>CAUOFW020002580.1:178970-363828 GCA_963454935.2 Ilex paraguariensis
GGGGGGGGGGGGGGGGGGGGAGAGGAGGGGGCTTAAACCCTTGATCTCAAGAATATAAAGCCTTCACAAGGCAAGGAGTACCATTTGACCAAAGACCCGTTGGTTAATACACCTTGATTCATGTGTATTTGTTAATACATATAAATACGTATGTGTATATATATATATTTAATGCACCTTAATTCATGTGTATTTTTTTTTGAAAAATGATTTTATTTTTAAATTATATTTATGCATTAAAAATTTACTACTACTAGTTTTATAGGAAAATTTTAATATTTTGTTTATTTTAGAATATCACTTGTTTAAATTTCAAAATTTGTTAATATCCGAACTCCATAATAATGTAATAAAAACAGTATAACAAATATATTGTAACAAAAACAATGTAACAATACACTGTAACAAAAACAGTGTTCAGTAATTTTGTGCATGTGGTAACTAATTTAAAACGGAGATGGAGTATTTTGAATGAAATTATATGAAACTATAAGTTTGACAAAATGTAATAGTGTAATATTTTGTGTAAATAGCTTGCTGCACTGTTATTATTTCACTATTACACTATTCGAATATTAAATTAATTTGAAAATAAAACTACTTTCCAAAAAAAACGCATAAATCAAGGTGAATTAAATATAATTTGAAAGTGAAATCACTTTCCAAAAAAAAAAACGCATGAATTAAGGTGCATTAAAGATAATTCAAAATTTAGATAAGAAATTTAACAACAAATATATATATATATATATATAAGTATAAATATAAATAAATATATAAATACTTATATATAACGCAAGAATCAAGATGCATTTAATATAATTTGCAAAAAAAATCACTTTCCAAAAAAAATTCGCATGAATCAAGGGAGGACATACAAATATGAAATATTAAAATTCTCTCATAAAACTAGGAGATGTTTAATCCAACACTTTCCAAAGAAAGTACACATGGATCAATGGAGGACAAAAATGTCACAAAAAAATCAGTAAAATTCAAATAATGTACTTAAATACAAATAAATATTAAAATTAAAGACTTAATTACCTAACATTTTTTTCTGTATATATTTTTACAATTAAGTCTAATTTAGTGTACCTCTTTCCAATTTTCCCTAAAAAGTACCTACAAGAGATTCCAGTGGGATTTATGCCCATATTACTGATATCAAAGTCCAAGACAAGATTAATTGCCAAACGATAATAATGGTCCAAAGTCGCATTGAAAATTTATGAAAGTGATCATAAAGAAACTGAGTTCAATCTTTGGGCATATATCAAAAGAGCAAGAGCAATCCTTGATTAATTTCTAAAATTAGATTCAAATAATATTTTCTTATATAAAAATATAACCACAATTGGGTATTAGATTTTTATTAGGCTTCACTCTCTCTCTCTTTGTGAAATTGGTGTGGATAATGGAAATTTGGTGTTTCTATTGTTTTGGTGGAGATGGTAGTGCTGGGGTTGGGCGTGTGTTGGTAGAGCTGGTGGCAATGCTATCAGAATCAAATTGGACATCGAATCGGTGAAGGGACCGGATCAATGATTCACTTGTTCAATCATTAGGTCAACTGGTCAGATGGATCTTGTAATAAAAAAATAAAAATAAATATAATATAATAATTTTACTATAAAATTCATAATCACAATAAAAAAATAAATAGTGTAATCTGTGTGTGGTATACTAAAGTCTACTGGATAATGGGTATAGTCTAAAACTATGCCTGTGTGTGTGCATGTAGACAGAGAGAGAGAGAGAGAGATAAAAAGACAATACCCATTACCAAGCATCTCTTACTCCATTACCAACTGTGAGTGTGTGTCTACGTGGAGAGAAAGAGAGATGAGAAGAAAAAGTCTGATGTTCGAAACTTCGAGATCTAGTGTTCGAGATGATCTAGATTTGTGGTGTCTGTGCTGTTGTTCAAGAGCTCGATCTGGAGAAGAAGAAGAAGAAGAAGACAGAGTAGAGGAAGTTTGGTGTTCAAGATCTAGTGTTCGAGATCTAAATCTGTGGTCGGGTGTTGTCTGCCAATGTTTGAGTGCTTGATTTGGAGAAGACAAAGGTTGGTCGAGTTCTTGATTTGGAGAAGACGAAGGCTGGTTTTGAACCGTCGGTTTGTTAATCTTCAGTTTACCAATTTTTGGCCTAAACCAGCCGATTATTCGGTTCAATTATCCAAACAGTCTTTTTAATAAATTGGACCCCGGCTCACTGGTCCGATCGGCCGGTCCAATCCAGTTTTGATAATACTGGCCGGTGGTGACCTCACAAGTAAGAAAGGAGAGGGTGATGTGGTTATAGTACAGATTATGGTTGGCTGATTGAATTGATTCGGACTAGCTTTGTCACGCCCCATCCAGGTCTTCCAAGGATGAGACGCGACTAGGTTGTTGATACACCTGTTTACAATTATTATATACTGGATTAATAAAATATTAAATAATCTCACAGGTGCAAATACAAAACCCATCACCTTAGTCATTAAGCATGATGGTAAAACTTGTCTCATAACTTGTACCATATATAACACCTGTACCAATTATTTGTTTCCTAGGTTATAGACATATACAAAATCTCACACCCACATAGCATGCATCACAACGTATGCTTATTGAGTCTATGTACAAATATATATTATTAACATGTCAGAATAATCTGTCATAAATATAATACACAACCCATTAATTAGTTATTCTAACACTCAACCTGAGTGATATCACACTAACATTGTACAAGACTCAATCAACTGGACAATGGATTGGTCTGCATGCTCCTCTATAGTACCTGAAAACAAAAGTTGTAGGAGTGTGAACTAAACCACGCGTTCAGCGAGTATACATGCAGTATATGGAATGAAAATGATAGTAATACACTGAAGTAGATAGATACTACGTAAATACACGTATCAAACAATAACATCAATCCAATTCAAAGAATTCACAAGCCACATCACATCCACACTAACCCTCATTAGGTAATCGATCTCACATGGATCCGTGTCTCTCGAACCTCTCGAGAACACCACAGTGCTAGCACATCACTGCACGCCCAGTGACCAGGCATCGACACTCCTGTCTCAAACAGTGCGCCACATTCCACAATACACAATATACAGTACAAAACATCATCCAATCACATAAGCACGTAGCACATAATCCTGAAGAATTACTATTAAATTCTATCATTTACTATCATCTGATAATAGCTTTTTCAAAACATATAAAGATATACACCCATCTCAGATGTACAACTCTACGACCCTTCGGTCATATCAGTGGATCCTTTCGGTGTGACCGTATCTGTTCCAACACCGATTGTTTCACCCGTTTCACCTAACACAATTACAGTTACAATATCAATATATTTATTACATTTAATAGTTAATCATGCACAAATGCATGCAAATGATGCACTTCAATGTGTCCTAGTAACTCCGATTATCGCACTATCTACTCACATATTAGCACTTTTGTTTTAGGGATCACATTTCCTCCCTAAATTCCCAAATTCAATCACATTAACCACAATTAGGATTAAGCAGGTCAAACACATTGACCAGGGACTCATTTTCACACATTTCGACTCCAAATCCTAAAAACTGCACTTCTAGTATTTTATACTTTTCGCACCAAATATTGTACTCAATGGCATTCAAAAGTCACATTATCACATCAAGCATTATTTAAAAATGCTACATGTAAAATTTCAGTTCATTTGAGTTAAAATTCGCACATGTGATAATAACATTTAAAAATTAGAGTTTCAGCGTTACCGACACCCATTTCCCACTTCTCTCGTACTTTTTATTTAAAACTGTCACACTTAATCTCACACATATGTTTAATTATGCAATTTCAACCTCTTATTGAACCCATTAACCTCTCCGTTTCACACCCAAAAATCTCAATTCTAACACAGCCTGCCTAAAGCATTCCAAGCATCTTAATATGCATTTTTCACATTTTTCTCATAACTAATTTAATATCCATTCTTAGCAGCCCCTAAAGTATGTTAACTCACTTAATTAAACTAACAAAAAAACCTGTTTTGCAACTAAAATAAAATAAAATAGTCCATTGATATTGAAATAAAACAGCCCACATAAATACACACACACTTAATTTCAACTCACAAAAATATATTTTGAAATTAAACTAAAACAGCCCATTAAAATTGACCAAAATAGTCCATGAATTTAAATTAAAACATTCACCAATTTCAAATAAAACAGCCCACATATTTACATACATATTAAAATGGATCACATAAACATGCTTAAAATTAATCTCATATACCTCTTTATCTCTGTCTCGGTAGAAACTAGAAATACACCAAAGTACTTGCTATTTTTCTCTCTCCCTCTCTTCCTCCTTTATCTCGGCTCAAAGGAACTCTCCCATATATTTTTTTCCTTTATCTCTTGCTCACCTCACTCTCGATTTCAGCCAAAACTAGCACACACACACACACACACTTCTATACCTTAACTAGCACACACAAACACACATCCATTTTCTTACGCACATGACTCATCCATTTGTATATGTTGACACAAGTAAAGGTAATGGGTGAATTACACTTGTCTCCCCCCAATTTTTTTAATGATTTCAAAATCTACCCGATAGTATTTTCACACATAAAATTTTTATAAATGGGTTTCACAAATATATCACTAATCGGGTCCACATCCCCTATGCATGCACATATACACCATAGCTATGAAAGATTAATTTAATTAACCCTTTAATAATTTCATATAATTATAATTTAGCCCACAAAATTATATTAATATGCATGCAATGTGTGATTGGGTCTCACAAGCTTGCAATGAGGTGTTGGGAAACAGATTTTTGGATGGTCAAGGGTAATGGAAGTGGTGGCAACTGTTTGAGTTGTACATGAGAAGGATGGTAGGGATATCCGATTGGTGGGGGGGGGGGGGGGAAATATACACACACACTCTAGCGTCAGTCCCATGCGATGCACGAAAATTGCACACATCTCATTCCTTTCCTCTCTGTTTTTTTTTCTATTGTGATCATACTATTTAAAAAGTAAAAAAAACAAAAATTAGGGTGATAAAACAATTATATAAAGTTATATCAATGAATCTATGTTTCAAAAAAAAATTAAATTAGTAGCTCATTTTAAAAAAAAAAAAAATTGAATAAGTAATAGTTAATGAGTGAGGTAGAGGGACACTTATATGAGATATGTGTTAGAACATAATTAGTGATAACTAAATAATTGAAACTCTAAGAAAAAAAAAAGTTAGAGGGAAGGCTTCATAAGCCCCCTCCCATTTAATTTAATTAATTTATATACATCCCACCAATCCACCCATGAGGTCCGACTTGTCTATTATTATCAAAAATGTATGATGTTAAATAAAACGATATCATTTTATCCATATAAGAATAGTAAATCAATTTCCACAAAAAACAATTGATGAACCCAGATTTAACTGGGTCAGACCCAATTAATGAGCTAGGCCCAAATCAACTACAAGGCAGGTTAAGCCTAATTCATGGATTCGGCCCGGTTCAGAATTCAAGGAGTTTAGAAGGATTAGAGAACACAATGAGCAATTATCGAGATATTCACTCTTGAAGATGAAAGCAACCTTTAATTGTACTTACCTTTTGTAGCTCTCTGAGGATCTAGTACCTTTACCTTCACATCACCACCTCAACTAATGCTCTGTGCCTATAAATTATAAGCTCTCTCTACATGAGAAGACACCTCTCTACACTCCCCACACATAGTTTTTCTCTCTCCTATCTATTGTATCTCTTTTGGGGCTAACCATTGCTCTTTGTCTCTCGTCCACCTTACTTAATCAATAAAAAGTCTCTCAACCACCATTACCGTTTCCTGCAGTAGAGTAGGTCACTCATATCGAACCACTATATATCTGCATGTTGACCCGATATTTACATTATTGTCATTGATTGCTCTATTAATTGTCAATTAATTATATTTTATCACACACTCGACTGTTGATCTTGCATAAGACTGGTTTGTGCATCATCAGTTTGACGCTGTCTGTGAAAGCGATTAAGTTTTCTACTACCTTAATACTCTCTTTCAAATACATGGCGATCAAGACCAGGTCGATGAGTTAACAACCGGGGGACAACAACCCGATCCACTAGGAGGATGCTCCGCCTCCGCTCGCACCCGTGGAACCAACCACTATGACAACTCTCATAGTCGGGCAACAACTTTTACAGAACATGCAACTGCTGATAAACTAGAACAAGCAACTAATCCAATTGATGCTTGCCCCTAAAAGGTGTCGCCCCTTAGCCTGTAGGAGGAGCACCACTCCCTTCGACGAGAGAAGCACCGCAACATCACCACTCTGGGTGCCAAACTGTCCCCTACCATGGGACCCTACACCAGAACACCCCTAGGCAGCACCAAGGTGCCCCTCGTCCTAGAGTTTACATCGCCATGGGAGTTCTGAGAGTCTACATCACCACGGGAATCCTGGGAGTCTACACCGCCACGGGAGTCCCGAAAGTTTACATCACAACGGCAATCTTGGGAGTCTACACCGCCACAGAAATCGCTGAGTTAACAGCGACTTCAAATACATGGCTTCTGGGATGAGTTAACAACCGGGGGACAACAACCTGGCCCACTAGGAGGATGTTTCGCCTTCGCCCTCACCCGTGGAACCAACCACTATGACAACTCCCATAGTAGGGCAACAACTTTTATAGAACATGCAGCTGCTGATAAACTAGAACAAGCAACTAATCCAATTGATGCTTGCCCCCAAAAGGTGTCGCCCCTTAGCCTGTAGGAGGAGCACCACTCCCTTCGACGAGAGAAGCACCGCAACATCTCCATTCTGGGTGCCAAACTGTCCCCTACCATGGGACCCTGCACCAGAACACCTCTAAATAGCGCCAGGGTGCCCCTCGCCCTAGAGTTTACATCGCCATGGGAGTCCTAAGAGTCTACATCGCCACAGGAATCCTGGGAGTCTACACCGCCACGGGAGTCCTGGAAGTCTACATCGCAATGGTGGTCCTGGGAGTTTACACCGCCACAGGAAGTCTCGAGAGTTTACACCGCCACGGGTGTCCCAGGAGTCTACACAATCACACAAGTCCCGAGAGTCTACACCGCCACATGAATCCTGGAGGAAGTATCACGCGCCCTTTGTTTGCCTGCTCTGTGCATAATGCCTCCACCCACCATGAGACAAGCCCAGACACTATACCAAGAAAGCCCGATGTCTCGAAGACAGCTCCATAGACCTCGAAAAATCACACTCTGAGACTAAAGGCCCCCGACTCCTTTGTACCTACTCCACAGGAACCCTTCGCGCCTTTGCTACCATCTACTGTACCATGTTAGAGACTATACGTGGATGTGTCTTCCACCAGCGAGGACGACGACGCAGGACTAGTGCTGATCAGCCCCCATGGCACTCCACTCAAGTACAATGTCCCCTTCAACTTTGCAACATCCAACAACGAAGCTAAATATGAAGCCCTCCAATCAGGATTGAAGCTCGCATTGGAGATAAAAACCCTTTGCCTAACAGCCTATAGTGACTCACAACTGATAGTCAACCAGGTAAAGGGAGGGCTCCCCCCAGCGTCCATACCCAACGCCCAAGCACCCTAGAGCCTAAGCGTCTGTGCCAACCAACGCCCCAACACCCAGCACCAGACAGTGCCAACGCACCTGCCTATATAGTGGCGTCGCCTAGACCACTTTGCTCCAAGGCATCACTTAGACTATTTTGATCTAAGGCGTCACCCAGACCACCTGCAAGCGTCGCCCAAACCACTTTGCTCCAAGGCGTCATCCTGACCACTTTGCTCTAAGGCGTCACCCTGACCACCTACTGCAAGCATTGCCCACACCACTCGGCTCCAAAGCTTCAACCACAATCCTCAGTGCGCATACCAATGCTTAGCACCAGCCAGCACCAACGCCCCAGCTTGCGTCGCCCATGGCCACTGCCAAGTAGTGCCGCCCAGGCACTGCCAGTGGTGTCGCCCTCTATCCCCAGTCGTTGTGTCACCTAATTGGCCCACGGGGTCTCCTTCTATAGCTCACATCTTTGGTGCAATCACACCAGTACCCAACACTCCTCAACGTCCATGCCCAGTGGCGTCCAGCACTTCTCCACGTCCATGCCTAACGACGCCCAACACCCCTCAATGTCCGTGTCCAGCAATGCCCAACGCCCCTCTACGTCTGTACCCAACGACATTTGTGCCCAGTGTCACCCAACAGAACTAGTGTCTAATTCTCCAGCTTAGTGGTTCTCACGAGAGTCGCCAGAAAGCTTGGCCTATCTCTGCCTCTGCTCTCACACAAGCAACTTGTATTTCCAGCTTAGCGACTCTCTCGCGAGTTACCAAAAACTTGGTTTATCTATACGCTACTCTCAAACAGATAGCCTATATCTCTAACTTAGCGGTTCTCATGAGAGTTTCCAAATTCTTGGTCTATCTCTGATCTGCTCTCAAGTAAACAACCTATATTTTCAGGTTAGCAGTTCTCACGAGAGTTGCCAAATGCATGGTCTATCTCTGCTCTGTTTTCACGCAGACAACCTATATCTTCAACTTAGCGATTCTCACGAGACTCGTCAAAAGCTTGGTCTATCTCTACTTTGCTCTCACACAGACAACCTATATCTCCAACTTAGCGGTTCTCACGAAAGTTACCAAAAACTTGGCCTATCTCTGCTCTCATCCCAAACAGGCACCCTATATCTCCAACTTAGAGGCTCTCACGAGAGTCGTCAAAACTTGGCCTACGTCTACTCTGTTCTCATGTAGGGAGCCTATAACACAAGCTTAGTGGCTCTCATGAGAGTCATCAAAGCTTAGTCTATCTCTACTCTGTTCTCACGTAGGGAGCCTATATTACCAGCTTAGCAGCTCTCACGAGAGTCGCCAAAATCTTGGTCTATCTCTACTTTAATCTCAAGCAGACAACCTATATCTCCAGCTTAGCGACTCTCACGAGAGTCGCCAAAAGCTTGGTCATCTCTACTTCGCTCTTAAGCAGACAATCTATATCTTTAGCTTAACGGCTCTCTCACGAGTCGCCAAAAGCTTGGCCTATCTTTGCTCTATTGACTCAGACAACATATATCTCTAGCTAAGCGGCTCTCCTTATCAAAAATTCACATCCTACCACAAGGACACTAGGCCACTGCTAGAAGCAGGATAATAAAGTGAAGCGTTGGGGGCATCAAACCCCGTCTTCCGAGAAATAGCAGGACCGTCAAACCTCAGCTGGGAAGCACTGGGGACATCAGATCTCACCCCTTCTAGGAGGAGGGCAAGTCATCATCTTGGTGATGTAGAGAGCCTTCGTCGTTAATCCATTAACCATAGGATCACCTGTGAAAGAGAGAATTTTCATAACCAAAGACATCATCAATTTTCCTAGGTCCTCCATGGTGTTACCCTTGGCACCGCCCAGTCTTATGTCTTCCCTGGTGTTGCCCAGGCTCAAATCCATGGCGCCACTTGCCAAAGCTTCTCCATCTCCACTCATCAAAGCATTCATTCTTCTTTTCATCCTCTCTCCAACAATGGTGTTACCAAGTAGAGAAATAAGTTTAAAAAATGTCATGGATGGAAAGCTGAAGAAACCACCATATGGAATAAGATATTTGTTCTACCCAAAGGAAGGAGCTCACTCATGCCCTTAACCCCCAATCACTACTAGGGCTTGGGGCATGGGGGGCAAGTGACGAGCCCAGATTTAACTGGGTCAGGCCCAAATCAGCTACAAGGCAGGTCAAGCCTAATTCATGGATTCGGCCTGGTCCAGAGTTCAAGAGTCTAGAAGAATTAGAGCACGTGGAGAACAATTATCGAGATGTTCACTCTCGAAGATCAAGACAAACCTTTAATTATATTTATCTTTTGTAACTCCCCAAAGATCTAATACTTTTACCCTCACGTTACCGCCTCAACTAAGGCTCTGTGCCTATAAATTATAAGTTCTCTCAACATGAGAGGACACCTCTTTACACACCCTATACATAGTTTTTCTCTCTCCTAATTATTGTATCCCTCTTAAGACTAACCATTATCTCTCTCTCTCTCTCTCTCTCTCTCTCTCTCTCTCTCTCTCTCTCTCTCTCGTTCACTTACTTAAATCAATAAAAGGTCCCCCAACCACCGTTGTCATTTCTTGGAGTGGAGTAGGTCACCCATACCGAACTATTACATATCTGCGTGTTGATCTGATATTTACATTATTGCATTGATTGTTCTATTAATTGTCCATTAATTACACTTTATCACATACTCGACTATTGATCTTACATAAGACCATTTTGTGCATCTTCAGCAATCATCAAAATTCTTCTCTCTTGATAAAATGGCATTGGAAAGAAGTTGTAAGGCTATTTCATTCTTAGTGGTTTGAATCTCAATCTTTGCAACAAGTTTCTTCAATCCCAACAACAACCTCGGAACCCAATGCTATTAATTATAACTTTAGAGATGTTCTGTGCATTAAAATTTTTGTACTAAATGATATGATATAATTTAAGAGTTAAAATATTTTAAATAAAAATAAAACATCTTGCAAAACAAAAAAGAGAGTTTTTAATCCATCGATTCCAATCTCCGGTTTGATAAGATGGAGAATTTGCTATAACCCAAAAGTTCAAGATCTTCTAACTCGCGTTTGGACAATAATGAATGCACAAGATTAACTACTGATAATTTATCTAAATTTAAGTACTTTTTTCAAAACTATAAACAAGGATTCAGGAATGAAAACTAAAATATTTAACTCTTAAATATAATATACTAGTAAATCGTCCTGTGCAATGCACGGGAATTCGTGCTTTCTTTTTTCTTTTTCTTTTTTATTTTATCACTTGAGAAGTCAAATAAATAATTATATAAAGTTTTTTGGGTGATAAAAAAATAATTTATTTGAATAAATTTTTAAAAAATAATGGTTAGTTATTTATAAGTGTTGTTGTGAGCATATTTGGATTTGATTTTGGAGCTGCATATGTCCATTAATGTCTTTGTGTGGAAAGACATAGCTCCTTTAGAATAGTGATAAGTGGTCTATGCCTCTAATACCATTTCAAAATTAGTGGGGGCCAATTAGTTATTTTGCTGATTGAAATTTCAACTATTAAATCTTAGATCAATAAGTGGTTATCCTTAGTTTTATTGTGAATGTAGAACACCTTTGCTTTTTACTACATATATTATGCTTGTAATTATTGGGTACAACATTGCATGAGCATATATACATGTATATAACTAAATCACATTAGTTAGAGGGACCTTATGCAATTTGTGATCATTTAAAAAAAAAAAAAAAGAGGAAAGAAAACATTCAACACTACTGGCATTTAGATTCCAACTTTTGACCAGGTTCGACACCTAAATCATCTATATGGTCACCTACATATTTAGCACATTTTATTTTCACGTATATCTAATATGTGATTGGTCATTGGTGATTTTTGCCATCGACTTAACAATTATATCTTGAGTTAATGTTATTGAGTTGTTCCTGTGAGAAGCTGCTCGTAGTAATGGATTTTAATCCACAGACATCATTCCACTCTATGGCGATATCATGCCGTGATGGAGTGATTGCAACACCGTTATTGATCTGTACTAGTGTCCTCTGAGTAGTTAACTGATACCACGTTTAATGTGAACATATTTTCTTCTCTTTCGGAACTGAGTTCATAGTGGTTGTTGTTTGCCCGTCCTTAATGCCTGATCTTCCTTTAGTTCCAGAAACTTAAACAACTCAGAGTTGATCAACAAACTAACCTCAGTGCTTTGAGACCTTAAGTAGGGTGCTTTTCTGGATGGTAGAAACACCAAAAGGGCACTAAAGGCAACATTCGTTTCCCGATCATTTGTCCATTGGATCTACTGTTGTATTGCTGATTTCTGCATGCGTTTGTATTATCCTGGTCGCCCTTGTAGTTTTCGTATTACTTCTTATTCTTGCAACCTCCGTTAGCTAATAGGCGATGCTACTTGGGTTACGCCATATGCCTGTAACTCTCGCCAACCTCGTCGCTTAAAGTATCTACCTTAGCCCATAAATATCCCCAATCTTCCTGGTTCCCTTTTCACATTGCTTTTGCATGGGTATTTGATTGTGTACGGATTTGTTGGAATATATGGGGCAAACAAAATGTGTGTAATGTGCTTGAAAAAGAGAAGCCACTCAGTTGACCCGGTCTTGCCTTCATCACATCCATGAAAGCACGACAACTATCCACAAATAGTTTGGATGGACATGCCCTCTTCATTTTAGCAGATCATCTATCATATCATCTATCTGTGATCTGAGTTGTAGTTTCTGTCTCTTAGTCTTTTAGTTAATTTATTGCAATAGATTTCTTCTTGATGTGTTGGGCTCATTCTGATCTTTAATAAAAATAAGTTCTGCCTTACCCTCCAGGTCACATTTGCAAAAAGAGCAATCCAAGATCCAGACTTGAGGATGGCGCACAACGTGCATAGGATGTCATCACTCTTAGGCGGTGCACTTTCCACAGCTGTTGATGTCTTCCCCGGAACTCCATTCCTTCTTGCTGGCTGGCATTTTGCTGCTGCTGTTCGAGTTAGCACCCGTAACAAGCTTCTAGAGTTGTGTAGATATTCTAAATCTATTCACCACATCCAATTTGTCGAAATGCGTGCATCGAACTTCGGCCTGAAGACCATACAAGTGAATAAGAAAAGAGGGATATGTAATTTTACGTCAACTTGTTGAAATTCCATTGTTGACCATGTTGTGTTTCCCAGAAACTTACATTGAAGTATGTCTTCAGTTATGCTGTCCAATGCACAAGTTGGTGAAATTTTATCTGAGACTGTTATGTATGCTGTAAACCCGTGGCAATGCCTGTTGCTTTGTGAAGTTACTCTTATATGGGAAATTTGTCTTCTATCTTATCTGAGGGAAGGGAATTCTTCACGCCGACGAGTACTTTACATAGAGTCGCCTTATGTAGTTACCTATTTGTACTTTTCAAAACACCGTTAAGCTTAGGGAATTCTATGGTACTCAAAAAAAAAAAAAATTGATATTATACCACCAATTACTATTTTTATCGACAAGGTTATAACTTTAAAAATAAAAATTATCACTCTTCAAGAGATGTCATGATTGATCAAACAATCTATCAAATTCTTTGAAGTTGTAATTTATACTTCAAATAAAATTATCACTTTATTTTTTTTTTTCTCCTCTGATTGTTCAAATGTTTTCATTGATCAAAAAATCAGAACACATAAGATAATTCAGGACATGTCCGATAAAACTTTTTTTCTGCAAAACTGGTTTCATTAACTTATACTATTGTATTGTCAAATGTGTTTGACAAAGATCAAATAGGTGTAAGCCCTACTCGAGTGAGTCAGGTGATAAACCAATTAATTCGATAGATTCATTAAATAAACAGATCAATTCAAATTTAGCTAAACATGAGATGAATTCCAACAAATATAGCATAGAGAGAGAGAGGATTAGAAAAAAAAAATGAAAACCATAAGATAAAATTCCATTCATCGCATGGATAAGGCTGCTTGTGCAGAATACATATGACAAAATCACTTAAAGTATTCAACGTTTGATTTACTAGTAATTACTACCCTCACTTAGGAAGTCAACGACTAGCGTAACACTCACACTCACACTCACTTATTCCATCCACAATATCATTATTAAAATCAAAAGCAATTCCTTCTTCTTCAGTTAACAAGGACTGAATTCAAGGATGAACTTTAGTGGAGTCAATTAGTGTTCCAATACTCAATTTGGACTTAAATAACGAAGGTCCAGCAAATATTGAGCTGAGGATCTGTTTGTATATGGCTTTATTGTATTGATTTGGGGTTATGACTTTATTGTTTTTATTTGGGGGTGAGTTGGGTTTGAGTTTCAATTGGTAAGTCAAGGAAGGAAATCAAGAAACAAATTACAAAAAAAAAAAATGAATGTTGATGCCACCAGAGAGACACATCGGTAGAGTTGTGGGACCAAAGATAACCTGCTGCTAGCGGGTTATAGTTGTGGTTAACAAGAATAATATATCTCTCTCAAAGTATGAAGAAACACACTTTTTGATGTCTAGCTCTCACACACACCCCGCTGCCGCATTCAACTCAAACAAACTTTTGGTGATGCTTTCTACTTCATAAGAGTGTCATGTCAACTTTCTAACACAATGTTTGTATTTATCCTTATATGCCTTATTGCCCAATCTCTCTTGGCCACGTTTTTCTCTGTATATGAAAATTTAAGTAACCTATGATTGTATCTTAATAGAGCAACACTGACTCGAGCTAAAAATAGGTACATTGTTTATTTCATTAAATGTGTAAAACAACTTAATAGAAACTATATGGGCATGGAAGCATTTATAGGAGAAAAACACCATATGGACCAAGGCCTCAACAGAAAAGCAATACAATTTGAACAGCTCTCCCATGAGCCTCATCAACAATAATATCTAAATACCTAGAGATATGTGAGTCCAACAATGCTTCCTTCTAAGCATATTCAGCTTTCGGTATACAATAAACAAAAATAATACTACTAGTCCATGAGAAGATTTCAAAATGTATGCAAATAGATAACTCATTCATGATAATCTGACAATCCCATCTATGATTGACACCAAGAACCTGTCATGATAATAAGAAGCCAAACAACAACTCTACGGGCGATAAAACTAACCCAATTTATAATTAAAACCAAAAATTCTTCACTATTATAGTAGCATCTAAATTTTATAAGATCGAAACTGCTAGACTTTACCTCTAGTAGATAAAAAAAAAATTCATATGAGACTCAATTTGTGGTCTTGATCAATCTTGTTACCCTATTATCTTCTGATATAACTAACTAAACATCCTTCTTTTGAACACCCTCCATTTGTTGACACCATCCATTTGTTGACAAACTCCTATTGTACAAGGCATGCACATCAATACCATTGCATTTGATATCTCTGATGAAATTCTTACAATTTTAAATGTCTGATTTTTCTTACAATACAACAAATATTACTTTTCATCTTCAAACACGTCCAAGTAACACATAAAGGTAGCACAAATGACAGGAAACACAGAAAAAGACTTTGAAGGATCTATGTATACTCTAACTACTACTTCTATAATCCTACAACAGAATTGCAAGGGAAACCAAAAGACCATGAACATAATCTTTAATAATCAAACAATATCTTTTACTTATCTTGTTTTTCCATTTATACCCAGTTATCATGATCACCATGAAGCCAAACAGCGCATTCATATTCTAAAAACAAACATACCTCTTTATAGAATGTTGTGCTAGCAATTGTTAATTCGGTATTTAACTTCGTAGTGATCATGATAACCGAATATAAATAAAAAAACAAAATAAACAAGAAACTTTCTTTGAAAGGTAAAGACTATAATATCTATATTTTGGTCGTCGTGCATTTTTGTTTTACGATTATGAAAATAGTAATCAAAGTATGTTTAAATTGTTCGTTTGATTTTTTATGTGGTTACTATTATTTGTGCTACCGTTATGAGTTCCTTTGAAATATTTGACCATAAAAAAGAAATAGTTGTTGTATTATCAAAAAAATCAGACATTCAAACTCGAGAGAATTCTACCAAAAATATCGAGATGCTAGTGTTTATGTGCATATCTTGCACAGTAGGATTTGTCAAAAAAAGAAGGTGTTCAAAAAGAAGATATCCGACTAGTTATATCAAAAAAAAAATAGAAGAAGAAGACTAATCAAAACCAAAAACTCTCATATAAATATTCTTTTTCCTTATTAGAGGTCAAATCTAATAGTCTCAATTTTATAAAAATTTGTACTGCTCTAACAATGATAAATTTTTAGTTTTAATTATAGATGAAATTATTTTTACCATGACAAAGTTATTTGCTTTCTTATTATCATAATGACGAGATTTTGGTGCCAATCATACATTAAAAATCTTAAGATTAGCTAATCTTACTTTGCTCACAATTTGACAGAATATCGTCGCTCCAATCTCCAAAATCCAATTCACCCAAAGAGCCACCCGTACAAGCCTTTCTAAAAACACAATTATTAAATTAGAATAATATATAGATAAAAAAAAATGTTATTTGCACCTAATTTGAGAATCTAATCTAAAGACTTAATAATGTACAACCACTGAATTGGTTGTGGATTATATGTAACATTGAAATTCACAAATAATCCAATAATTACATTAAAACCACATCATTAGGTCCCAAATAAAATCCCTATAACATTGCTCATAGATAAAACATAACATAAAATAAATTTAAATCCCTATAACATTGCTCATAGATAAAACATAACATAAAATAAATTTAATTTAATACAAAACATACATACCTCTTTATATAATGTTATAAGTCAATCTTAAAAAAACAAAAATTAAATAAATAATGTTATTTAATAGATTGAATAAAACAAAAACAAACAAGAACATTAATTTAAATTCAAAATTAACATTTTTATATGTTGTTCTCATCCAAGCTACGCTGCAAAATATTTAATAGTTAAAATCTCAATATAGCATAAATTTTAACATTACTTTTATATTAAAATTTATCCTTTCAAAAGATTTTCCAATTTAATTGTAATTGTAGTTAATCATCGCTAATCCAACGACAGTGAATAATATAGCAAGTATGGTATGAGTAACAATGAAATATTCATTCTGTCATGCGTTGATTCATGAAAGTATTAGGATCCGTTTGGTTAGAAAAAAAAATGTTCATACATGTATTTGGTTAAAATAAAAAATTTACGAATAAATAATAAAAAATTTCTTTCTATTATTTGAAAAAAAATAAAGTTATAAAAAAAATTTTATAATTATCTAAATTATCCTGAATTATATTAAATCGATCTAAAAATGTAATTATAATTAAAATTTTAAACAAATGGCCTGAATCCTAATTCTAAAACAATCACCAACCCAAAAATCTTTGAACCAAATTATATGATTAATCAAATTCATACCATAATTTTTTAAAATTAATAACCAATAAAATATTTTTTAAAAAATAAAAAATAAAATAAAAAATTAGTTATAGATCACAACTTTCTTTCATTTCCTTATGCTATTTATAAAAAAAAAGTTGAATATTTGTGAGAAAATTCAAGTATGAAAATGAATTATTTTTTCTATGATTTTCCTTTTCATGTTAACCAAACACATTAAAATTTTTAAAAGTTTCTCTTTTTTGCATCTTTTATGATTCTCCTCCTAAACAAACGAATTTTACGAAAAAAAATTAATGTCAAGACATAAACAAAATAGATAGTGAAGCAAATAGAGGACTTGAAATTATTTTAAACATATCTTTGACTTCCATTCAATTTTTTGAATATTAATACTTTCGTTAACATATAAAAAGTCATTAGACCCGGACCGAGCTCTAAGTGAACAAATGAATAGACGTCATGAGAAAAAACCACCCTACCGGTGCATATGTAAACAATTTACAGTAATGATCTGGTATGACTCCGAGCAAGACATGGAGAAAAGGAATATAACGTTAAAGAGGGTAAAAATAAGTCACTCTTTTTTTTCTTATTATATTTTATCCTTTCGGTTAACAACTTAACATATTACAGGTCATTGAACCTAAGGTTCTCCCGCATTGAATCCCAAAAGAACAAGCAATGTCTAGCGTGTTTCATTTCAACATTATTAAGCCTAAGGCTAAGCATTCCTTTTTGTTGGTAGAGGACTGTATATGAACTCAGAATCTGATTCTATAACGGGTTTCAGAGACCGTGTGTGAGAGAGTGTGTGTGTTGACAAATGAAAGAATGTAAATGGGGCACATCACTTTATAAAGTATTGATTCAAAGAACATTGGTAAAACTAAGCATTTGAGATTGAGGTTCTAGAAGATCTAAAAGGGTACTGGTTTGAATATGTGAAATCATCTATTTTGGTTAAAAATTGCTTTATAGGGAAAGGATAATAAATGTAGTGAGGCAGCAACTTATTTCCAAAGATAAGTGAAGAAAACCTACGGTGGATTAATGCAACTCTATGTTCAGTGAGGAGGAAATTATAATAAAAAAAAATGTTAAGAAAACAAGTGTTTATGTTTGCTGGGCAAAAGGAGGATTTTTAAAATACACAAACCAACACACAGATGCACGTGTATGGACTATGGAACGAAAGGTAAACTTTGGATACCTAGTCTGGTCATGTCGCTCTTCATGCTTCTATGCATCTGTTTGGAACAAAAGAACACAAATAACAAAAAGCGAGAGAAGATCAGAGAAAATAAAAAATAAAATAAAAAAACCCAAAAAAGAACAATTTATGAAGAGGAATAATTAGAGTAAGAATTGTTTTGCCGGAAATTTGAACCGTAAGTTACCAAAAGAGAGAAAAAAAAGTCCAGAACACAAGATAATGAAAGGAAAATCCGAACTTGGAGATGGCTTTTGATATGCGAAATGGTGATTCCTCTAAATATTTATCAACTGAAGAACAAGCTTGGGTGTAGCTTCTACAAAATAGAAAACAAAAACACACATCCATTTGTTTAAATTACAACGGGGAAAAGGAAATAATCCAAACGGAAGCATGAATGAATTAAGAAAAACTCTGTGGGATTGTATAAGAGAAGAGAAAATAATAGCACAATGACCAAGAGCAAAAGAGAGGTTTTTGATTGAGAGAAACGAATAGATCGACCAAAACAAAAGAGCAACCTAGCAAAGCCTTAAACAGAAACATTAAGAACTTACCGTGTTGCCCTCCAAGCCTCTTGATGGCATGTACGAAACAGTGATGTAGATCAGGTGTCCATCGCAATCTAGGCACCTTTGATCTTACATACTGCCTCATAGCTCCATTCCTCTCACTACCACCCATTTTCCTCTATCTTCCTCCCTATGTTCCTAGCCAAAATCACCTCAAATCCAACTGGTTTCTCGAAAACCCCTCCTTTTCTCCTCTCGAGTCTTTGATGATGTTTTACCACCTTTTCTCGTCATATTGAAGTTTTATCAATTCAAACACATTCATTTATAGACTTTTTTTTTTCGCTCTAACAACAATAAATATATAAGGAAGAGTATCACCTAAAACAGCAACAATATGAAAATTCTGCACAAGAGGTTTTGAAATTGAATGTCCTCGTTGAGAAAGAGAGAGTGTGTGTTAATTTTTACGGTATAGCAGCCAAAAAGTAGATTAGAAACTTAGAGTCGAAACGGTGAAAAAGTGACAACCGGTGAATTATTGTAACTCTGATTCGGTGATAAATGAGTGATTTTTAGTGAAAAAATGAAAAGACAGATGATTTGTACAAGAGGACAGAGAGCCCGGGGGTTAAGTAGTCCGCGTAAAGAGCTGGGTGCTAGAAATGATGGCGCGGTTGAGTAACAAAGCGGTCCAGGGCCTGCTTGCTGGCAACTTTGACAAATGGAGGTGGGTGCAGTAAATGGCTCATACCTGCAGGTACTGCTACAGTTTACAAATCAAAGGGAGCAAGCAACCACCAGGTAAATTACATGGAATTTTTTTTTTTTTTGTCAGGGAAAACAAGGACACCAGGTAAAGCTATGCTATGTATCAAATGCAACAGCTGTGACGACATGCATCTTTGGTAAAATTCATTAAATAATTGGATTGAAACTTTTTAATTGAATTTGTTAGTATTAAAATTCAATTCAAATTCAATTCATTCCAACTTTCAAATCTTTTTAATTGAACTTGTAAGTGTTAAATCTTGATTTCATCCTTTATAGGAGTGTTCATTTTATCTTACAAGTAAAAATTATGATGTTTCATCTTTTTATTTGATAATTTGAGAAAAAAAAAATTAATTGACTCTATCCAATCAAGTGTATAATTTATGATTTGCCATAAATCTATAAATCTCATATGTTTGTATCCATCTACCAGATATGGGATTGAATAAAATTTTTTTTTATCCCATATACAAATCTTTGGGCTGACTTCGGAGAAACTTCTTAAACCCAACCTAAACCCAAAAAAGTAAAGATTCAAACATGCCCTAAGTGTCACGTTTACAGTCTACAGAGGAACTGAAACACCCAAAGGGAGTCATTCCAGCAGACCCCTGCAGAAAATTATTCAAAGTTATAGCTGTATGCACTTTGGAATTACTTTGGAATTGAAGAAATACAGCTTGCCTCCGCCGACCAGTTAATGTTCTGGAACACTGTGCCAAAGATAGACAAGACATAGTTACAACTTAAAATTGGATAGCTAAAAACAATTAAATCCAACAAAATAATACATTCTTTGCTGTTAAATATTCGTCGTTTAAAATTTTTATACCAGAATTAAAGAAATTATTAAATAACTCTAATATGTGTAAAAAAATAATTATACAAGATTAAAATACTTTTATTCAATATGTATTAAAAAAAAAGAATATAAAATACACTTAACCTATATTTAATCTATTAAGTATTTATTGAAAAATAGAGATAAGGATAAATTTAAAAAAAAAAAATATTTATTATACTTTAATTTTATAAAACGACAAATATTATAGAATAAAAAATTATGTAAAGCAACGTATATTTAATATAATTTGTGCACATGGTCCAACGAAACCCTGCCAGCTGCGAAAAGAAAGTCATTTGATCAAAAGTAATCGGCGGCAACAGCTTTTGCAGTCCACCAAGTCCAAGAAAAGCAAGGGCACGCGCCTAACATGATTTGTGGCCCACACGTCGTCTACCCTACACCTTCACGGGCACCAGCGAAGATCCATGGGATTAATTCATAAATTTACACGTTTTGTAATAGCTCTAGTACTTCTCCATATAGCTTCTTCATATTTGGTTTAACTCCAAGCTCAGAGCCATGGCAGTGGCAATAAACAGTTGCAACTTATTGAAAACCAACCTCAGATGTAACATTTTCAAACCACACCCTCTGAAACAAAAACCCAAGAAACAAGCCCCAAAAAACAACCCAACCTCCACAACGGAGAGGCAGTCAAGAACTACTCCTACCAACCGGCTCAAGTCTGACGGCCAAATCCACCAATCACGCCATTGAAACTTTGAACAACTCAAAACTTCAGTCTCCATAAACTACTTAAAATCATAAAACTATATATTCAAATACAATTAAACGTTGATATGAGCATGAACCACGAAACCCCAAGAGTAAGTAAGAGAAAAATAATTCATTCAAGAGAAGCTACAATGGTACACAGAAGAGAGAAAAACAAAAATAAATCATGTGAGAAGATTTGTTGGAAGGTGGAGAGAGAAAAAAGTTTGGAAGAGAAGAAAGAAAACAGCGTTATATTTGTCATTCCAATATGTCAATTTCTTGCCATTATCCGACTATTTACTAAAGTGGCTGTTTTTAATTGGTGCTAAATACCAAATATGTATATACCAACTGTTGATATGTAATCTGTAATTCAATTTTTTGTCAAAAAAAAATCAGTAACTCAATTTAAATAAATCTAAAAATTATGAAATAAATGGAGAAAAATAAAAATATTGCACGAACCAATATGCACTCTGTGAAAGGGCAATATGAAAAAAAAATATACATATATGATTTACTAGATGAATCCTACATATGGTGAGTGTAAAAATATGCTCATATTGGTTTCACCGAAATAAAGATGCATAATTAGTAGACCTAATTTATTTTCAAATGAATTAAAGAAAATAATCTTAGATGGGTTACAACAATTGGTATAAACTAGTTCGAGTCAAGGGGTTAATCTGTTTGAAAATATTTGATGTAAAAAAATTAAATATATAACCACAATTCTGTTTCTATAGTTTTATTCGTACAGATCTAACCAACTAATGTACAAAATACAATCAGAGTAACACCAGGGTGCAAAGCTATGCTATGTATCAGATGCAGCAGCTGCAACGACATGCATGCATTGACGTAAAATTAACACCTGGGTAACTTCAGCAACAGAAAATCTTTGTATTCTCTTCTGGCATCATGCACAAAAAAATGAAGTCATCCTCAACAACGGCTCAATAAATAATCAGATTGATGTCTTGTAACAAATCCTTGAAGCAGATATACATGTGTTCGCCCTCTCCCAGCGAAAAAATGAAGGAATCACAATCCGATTAAGAGGTTAGCAGCTACATCTGCACACAAAATTGCAGGAACGGAAACACATCCAAAACCCATGCTTCAGGGGCCCGGGGCACATCATGTCACGGGTGGTGATCTTGAATCCTCTGTTTTGTTCATGTGGCACATGCAATCTGGACATGGGAATGAGTATATGGAGTCATTTGGTCTTTTGAGTGCAATTCCTTTTGAATCACTATGAGCCCGCATACTCAGCATTTGCCGCTTGAAGCTTTTCCACCTGCAACAAACCCCGCAAAAAAATGATTGAACAAACAAAACCAACTATCCTTCGAACATATAACATTCTGAAGAAACGATATCACTACAAACAGAAGTTAGTATCCAGGCATATGAAATGTCATAAAAATAACGACATCATTGTTCATGCGCAAAAAGCACTTGAATCATGCGTCGTGGTTCGCTTGCTCAAATTTTAGATACACCTAAAATTAAGTATTGTTCATTATGGTTTGTCATGTTCTGCCATGCCAAAGACAGCGGGGAAGCAGCAAAATTCTTTACTCTGACATATTTGAATATTCTAAGAAACCTAATTGTAAATGACCAGTATTTGAATATACTTCTCCATAGTGTATTAATGATCGTTTAACAGCCAGTCTTATTCCAACCCAAGCTAGATATGGGATTGGGACCAATTCACAAACCCATCTGCTCCATGTGTTTCAATCGTGTCAAATTTTGTTATATTTTAGTCATATTCTGGTCCGTTAAAACTAGAGTGCTGATCAACTGAACAACATGAAACTATATCTACGAGATGAATGCATACCCAATATTGGGATTGGCAAATATTACAGCTAGCTTTCGCTTGTCAGGCCTGATGGTTTTTGAGTGTCCACCGTACATATATCTTCTGTGGCCCAACAAAAAATGAGGGAAGTTTCCACCTTGAGTTGTCACAAATACTTCACTATGAAGACAAACAGTGTAGTCTATGGCAGCCATCCTGGAAGAGTAGTTCTACATGCAGTAAATTGAGTCAGAGCATTGTCTTCAATCAGATACCACAATGGTTGTAAATTTGGGAGAAAACTAACAAAGTATTCAAACCTTAAAAGGAGCTAACTCCTCCGGCGATGCCAGCATCTCTTTTGTTTGTAAAAGGGGAAACATTTCAACTAGTGGAGCCATATATCTCTCAGAGTCGTATATCATTCCAGATGCTAAATAGATGGATGTGCTTTTATCGAACCCCATTCCTCTCAGCATCAAACCAACCTGATGACATACAAGAAAACAGTCTAAACCAGCAATAGAGCCTACGTATAAAATCACTCTAACACAACCCAATTATTTGTCTGATTGTTTTGTGAGGCATGACAAACAAATAATTGAACTGAAGTTGTAGCACAAAACAAGAAATCCAACACATCCTAGAGGACTTACAATAAATGTGTACCATTGTTACTGCAGCCAGAAGCTGAAACAATTTTCTGTAGGTTACAAAGTAGTTTGCCAACTGGAGACCAAATGTCAAGAGCAAATTTCAAACTCTCTCATAGTTATAGAAGAAATAAACGCCCATGCTGAAAAAAGGGGCTGAAAAAAGGGGTTCACTTAACTCCAAGGTATTTATTAACAAAACTGAAATAAAAACCACAGAATTTAGATGTGCTTTAGCATCTGCAACCACAAAGAGAAGCTCTAAACTTTATATATGGAAGTACAGATATTCTAACATTGTCCATGGAATTTTGTGATTATTGTAATGATTGTGGTCAGTTTAAAATTCCTTTTAGCTTTTTTCCCTAGCAAATTGTTAAATAAAACCACAAAGGCAGAAAAAAGGCCTTAATTTCACTGAACACAAACCCAACCAATAAGTAAAAAACTTTGCAATGTAGGAACCAATTCAAGCCCCAACAGCCAAAGCAGAAAACCATTTGACTAGATTGTGATCACTAAAATTTTTATGACCGAGAAGATAAATATCTATCAGCTTCTCATCCCATAAAAGCACATGATTTTGCATAAACAAAAGTCTAAAGGTGAAAGCAATCAGTGAGGGAAAGAAGTGTTTGTGCACTACCTAGTATAGTGCAAAAAGAGCATGTACCCATATCACTAACCTGAATGCAAGATAATGATATAGAAGGGTCACAGAAAATGAGATTAAAAAAAAATATGTAGTACATGTATGGCCAAGACCTAAAGGAATCACAAATTAAAACATTATTGATAAAAGCAAGTGGATTGTACAAAAAAGTAACAAATAATACCTCTACAGGTGTTAAAGGACATTTCCCATTGACTCTGATTGATCCAGGACGGATAACCCTACCAGGTTTCGTAAATTTTCCCTTCCAACCTCTCTCCCTTGCAGCCTCCATGTCCTTTTTTTCTTTCTCTCCTCCATCATATATACAGCAAGAGAAAGCAACCATATCCTGCACAAGAATATGATCAAACCCTTGCTCGAGATTTTCATTAATCTCACTAATGTATACAATATGGAATTTAATTAAAATAGAGTGCTTCCAATTCACTGACAACTGACCTCCTCAAAGCGAAGATGCACTGAAATGTACTTGCCGCTATTATTTGAACTTCGTTCTTTCATTCTTGCTACCAAAGTATCACCCATAGTTAAAAGGGGGCTTGAGAAACGTAAAGCTTCATAATTTGCTAAGCACCTTAGCCGTTGAACGACTGGAGGAGCATCAAATGACAATCGGTTTGCAAAAGGAGAAAATCGTATGACCCTGAGTCAAACACTTACAAAAAAAATATCAATAAAAAAAGTGAATGGTGAACATAGTTAAAAATAAGAACAAATTATCTCCCGCCTCACCCACACACATAGAAGAGAGATAACAAAACCGTTAGCCACCATATTTTCCAAAAAGAAATTGTTAGCCACCATGAACAAATTCACATTTGAAATATTGTTGTTGTCCACTAGCATTCTAAGAAGCACAAACATTGACACTAGAGACAAATACGATATGGACACGCAGACACAATATTTCTCCAAAAAGTAGGATACGAACACGCTAAGGACACACTACAAAAATCATATTTTATATATAACATTATATAATTTATCGCAAATATAGTGATAATGATATACAATTTATAAAAAATTCAGTATTTTATGATAAATAAATCATAAGTGTAGTCATCTGTGTGAATTTTTAGACTAAAGCATCATCATAATAGTCAATAATCATCAATTTTTTTGTAAACAATGTGTACCTAATATGTAATTTAAATAATTGTTCTCATTTTCTCAATTCCTATTTTTTTAAACTTTTATGCATCTTTTGTTTTTATTATTATATTTGGAGTACAACTTTAAAATGTCTAGTGTCAGTAATTATATATTCTCAAATTTTTAAACATTGTTAATCACATTTCAACACATGTTTATTATTTAGTAATAGACACGTTCTAAAGATGTGTCGGACATGTGTCTGAAATTAAAATTTTTTATTTAATTATGGACACAGATAAAAAAGTATCGGACACATGTCTAAGAGTGTTCAAAGAGTGTCGATGTCTAACACGTGTCCAACACGGATACGTCACCTTCTCAAGAATGTTTATGCTTCATAGCTAGCAATGAGAAATGTAAATGAATAAACTTTTACTAGTTTGTTTTTTTCCAATTTACCGCATCAGCTCATCATGTCAATTTGGTCATTTAGTAATAGTCAAACCCAACCTAACTAGTTTAACTGATTGTGTAAGATAATCTCATAACCAAACTTGCCCATAATAAACTAAAAATCCCTTCAGTTCAGATACTAGCAAAATCAAGTAAAATTTTTTTTTAATCCCATAAGAATTTATACAATATCAAATAAAGAAATGGAGAAAAAAAAAGAAACCTAGACTTTTCTTCACATAATGCCCGCTACACCGGTGTGTCATGTCAAATAAGACTATTCATATTGAACACCACCCCACCTAATTATTATCATGTTAGCAGGAAGTGTAATTTCTACGGGACCACTAGAAATTGTCACTCCACCCACAACAATAAATCGTCCAAACTTCGATCAGAATGATAGATAAAGAGGGAATGTACTCTATATCATGCAATTTCCGATGTATTTTAGACAAAAAGAAGCTAAAATGATAACCTGATTCAAATTCAAAGTCATACCACAGTTTTGATTTCCAGGAGAGGACTCCACTTTGTACTGCCAGAAGTGTGAAAGAAGATTATACTAGACACAAACCACATAGTTTTCATTTACACTTTGTCAAGGTATACATAAACTTCCATATGACCACAGTCAATCTACCACCAAGCATTATAATGACCACAGTCAATCTAACACCAAGCATTATAATGACCAGTCAGTCAACCACCACAAATTAGAACATGTCAAAAGTATTTAAGCCCAGCATTGGGAGAACAACGGGGAGTGACTACTTATCCCCATTCCTCTTCCAAAGAAAGGGAAAAGGGGGCAAAGAAGAAAATAAAAAGACAAATGAGCATCCACTAGCACGGCAGAATATGGATGGAAAAATTAGGCTAACTATCAAGCATATGAAGTCAAGCAAGCACAAGCTTACGGATAATGAAAATGTAGGGTATTCCTTCATTTCCTTATCTTCTGAGGGTGGCCATGAGAGATGAGATAGCATCCTTTAGTTTTAAATTTAGAAAAAGAAAAATTAATCTTCAAGATAGTCTTATTCCTAACATGATTCCCAATAAAATGCAACACATACTTCATTTGTACCTTTCTACTATGTTATATAATTAATGGAACCAATATTGCATGCAGTCAGGAATGCATCCTTTAGTTTTAAATTTAGAAAAAGAAAAATTAATCTTCAAGATAGTCTTATTCCTAACATGATTCCCAATAAAATGCAACACATACTTCATTTGTACCTTTCTACTATGTTATATAATTAATGGAACCAATATTGCATGCAGTCAGGAATGCATCCTTTAGTTTTAAATTTAGAAAAAGAAAAATTAATCTTCAAGATAGTCTTATTCCAAACATGATTCCCAATAAAATGCAACACATACTTCATTTGTACCTTTCTACTATGTTATATAATTAATGGAACCAATATTGCATGCAGTCAGGAATGCTTATACAATATCACTAAACTCCAGCAAATCCCGTACCGATTATTTGGTTGCTTCCAAAACTCAGAATGGCAAACATGTTCTCTGAAGCAATGAAGATATTGGGGGATAATCGCCAACAAAGTTGACACCTCAAAACAAGAAGCATACCCACATAAATACAGTATCTAACTTGCTTTACCATAATAACATGAATGCACAACAGAGGAGTTAAGCAAATAGAGAATAAACAGAATCGCAAAAAGGTGACATGGGAAAATACAGAATGTATAGTAACTCACTTTTCTTCAAGTAGCTTCGGAAGAACCGTATCCCTGTAGAATTGGATGGATGCCCAAGCTTTTACTCGAAAGTTGTATACATTACTCACATTAAAGTCAAAACGTTCCATTATATACTCAGGGATCTTGTCAACCACCCACACATAATTTTTCAAGGATCTAACAAAATAATCATCATCATAAATATCTCCGAATTTGCTGCACAAATGTATTCCCCCGGTCAAACATTTATACTAAATGAATTCGAGATAAATTAGTCTGTTAAATGTTGGACTGCTAATTGACAACTAATCAAACAGAAAAATTCTACAATAATGTCGATGGCACTTTTCTTAAACATTGTAAATTTCTGACACACCATCCATTAGGGTGGATATGAAAAACTACATTTTCCCTAATATCTATTTCTATGAACAACTGCAAAGTTAGGCGGCTAATCTCTATAAGCAATATGGCAAGGTACATACAAACGTGCCAACAAACCTAGGATCTCTCCAAATGCTATGATAATGAAAATGGGGAATTACAAGCGTTGCATTCAGATAACCCGCAACAGCAACCGCATTGCATATCTGCACACATATATATCAGTCAACTAGAATATAAGTTACTAAAGCTGTTAATCTCAACCTTATATTTTTAAATAAAAAAGAAAGGGTGAAGAAGCATAAAAACTACCGATGTCCTCTGCTGATTCAAGCCACCATTTGCCTCAACAAGTATATACCCATTTGACTCGGGTAGGCCTATAACAAATAAGCACACCTTATTAGATCTTGAACAAAATATGACTGCAGAAAACACATATGCCCATAGAGGTATATTTATACATGCATAAAAATACATGGACATGTATTATGCTGGAAGGGACACCACAAATATGCTGTGTTAGCTTACATAGGCATGCACCAAAAAACCATCAACATTTGGGTGGATTGAGTTGCCAGACAATGTTACCAGCTAACATGAAACTTCTTGTGGCCAACAGCATAATGAGAGCGACGGTGAGACTAAGGCTAAAACACAATGGATGTGGATTGGATAATGTCTGAAGTGGACATATTACATTGTCCTCTGTCTCTCCTTCCTTCCTTCTTTTCTTTCTAAAAAAAGAATATTATTAACGTGACTGGAAAGATAAAAGTACATGGGAGAACAAGGAGTCCTCCTTAGCTACATGAAGAAAAGAAAAGAAAATCCGAAACAAAAGAGAAACAAAGTGATGAAGATTTTGTGTGTCATCACTATTCACACAATTCCCAATGATCTTTAATTACAAGTAATAAAATCGCTTTGAAATCGTTGGATGTCAATACCCAAAGAGATGCCATAAAAGGATTTTCTCCATAGTTCTTCCTGAGTAGCCTTCTTATCCTCAAAAATTCGCACATTTCTTTCTAAATTCTAACCCAACCAGCCAAAATAAAGCCAACACCACACATCTCCAAAGAGTCTTAGCTTTAGGACATGAACCAAACCAAAGGAATCCAGGCAATATCCAAGAGTCTATTCCACAACTACAGGACAAAGGTACACAGAAGTAACAAATGATTTGTACGTTCACCATCCAGACTGAAGATAAGATAACAGCCTTCTTTTTCGGAGCATTCCATTAGTATTAAGTTTCCTATGAAACATCAACCACACAAAAACTTGTACCATGAAAGGTGTCTTACACTTCCAAACCAAAGAATGGAAAAAATAGTTTATCAATCAAAGATTCAAGAATAATTTGCAATAATATCCAAAAGGGATGACAATTCATCCACTTCCCTATCTCTCAAATTTCCAAAGAGATTGAAGTCCAAATTAGTAGTAAAAGAGGACGAGGAGACCATGATAGCAATGGATGTATTATGAGATCTAGATAACAAATATAAGTGAGGAAGCAAAAGACCAAATTCTTCCCAAAAGGAATCTTTTCCCCACTACCCGCAACATATTTCAGATTTTGAAAGAAATAGAGTAATCCTTGATAAGTAAATTTCTAAAGACACGAAAGCAACCTCTCTCACTCAGATTAAAATCCCACCTATTATCTTGAATCCCAAATTGCTCTTGATTACTAATACTGTAAACTATTATGCTTTATAAGGAATCTCCAATTACCAAGTAAAGAGATATTTCTAGCTTTTAGGTTACCCAATACAGAACTTCCCTTAAATTTAGATTGAGACATCACATCCCAACAAACTAAATGATCTTTTTTCCCTTCACTACTATCTTCTCGTAGAAAATATTTCATCATTTTTTTTTATCATTTTCACAACATTTGAGATTGAAAGCATCCTAAACAAGGACATGTAATAAATGGAATGCTATCAAGCACAAAATGAGTTATAGCAAGTCTACCCCTTGGCAAATAAGTTTTTTCCCACCCATCAAGCCTTTTCCCAATCTTATGAATCATTGGCTCTAAAAAACTAAGGGCTTTTGGATTTCCGTTCCTTCTACTTCCTCCTCCTTCTACCTTCTTCTATTATTTGCTTCCACCACTACCATATTCAAACTCATCGTCAGACTTAACTACCATACTACAATTGTTGCCATCATCATTGTCAACATTGGAGGCAATCAAATCTTCACCATCATCACGACTAAATTTCAGTAACACCACATGACGATCTTGAACTTTGCTGAAAAACATCACACAACATGAGAATCATCCCACTTCATCGACTCTAAAACTATTTGTTTTTGTGCAACCACACCAAGAATTCCTAAAACCATCTTCCATGGCCTTTATAAACAGATTTAGCTTCCCAGACACTAAAAAAATACATGTTGATTATAGTTTATAGCCTTTGAAATTTCATTTTTCTATTGAATTCAAGGGTTTGACTATTTCAAAATAGATGGACCTACCAGTAACTTTCTGGTCATATCTTACACACTTTGGTTTTTTTGATGAAATTAAATTCATCGGAAAATAGAATTATTAATCTTTCTAACCAAAGGTAGAGGGCTCAAACTAAATTCCCATGGACAAAGTTACAATTATCTTCTTAGTGTGGCAGTGTTGAATGTGATATTGTCTTTGAGCTAGGGTTGCATTTTTTTTTTTTATATATATATATAAGCATTCAAATGTTTAAAAGCTAATCTAGCGATGAGAGTTGATTGTACATAGCGCCAAGCCGCCAACATTGCAAATTGTCATGAATCATCATCAACAAGCCATCACCTCTTTCAACGTTATAGTTTAGTGTCATCGTCATAATCATAATTTGTGTGCTACAGTCTTTATCATCGCTTTATCAAAACACATTGCGTAGTTATTGGTGGTTCTTTGAGAGGAGAAGAACTAGAGCTCTGATATATGAGGCATAAACAAGAAGAACAAGAAATTTAAGTGTCCTTTTTGCATGCCATATTATGCTTACCTAATCGCTAATACAATCTTTATCCTAAAGTAGATTGTCGAGCATCTTCACCATCTTGGTAAAGTACGTATTCTTTTGCAAACTTCGAGTCATACCAATAAGAAAAGATTAAATTGCAGGTTGATTTTCCTTCTTTTCCCTTGTATCTAGAACCGGTACCTTCTATCTAGCACTCTAGATTTTTTTTTTTTTATTTTGTTTTTTGGGGAGGGGGGTTTTCAATATACCATACACGGACGTCAAACTCTCACAAATATTAGTACACCCACTAATATATTTGATTTTATTTTTCATGCTCTTGACTTCTCTTGACTGTGCAACACAGCTTCCCAAACAGCTAAAAATAGTTAATTCTAATTCCAATGTGACCAAAGAATTCCATATTCTGCATCATTAAATCCTATGTGATGAGACATTTCTAATTTCTTTCAATACTTAGTCAAGGAGGTTGACAAGGACAATAATGAACATTTCATCATATAAAAGGAAAATGTATGTAATCATATAATAGAAAAAAAATTCCATAAAAAACAACAAAACATTGGAGATAAGGGCACATCTAACATCATATGGCCAAAGCTCCCTATAACAGTCAGATCCAATTGAGCCTAAACATGCATCATTTATGTGCAATCCACATTATTCATTAGAAAACAATTGACCAACCATGTGACTAGAAACTAAAGCACAAGAAACATCATGAATGGCTTCGGTTATATTTCATACCTCCTGAAAACTTGTTTGTACATGGTCTCCAATGACCCCCTTTATAAGAGTGTTTCCATACGGTTGATATCTACAATCAATTTGATGCCTTGAGTCAACAGCAGTTAGCAGATAAGAAAACATGTAATCAAAAATTCTTGTCTCTGGTAATAAGAAAACTGATGTTACTCAAATTGTACTGGCATCTCATTATTTACTTTGTAAATAATTGGGCGTACTGAATGAGTGATAATATAAATTAGCAAATTGTTCGCAAAATGAGTTCTAAAGTCCAGAGAAGAATTATGATCACGTTCTTCATAAAGATGGTTGTTTCATCAACTTGTAATGAAGGATATGCTCTTTTATCAACTCAAAATACCAATATCTAGATCAAGACACAAAAATGCGCACAAAATATTAAAAATATTGTAATAAATATTTGTCCTCAATCACCATGACACCTTAACTGTCCCTCAACCCCCCAATTTGCTTATCCATATAGCAACCAAATTTCCAATTTCCAAGTGAATTATGTGAACTATTCTAAAGTCCACCTATAATGTCACCAATTATGTCTTTGATTTTCGCTCCAATGAGAAACATTATAGCAAATCCAAATAATTCATTAATTTGAATGCAACTATATATCTCTCTCACAAAAACAAACTATCGCCACATTAATATGATCTCCGTTCATCAAATTAGCATCCATGTAACAAACTCAGCCAATATCGTATTAAAGTATAATTATCAAAACAATTTCCATAGTCTTTTCATCTCTATTATCATAATGTCATTTTACCCCCAAGATGTTTATTCAAATTTCAAGGTCAATCAAATGTTCTAAAAACCATCAGAGGGCACTATCTTTGTTCTACTCAACTCCAAGATCTACATTGCACTTGAATGAGAACCATCCATCACAGGCGAAGATGTAAACATATGCACCAGCAAAGTGTTAGAAGATCCATACAAATTCTTTCAAGCACTTGCCCACACAGCCACACTTATATAGGAATTGCCAACCAGCCATCAACTCTTTCAAACAGTGCTGTTATATTTGACTAGTACAATCACCAAGAGATAAAGGAATTGGCTAAAACCAAGCAATCCAAAACTAAATGCTCACCTTTCCACCACCAAAATCAATTGCTCGCTCTCAAAAACTCTGTACCCAAAAATTCTAGTTAAATCATCCAGATTCCAGTGTTATTCTTACTATTCTTACACCGAATATGTGAACATGAGATAAAAGCAACTAATAAGCAATTAAGGCCTGGCCACTGTCCCCACTGTCCAACCAAAACATCAACATTAGTGTCAAAATACAATTTGTTGAAGTTACCTAAATCAAATGATCTGAGTATATCAACTAACCCGAATGAGAGCTAGAGAGAGAAAGAGAAAGGAACGAATTATATCGGGGCAAGAGAAAGAAAAGTAAGGACTCTAGTTTGTTGGGGCCAAAAGGAAAAAACAAAGAAGTCAACTTTTATGAGAGAGGGAGAGATCCGTCTACTTCATTTCTCTCTCTTCAATTCATGTTCAATCTTTTTCAAATTCTCGAAATTCTAATTAAGTCAGAGCAAGTAAATTCAGGTATTCAAGGCCCAGATTGGTTCTCGAGAGAATTCAATGAAATTGAAACGAAAATCGCCAAATAGGAAATTGGTTGCACACAAATTCCAACAGTGCAAAATTCAAAATATGGATTGTCAACGTCTCTTTCAATCCAAATCACACTTCCAATTCTTCAATCAAATCAAAACCTAATACAATAGAGCAAAACCAAATCACTGACCGCATCGGCAGACGAGTTAGCCGAATCCATCTCGGGCCGGAGCTTCGAGTAAAGCTGAGGACTCCGATAAACTGACCCCGGAGCCGGACGGTGAGTAATGATCGGCACCACATCAAACGACATCGTTCCCATGTAGAACAGCATTCCGGAGATGTACAAAAGCGGAGCAAAGAGAAATATGCCTTGTCTTCGGAGGAGGACAGATAATAGGACCCAAGCGACGCGTTGGGCTAGGCTTTTGGGGGCCGGACCGGGAGTGAACCGGCCAGCTTTAGACCGGCCGTGGCGGAGCCTGGGAGACAGGAGCGGCGACGGCGGTGATGACGGGCTGTTATGTCCACTGCTCGGTAGCCGATTGTACGCGTGCATTGCAAATCTCACCTTACATTACACACCCAAAAATTTCGTACACCCTCTCTCTTTCTCTCCCTAAAATTGATAGAGAGAAGAGAAGAGGTGTGGATTCTAACAGGTTTGGAATTGGAAGTAGAAAACGAATCGTCTGGAGCGAATGGCGCGTGGAATTTTTGGATCAGTGAAAGGAGGGAAGGAGCATGATGGTGGCCGGTGGCGTGTTTGCTGATTTGCGATGTGTTTGGATACGAGAGTGATGTTGTTCCAAAACAAGATCAAAATCATATTAATCTACCGATCCAGATCAACTCTAATCCCTTATTAAAAAATGATAAATGACAATTCATACTTTAAAAAATTTTAAAATAAATTTGTACACTTCAAACTTAATTATTTCAAATTCCACCCTTAATCATATTAATTAGTAGCAAATATGACTCAAACTCCCGTCAACTTAACTTTAATTAGAATTGGACCAAAAAAAAAACTTTAATTAGAAGATAAATGTAGAGCTTTAATCAAAAATAACATCGCCACCCCTATGTGGTTATCAAACAACGCAGTTTATTGTTTATTTTTATTGGTGTTGTAGTGACAAGTTATCATTCTGGATTAGTACTTATAGTTTAAATCAAACATTCTACAGTGAGGAACCCTCATAATCACTTGTCAAGGAATTATTACATATTAATCACCCTTACGCCCTTTTAAACCAGCAAAAAAAAGTACTAAATTGATTTGGCTAAGATTTTTTTTTCTTTTTTTCAACGATCAAGGGTATTTGGATCAACTTACGTATATTTTAATTAATCTAATTTTTAATCCAATTAAAAACAAATCATACATGCCAAAAATAAGGGTCATGTGTTGGTTAGCTTTCCGGAAATTATTTTTTTTTCTCAAAATTTTAAAAACACCCAAAACCTATTTATTTAGCATTTTTTTCCTCAAAATTTTGAAAAAAAATGAGATTTAAGTTAAAAAAACAGAAAGCAAGTTTAGCTTGTTTTTAAAGTATTCTTTGAAATTTTAAAAATAAGGAGAACAATTTTGAACTTTAATGAGATCTACCCTTCGTGTCTCCTTAATAGTAAATTTCTTTATTATTATTTTTTTTTTACTTCTTCCTCTATCTCATAATATTATATATTATATTACATAATATATATTAATATATAACATATAGTATATTATATAATATAATATAATATTATATTATAATATGTATATATGAATATATAATATATATTCATATAAGTATATATATATACTTATATGTATATATGAATATAATATATATATATATATGTATATATATATATAAATAAATTTTTTATATTTTTTTATTAATGTTTGAATTACTGTTCAAATATATATTTAGACTGTTCAAACAGGTTTTACTATTTTTTGTATTATAAAATTATTTTTGAAATCATCTAACCAAACAAGTTTTTTATCTTGAAAAATATCAAAATCACTTTCCTAAAACTCTTCTCAAAAATTATTTTTAGATACTAATTTTTGAAATGCAAACCAAACATGCCCAAGATGTTCGATACTTCGATAGCGATTTTGATTCGGGTTTTTGTGCCCAAGAATCACGTGCAATTAGCAAATTTTCAACCTCGGCCCGACCATAGTTTGTAGGGCCCATGTTGTACTCTTCAACCCGGCCCAATTAAGTTGTGCTCAAAAACATAAACCCTAAAACCCTGTGAGCCTAGAACCTTCTACCACTATCTTAAAGCCCCTTCTTGATTTAAACCACACAGCACAAGCACTCTGCGCTCAGAATCTAGTTTTCGTAGCCGTAACATAGAGAAAAAGCTAATGGCAAAGCGTTTGATTCCGACCTTGAATAGGGTTCTGGTGGAGAAGATTGTGCCTCCAACCAAAACCCCAGCTGGTATTCTTCTTCCTGAGAAATCTACCAAGGTAATATCATGTTCTCCCTCCCTCTCTCTCTCCCTCCAAATCAACTGTTTTGGTTATATAATGTGTTGGTATTGATGGGTTTTATCTGGGCTTTGGTTTATTTTTTGGGTGGTATTGAATCCAGTTGAATTCAGGGAAAGTTGTGGCTGTGGGGCCTGGATCGTATGATAAAGCTGGAAATGTGATACCAGTGGGTGTTAAGGAAGGTGACAATGTTCTCTTGCCTGAATATGGTGGCACCCAAGTTTTCCTTGGCGACAAAGAGTATGTGTCCGCTCTCTCTCTCTCTCTCTCTCTCTCTCTCACACACACACACACAGACACTACATTTGTGACTGTGTGTGAATCTGATATTCTGAAGAATCTATATGGATGTTATGTTACCTGCCCTGCTTTTTGGTTTGTTATATATATGGTGATTCATCTATTGATCTTTATTTGTCCTACTTTCTTTTTTGTGTTGTTGGGATTCACAGCTCTCTCTCTCTCACACAAATGATGTGTGTGTGTGTGTGTGTGTGTGTATGAATCTCACATGCTGAAGAATTTATATGGGTTTTTTCTGTCTTGTGTTTTGGTTTGACATGTATATAGTGATTCATTTATTGATTTTTGTTTTGTACATTCTTTTTTGGGTTATGCATTAATTCACTAGTATTCCTCCTATTTGTGCAGGTACCATTTGTTCAGGGATGAGGATATATTGGGCACTCTGCATGATTGAGATTATGATCAAGGTGGTAGTGGAGTTTTCTCTTGGAGGCTTTAATTTAGATTCTTGGGTTCAAATATCGCAAATGAAACTAGTTAGTGTTGGTACTGTTGCAAAATGTATGTTAACATTGTTTTGGAACATGACTTTGAGTGATTAAGAACGTCTCATTTCCACTTTTCAATGCTTGATCCATATAATATGGTGTCGGGTCTAAGGATGTATAGTTGTATTATCATCCACAATTGATGTGAATAGCTCGCAAAGGACATGAAATGTATACAAACAGCTGAACAAAAAAAATTGAATTTTGATTTGATTTTGAGGTTGCTCATGTAAAACAAAACCAAAATGACCCTTAAATAATGGTTCTAATACCGAACAGGAGTTAGTGAGACCACACAAAATAAGTTTCTTCTAATACTTATACCATCTAAATCCACACACACTTGACCTTGCAGAACAACCATGGTTCATTTGACCGGAATATGTGATTGCAAATCTACTTTTAACTCTAACTACAGAGCACACACTTTAAAATCAACTTAATAACTATAAAAAGCATTTGGAACAAATGTCATAATGTTCAAACTCATTACAACATGAGAACCATCGTCAAACCAGCCGGGAAGCTCAAGAACACTAACATAAAAACCACATCCAGCACATAAAGTCTCTGCATAAATAGCTTCAACTTCATAGAGCATGTATATATAATCAAAGCAAGTAAACTTCCTCTTCAGAAAGAATGACCATAGTTGTTCTCCACAAAACCACAACCAATTTTGAAATTCCTAAAATGCTGTGTGGTATATGGATCCGCAGGGTCTTCGTTCAGCTCACGATCAACTTTGATGCAATAGCAAAAACACAAGTAAAAGCAAACTTCACATGGTCTCCTATGAGCACATAGTAGAGCTTTAGGTAAAGACTGAAGTCTCCCTCGATCTTCATGGTTAGTAATTGCTTCCCTCCAACTGGTCCATCATAATAGCCCACATGCATCACCGCATTAAGCGTGTTAGTCGTTAGCTTGGATAAGAAATCTCCTAATATTCAAAAAAACAGAAAGAGGTCAAGGCTGCTATGGTAAACAATCTGTACAAAAAGAAAAAATTCAGGTGTGAACCTCATAAAACTCCGTAAAAACTTTTCGGGCAACAAGAGAAGTAGGAACACAACAGCACTCACACCCAGGTGCAGGCCTTTTGCTCCATCCTTCTGCACCAGAGCTGGAAAAGTTATTGATTGCTAGTCCGAATCTTCATAAGTTTCTCCATCATCAGAAAGGTCGTCAAATGCTCGCATATCAAGCTGGTAACGAAGGATTCCTCCAATTCCCCCAAAACCTCTGCAAAACTGAGATCCCTCTTGCGATTTGTTGGTGACAAACTCTAGCGTGCAACCAAATCGTTTGTACTCATTGGCAAACCACTCAAGCAGTGACGTCTTCTCCTCAACTTCCAAATCAGCATTAGTGTCTGCATCCCGGAAGTTTTTCTCAATGGCTTCTTGCTCCTTGTTAAAGTGCTTTATGATAACTTCACCCGTACTGCTATTTTTTAGCACATACCTATTTACATCCAGATTTTCCCACACAATAAGTATCTCAACCGCACCCATCTCCAGAGCTTTCAATGTGTCATCCACACCAAAAACATACTTTCCAGTATCCTGGCTAATCTCTTCAAAATACTTGCCTATCAATTTCTTCTCCTGAATAAACTTCACATTGGATAGGATCTCTGCTGACAACTCAATCGCCTGATTAAAACCATTTTCCCCTCCATATGAGACATCCACAACATTCAGAATTTTTGCCTGAAGTCGGGGATCAAACATATCAGACTGACTCAGCTCAGTCTTGAAGTCAGCTGATCCCGCAAGTATTAGTCCAGAAACGTTAGGCTGGCTGGTGGCAGGATTAATGAAAAACTGTGTAGCAAGCTCCGCTGTCTTTCTCACATAGTTGTGGCGCTTCTCCATTCGAAGACGAGCAAACCGGAGAGCTGACTGCCCCCCTCTTCCATGTTTCTTAGGGAGGTCAACAGTAAATTTGTGAAGCACTTCTCGAGTGTTGCCACTTAATGTCCCAAAAAGAGTCCCATTTCCATCCATCACAATAAAACCAAATTTGTCGTCAGATTCTAGAAGTTCATTCAAAGCTTCTGTATGAAACTTGTTGTCACATAGGTAAAGAGATGCATTTATTGGCCTGAAAGGCTCAAAATCAATTGTGACCTTTTTTTCCTTCCCATCATCAGTTACAATGGTACCAGTATAAAGCACAAGTCCATTGGGGGGGACCTTATTGTAGAGCTTCAGTCTCTGCTGAGCAGATGTAATTGCACCTAAAACAGACTGACGATTCACCCTGCTTTTAATGTTAGAGGCAGTTCCAAACTCATCTCCCAACATCTTTGTAACCCGAGCTATTTGATCTTTTGGAGGCATAATAAGAGAAATCATGCTGGTACCATTGCCTCGAGCAGCTTCCAATGCCTTGATAAGCTTCTTGATCTTCCATATCTCAATGTTCTTATCGGTTTCATGAGCATCCGCCATTGTAGAGAATTAGAACTGCCGAAATAATAAGAAAATGTTATTAACTAGCATATGGTTAAAATAAAACATTTAAAAAAAAAAACACACGGCAATAGGAAAATACATACCAAAAAAAAAAAGGGAAAGAAAAAACAGTAGGCAAAGTAACAAAAAAAGGGTGACATTTACAACTGTGAACTACCAAAAAAAAAAAAGCATTGCTGCAGCGTCAAGGGCATGAGTTAAAATAAAAGATATCAACTAAAGCAATAGGATTGTTCTCCCCCTCAAAAAAAAAAAAAGAAGAAATGAAAGAAAAATATAAGGGTGCTGAAGTCAAAAATCATATTGACACAATACTTCATGCAGTCAAAAAGTCCGGAAAGGGCATCTTCTATCTAATTGTTTTCCAGGTTAATAAATTAGATATATGCCACTTGCAGTTTTCAAGCAGAAGCAAAACACTAGACAGATTTCACCCTCCTTCAAAGCTAAAGGATGCCAAGCTTTGAAATGTCTCACTTGTACTAAGAAATTGTTTTTGCACTACATAACATACTTAGGTCTTGAAAATTTCAAGTTTTACGAAAGAAAATAAAAAAACAAAAAAAAAAAAAACAGCCAAATATGGTGTACTTTTCTTATTCAACCCTTAGTCTACATAACACATCAAAGTCCAAGAGGCAATCAATAATCCATTTCCCTCTTCTTTTAATCAATAATCCATTTCCCTCACCAAAGATGATTTGTAATTGTTGTGTAGCTATTATGATGGGACTAAACTTTCGCTGTCAATCACGTTCTTGTAGAATTCTGTTGATTCCAAACAAGTTTTGGTGCAGAAGGAATAGGAGGAGAGAACCAGAAACTAGAAGAGGAAAAAAGAGATTTGCACAACCCTTGAAATTCGATAGTGTTAGATCAAGAAACACACAAATAATCAACCAAATTCTTACGGACTTCACTCTCCCTTGATAAAAAGGTTACTTAAATATTTATAATATAGTATCCCAGCAGAACCTAATTACTTCACTGAAAAGAATCAATACCAAGATTACTAACACACTCCTAATCAAATAAAAAATCCCAAATTAAATCATCTAACTAATAATAACAAAATAAATCTAATAGAACTACCACCAAATATACTAGAACCTGTTGCAAATGCTAAAGGCCTGCAATATCACTTGAGAGCATAACTTAGTTAATTTCAACTCAATAGGGGTGTTTCTATTACAACACAAAACTTACGGGGGTTTATGCTTTATACAAGACTAACAGGGATTCATATCATTTTTTAAGCATCAAGGGATTTCCATATAGTTAGTGAGGACGATGATTCTGTAAAAACATACAAAACTCAAGGGATCTCTATATCATTACTGAAATGTTATGGGTCCTCGGTGGAATCAATGTACACCCAGAAACATGCACTGTACATGTGATGTAATAACTTCTCTGAGTGGATGGGGATTAAGAACTCTTGATGTGTGACACATCATTTTCTTGGGTGAGACCTAAGAAGCTACATGTCACTCTTAAGTCTTCTTCCTTCCCCCTTCTCCTACTATTCGATCTCAACTCCCATATATTGCAACCTAACCTACAAACTCAGAGCTGAAATTCCCTCCCCCAACCCTAGAAGCTTCATCAGGTCCAACTCCTTCCTTTACTCAAGGTTCAGCCCCAACCGCCCAAATATGCAAGATACCGTCCAGGAAGACTGTTCACAATGCTGGAACAGCCAAAAAGTCACCGGACATTCCAAATCCTTACTTCCACTACCATATCGGCACTCATTAGTCCCAACCTGTTCCCATTCCCCACACACTACACTAAAGCTTTTTGCTAGAGCCCCCAAAACCTATATTTCCTACTCTGAATCTGTTCTAAATTTTATCGTTTTAGTCCTCAAATTAAAGATCCGGTACCAGCAAGCATGAACTTGGGCAAAGTTGGCACGTTTCATTAAAATAATGCCAATTCTTTACAAAATCACATACTTGGAAATTGGCATATTATAAATATGTGCAAAAACAGTGAGGACTTCCAACTATACTAACCAAAAGTCATTAGATTATACTACATTAGATGGTATTGAAAATTTTCGTCTCCGAGAACTTGCAAGTATCATCTAAATTTGAAAACACAATTCATGTTATCAAAACAATTCTATTAAAAGACCAATACACTTGATATACTTATCAATGTGCCAATGTATTCTAACAAAACACATATGGCACAATAATTGAAGCAGCCTCTTTTTGATAGGAAACTAATAGAAGCGGCCATTAATGTCCATATGGAGGCCGCATGACAAATAAGCAGGCATTGCAATTATAATATGGCCCAAGAAAATTACTCAACTCAAATAAGCCATGCATTAAGAACCATATATAAATAAATTCGTGACGCCTTGAACCTAGTTTTCAACCTAATGTGCACCTTTCCAATGATTCCTTGCCTATACGGTGAGGAACAAAACACCCCATCTATGCCTTTGATTTCATTGTGTTCACACCCACATTAAAATTTATGCTATGGTACACAGGGAATGAATAGAATGCCCTTTGCATCTTCTATTTCCTTTCTAGTATTTGGAAAACTAAAATAAAATGTCAATCCTCTTTCAACAGGAAGATCTTTCCCACTAGAAGTTAGAATAAGCAAAGTGAATGCATATTTAATCACTATTCTACCCTCACACGTACGCAACCTGATAATTGCTGAAGCCTGCTAGACTTGCAATATCCCATTCTTATGAATCTTCACACTCTCCCCTAGAAACTTTTAGCAGAAATTTTCGTAGCACATAGGGAGGAGAAAATTCAATGTGAACAAAGGCTAGTTTAGAGGCCAGAAAGAAACAAAGCCATAATGAGATGTCTCTTGGAATCATAGTTGTCAAATCGCGTATCGAAAGGCATATCGTTATTCAAAAATAGTGTATCGTGCATCGTAAGATACACGCAATTTAATTTTTAAATAATTATTAATATATATATATATATATATATCGTTGTAAAAAAAACATAGACTTATAATAATATAACATTTCATTAATATTCCACAAACTATTCAAGCTCCCAACATAGTTCAGTAATATCAAAATGCAAAAATCTCTAATTCAAACTTCTAACATCAACTGTTTGAACAACTTTAATATTAATCAAAAATTTTGAACTCAATTGAATAACATTAACAACATATTTTATTTTATGTTTTTAAACCACAACCACTAAATGACGTTGTTTCACTAGTTAGTAATTTAAAAATAAGTCTTAGGGTAAAACGATGTCATTTCAAACCCAAAAAATTAAAAAAAAAAAATAGAATCGTCACGTATTGTACGTATTGTATCATGTATCATACGATACAGTATAAAAACGATACAGAGACACGATATGTATCGTTTTTCAGGTGTATCTTGACGTATCGTACGATACTAATAACTATGCCTGAAATGGAATGCAAACGCATTCTATGTTTGCATTCCATGGCATTAACAAAACAAAAGCCAAAATGGAATGATTATTCCAAATCCGATGTGCGGTCAGACCATTGTTAGAGCCATAATAAAATGGGAATTCATTTTTTGACCAATATACACTTATTTTATAAGGAAACATAAAACATCAATATAATCCATTTGCTATTATCACATATCAAAATTTTAAATTCTGAACGACATGTAAAATGTGGCGAACTGTGCACAGTATAGAACTATATTCATGCCCTGGAACATAAAACAAAAATCCTTCAGCTACCTAATGGAACATTAATCACATAAATACAACCTTTTCAATTATATCTACATTCAATAAACACAACCAAACCACTTCAAGAAAAATGACAAAAAGGAAAATTCTTCACAGCTACTGTACACCACATATAATTTTTCTAAGACAAAATGGCTGACCAACCTCATGGAATTCGTCAACAAGCAATATTAGCTACAAGACAAGTGGAAACCACCACATCTATGAGGTATTCTTGTCAATTATATTTGAAAATGGCATCTAGGCTGTAGTTCAATTGTATTAGTTGTATGATGGTAGCACAGACATAAATCTAGCTTCAAGAAAGTCTGAAAAATGCAAGTGTTGTTCTTTCTGATTCTAAGGGAGCCTGACTAGAAACTCTAAAAGATCTAATCTTCACTCTAGAAGGGAAAAAAAAAATTTGTTGCTTCACATGCAGCATGGGTAACAAACATAAAAAAAAACAAGTTCAATTAGAATCAAGAGCAATTTTTGCAAAAATAAATACAAAATCAATAGGAGTTTTTCTTAATTGAAGAAGAAAAATAAAAAGAGACAATTTCTCCTAATGAACAGCAAAACCTAACGGATAAAAGTGCTGCAGCTACGGCAGACAACTTTCATGTTTCAGCTTACATTGCCACTATTGCAACATTCTCAGCCGGTTCACATTCTGAACCCAGAGTATTTACAGTCCCAATCACAACACTTGTGCTGCAACATGGAGTATGTTGGATTGCACACTTGCATTTCAACGTAACAAGCTCGATAAAGACCTCTGTGGAATATATATCATATATAATTGGAGCAGCTTGGCACATATTTGCCTTCCATAACTGTGAAAAGGCTAGTATATTATTCTTTCAAATGATATTTCTGTGAGATTCTTTTGCATCAACATCATTGGAATTCAACCAGTCCAAATGCTTACCATATCCTTGGTCAAAACCACAAAGATAATTAAATGGTCAATGTAAGCTTAATTATGTAGAACACTGATTAATTTTTATTCAGTCAACTTCAATCGTTCCTTTAGGTAAGTGAAATTAAACAACCTTATACGATTGGATTGCCTTAACTTTGTCATCAATCAAGAGTGACAAGTTTTCCTTGTAAAAGTCTATTTTCCAAACCAATTTAGAACAACTTAATGCAGAAACATCCCAAGTGTTGAGCATCAATTCCACAAACTAATGAGGACCCACACTGATTGGCTGGAACCTAGACATGGGATAAAGAAATTAATTCAGTCTCTTCCACAATTTGTGGCTTCCGGGCCAAGTGGTTGGGTCTTCCGTGTCCAAGTGAGATCTCAGGATTCGGGTTCAAGAATATTATGCAGGAGCATCCTAGGCATGGAAGGTCATTCCCAGCACCAATGTGGGTCCACCCAGATTGACTGGAACTTAGTCTATGGTATAAAGGAATAAATTCCACGGTTCGGAATTAAACAAAAGGACATTGGACCAAGGGGTTGACCAAACAATCTCAAATGAGCTTGAGATTGAAGCTGCATGAACAAGTAAATTGGATTAAGCTTAAGTCTTTAATGCAACAAATTTACTTACGAAGCACAATCCATACACATTTACCTACAGAGTCATTCCTAGATCGATTAATACCTGAACCCAAACCCTCCAATTTCAACCAAGAAAACCTCCTCCTTCCTCTCCACTGATCTATCCCAAACCCCAAATTCAAACTCATCTCCATCTGCACCACATCAAACCCAACCACCACCACCACCACCACTACCACTAGACAAACCAGTTTAAAAGGACATAGACCCGATTCGAACAAACAAAACGCAAAAAGTCAAAAACAACCAAACCAGCATCCAAAAACTCATTGAACAACAAGCAATTCAAGATACCTACTAGCAGAGGGCAATGATCGGTTACGTCTAATCAATGCATACCTGGAGGAGAGTCTGGAGGTTCCCCGCGAGAGAATTTGTGTTTTCGTGTGGTATAACTGGAGAGATTGACCAGATTACTTCCCCAAACGAGGGGATGAGCAGAGGAAGTGTGCGGCTGAACTGATGAGGTTAGACAGTTGATTGTGGAAACGATAGGGTTTTGGTAGTGACGAGAGCTTTGTATTTTTTTTTTTGGGTTAATCGTAAATCATATCCATGGACCTTAATTTGTATCTCCAAAGATCAAAAATTTTAATTTATACCTTCAAAGATAAAAATTTGTATCAATGTGTACCTAAAATTAACCGCCGTCAGTTTGCTGCCTAAAATTAAATTGATAAATTATATTTAGATTCTCTTATGTTTGTCGCTTAATCACTTGGAATCATTCACAAAATAAAGAGTAATATGAAATTAAATTTTTTATTAGGATAAAATCATATTTTTTAATGGTTATAAAATTCTAATAAAAATACTCTCAATCTAAAATGTCTCCTAATTAGACATTCAAATAATTATGGTTAAGTGTGATATATATATATTGCATTGGATATAAAAAATATTATATAAATACATATATTTTATTGGACATTCAAATGATAACTTTGATTTTGAACTTTAGAGTATATCGAACCCACAAAATAAAGAGTAATATAAAATTATAATTTTTGATTAGGATAAAATCATATTTTTTCAATGGTTATATTAACAAATATCAACGAAAAAATGTTACGTGTTATACGTGCACAAACATCATGAGATGTAAGAGTAATATTCTATATGTGAAGGGATCTAAATGATTAAGTGACAAGCATGAGAGGATTTAGATATAATTTATCAATTTAATTTTAGGCCACAAACTGACAGCGGTTAATTTTATGTGCATATTAATAAAAATATATTTGGATACTGTTTTTACTTTTGTTTTATATTAGTTGTTTGGAAATAAAGACAAAAAAATAGGAACAAAAAAAAATGTTTGAAGAAACACCAAAAACAAAGACAACATACACAAAAAGGGTGAGGAATTAATGAGATTCAGACTTCGACTCCTCTTAATAGCAAAACAAGGTTTTTTTTTATTGAAGTATAAAAATTCATTTCATCCTTCTCTCCTCCCCATCGCTTCTCTCTTTGTCTCTCTCCTCTCTCCCTCTTCTCTGTATCAAACCACCAGACGATACAAAGAAACCTAGAAGCTGCCTTTCCCCATCGTTGCCTCTCTCTCTTCTCTGTGAAATCCAAAAGTTGTGCATATATATGCACATATATCCATAAATTTGTGTATATATGCACATATTTGTGCGTGTGTGTTGTGTTGAATCTGTATATGTATGTGTTTGTTGTGTTTATTCTGTGCGTGTGTGTATTTGTTGTGTTGAATCATTTTAGGATTGATTGAATTGTCATTTGAAACTGATTGAATTTTCATTTGGGATTGTTGAATTGCCATTTGAGATTTAATTGTCAAATAGATACCAAACATATTTAGGATAAAATTTGAAGTAGTTAATAAACATATTTTTTGTTTTTATTCTCATAATTTGATAGATAAAAATGACTCCCAAAAATATTTTTTGTTTGTGTTTATCACAAAATAGAGACAAAAATTATCTCAATTTTTAATTTTTTTGAAGACACGAAAGCAAAAACGTTACTAAACAACCCCTGAGATTTTTGATTGTTTAGGAGTGCATATTGATACAAATTTCTATTTTTGAGAATGTAACTTGAGATTTTTTATTTTTGGAGGTATAAATTGAGATGCGAACGATCTTTCGGAGTGCAATTTGCAATTAACAATTTTTATTTTTATTTTTAAACAAAGCATGCGTCAATTTATTTTTAAAATTACTGATTTATTTCATTTTTGTTAAATCGAAAATATTTCAATCGACGTAAAATATAAATTATTTGAATTAAAATATTTTGTAAAATTAATTTGGATCGAATTTGAGCAATAACTTAGGTGTTGTTTGGTAATTTCATTTTTTTTTCATTTTATGGCAAAAAAAAAGCATTTGGTAAATGTTTTTTTAACCGTTCTGTTTTGAAAATAAGGCTAAAATATGAAAATATTCAAAATGATGCTTTTGAAAACATCTAAAAAAACAAAACAGGTGAACGGTCCCAATCCCATTTTAATGAGGCCTGACTTTGAATTCTCTTCATAGCAAAATATCCTCTCTTTTTTTCCTTACCATATAAAAAGCCAAGAAACAATGCATTTTAGACTCTTCTATGTTGCTTATTGCCAAAATTCAGACAAAGCTCCTCCAGTTCAGCGATTTCTCTAACTTTGGCAAAGACCTATATCTCCGGCGAAGATCTCCATCTCTAGCGAAGTTGTTAGCTCTTTTTTTCTAGGCGAAGGTCTTCATTTATTTTCAGATCTATGAAAATGTTGCTCAGATCTAGGACTTATTTTTGTAGATCCATAGTTTATTTTTGCAAATCTATCCTCTATTATTTCAGATCTAGGGTATATTGATGTTTATTTTAACATCTCTCTCTCTCTCTCTTTCTGTGTATGCATCTCTTGTGTGTACATCTAATTCATGAGTGTGTGTGTGCATTTGGTGTGTATGCATCTACTTCGTGTGTGTTTGTGCTTCTGGTGTGTGTGTGCATCAGCTTCGCGTGTGTCTGTGCATCTAGGGGGTGTGTGTGTGTGCATGTATTTGGTTCTTTTTTTTTTTCATGTAGTATAGATGCCAAAATATAGTATGTCTGTGTATGTTTTTTTTTTCCTGTAATATGCAATTCACAAGTGAGCATGTTATATGTTGCTTTATGACTGTTAAGTATGAATTTCAACTTGATTTAACATATTATATGCTTATGATTTTGAATTCATGTATGAATTATGAATTGATTTAACATCTTATATGCTTATGATTTTTGAATTCAAGTGTGAATTATGAATTGATTTAACATGTTATATGCTTATGTTTATATATAAGTAATTGTGATTTGAGAGGGTGTTTTAAGTGTAAGAGTGTTTGATGAATGTTTGGAGTTGTTGGTTATATTGATGGAAAATATGAATGACAATGTTGTTGAGGTTGGGGTTAAGAAAGGTGATGGGTCATGGACGTCTAAAAATGAGATCATTTTTATTGAATTAGTAATGCACAACGTGTGTTACTCGTAAATAAATTAAAATAATATAATTTTTATAAAAAAATATAAATTATATATATAATAAAATTAAATAATAATTTAGGAGTCAAATAATTAATTCATATTTTAATTATTACTAAATTTAATTATTGATTTACTCTATAAGTTTTAAGCAACTAATTTGTTATTTATTTAGGTATCTGTTAGACCATTTTAAATATTTGCACATCTAATATATTATAGAATTAATAATTTTTATTTTGTTAAATAGATTGATTAGATCACTCTTACAATATTATTGTTTTATTATATACTAAAAAATAAAATATAACATATATTTGACTATTGATCATATAGATATAGATATTATATATAATTGTATTACTAATAAATGAGTTCAAAAGTATTTAGAAGTCCTTATAAAATAGTTCAAAACAAGTTAAAAGTTTAATATGTGTACAAAATAAAAATATATAAAGGGGTATAATTGACCTTATTGTAATAATTGAAGATAAAATAGAAAATTAAAAATTTTTCCAAATGCTGACATTTATAAGTAGTATAGATTGGTGGATTTTGAAGTACCATGTCGTCCTAAAGACATATCTACATTTGAAAAGGATACCTGGAGCAAAATCACAGTGTAACTAAGGGCAAAGATGGGATATAATTACAACTTTGAGCAGTTGCGAAACAAATGCAATACTTGGAGAACAACGTACAATGCATTTAAAAAGTTATTGAGTGAAACAATTAAAGTAGGATTGGACCTAGAGAGATAGATAATTACTTTACCTGATGACGTCTAGAAGAATTTGTGCAAATGTAGCCAATTATTCTTAAAACTCTTAAGCATTATTATGTCTATATTTGTCAAGGGTTTAGTATTCATTAGTTTTCATGTCTGCTAGGTGAATAAACATGCTAGACAATTCAAGAAAAAGGGTTGCCCGCATTATGACAAACTTGGTAAAATTTATGGTAAGATAAGTGCAACCAGTGAACATGCTCACCCCTCAACCCTATCTCCATCTGACAAAGAGGAAGAGAAAGACCAAACTTATAATCCTACAAATGAAGTTGATAAATGTGATGACAATTAAAATGCCAAAGGGTCACCCAACCGTTCTCGTAGTAGGTTTTCCACTCCAACATGCAGTTGTCGTAGGAAGAAAGATAATGATATGGTCAGTCTTACAACTGCCCTTAATGTGTTGGTTGAAAATTCAAAGAAAAAAAATGAGTATTTAGAGTACAAGATGTCATAGTCAATATGGGGATAGTAAGGTTAATACCAAAAATAATGATTTGGTAGATGGATGTATGAGTGCTTTGAATTCTCTAGAGGACATTGATGTTGATAGACATTCAAAAGTCATAACAAAATTTGGCAAGGGTATGACTCGGAGGAAGTTGCTGCTGGACCATAGGAAGTGGGATTGAGTTATGCGCCTGTGATGTTTATGATTGTTCTTTACGTATTTGGATATGTATATCTATTTAACTTTATAACATTGGGATGTTTGTTGTTTTATGACTATCATGAATCTCTATCTGTCTTTTTGTCTTATGTTTAAAAGTTAGGATTTCTGTGTAAGTTTAATGGCATGAATGTTTAAGTTTAATGACATGGATGCTTTTGCATACTTATGCTTATTATGTGTTACAGGTGCTTGGACACTAATGGATTCAAATGAGGAATTGTGAGTGATATTTGATAGTGATGATGAGATGGGTATTGTTTTGACTGAAATAGCAGTTGATCATTATTCTAGTCAAAATTCAAGACCACATTTATGTAGAACATCCAAACTTAGGGGGCATGAATATGTATTGGAATTAATTAATGGACATGAAGATAGGTGCTTCGATCAATTTAGAATGGATTCACCAGTCTTTGTGTTGTTTTGCGAAGAGCTAAAAAATAGAGGATTCAACATTTTATATACCTCATTGTTTAAGAGTAGGTCACTATATTTTATGCTCACTATATGCCACAATGAACGAAATTGCATAGTAGTTGAAAAGTTTTAGCATTCGGGTGAAACACTCTCCAAATATTTCAAGCGTGTGTTGAAGGAAGTTTGTAGGCTTGGAATGGATATCATACAATCCCCGAATTTTAAAGTCATTAAAGCTTAGATTAGATTCAATCCCAAATATTATCTATTTTTTAAGGTAATTGAAAGTATTATTGTATCTTTATATGAATTAAAAAATATATGTTTTGGTGCAATTGATGGTATTTGGGAAAATATGTTTGTCATGGTAGAATTGTGTTAGTGCAATTGATGGTACTCATGTTGATGCACGTATTCCAGTAGACCAACAAGTACCATACTGTGGAAAGCAAACTGTACCAATTCAAAATGTTGTGTGTATGTTCATTTGACATGCGATTTACATTTGTGTTGAGTGGGTGGGAAGGTACAATGCATGACTCAAAGAGTTTTTATAGAGTGTGTCACTAATCTAGCAAACAATTTTCCAATGCCACGAGGAGGTAAATTTATCCACGGATTTCAAATTAGTAAATTGTACAAATCCAAGACTTTGCCTTACAATGATATATATTTTTTACAGATATATACTATGTTGTGGATTCGGGGTTATATAAACATGCCAGATTTTTTGTCCCCTACTACAACGAGAGATATCACCTACATGATTATAGAGGTAGGGGTCGACAACCAACTAACAAAGAAAAGTTGTTTAATTACTATCACTCATCATTTCGAAATATAATTGAATGTTGCTTTGGAGTTTAGAAAGCTCGTTTTCCCATTCTCAAACTAATGTCACCTTATCCCATAACTACACAAAAATATCTGCCCACAACTTATTGTACAATCCATAACTGCATTAGAAGTCACTCTCTACAAGATAAGTTGTTTATTGACTTTGAACAAAGGGATGATGTTTATGATAGTAGATGTGGTGCAAGATCTAGTTCGCAAGCACTAATTGAAATAGATATAGTGTCAAATCAGTTGTGTGAAATGACTCATGTTAGAGATAGCATTACAGATCAATTGTGGGCATCAACTCATCATTGATATATGTCTTATTTAGAATGATATTATACTTTTTTTTAACTTCATTATACTTTTTTTTAACTTCCAATATTATGTTAAACAAATTATTATGTCTATTTTGTTGTGATTAATGTTATTGAAACAGGAATCATATAATGACACCAATTAGACCTCCATGCTCATGTGGATATGGTAATATGAATGTTTTCGTCATGCGGACAAAAAGAAACAATGGTCGCCTTTTTTATTATTGTCCAAAATGGCATGATTATGTTGATTATTTCATTTGGGTTGATGAGTATGATACACGTAGAGATGACCTATAAATTGTGATCCCACAAGCAAATTTAGAAAGGAGAGAGAAGAAATGGATCGCACTTTTTATGCTTACTTGTTGTGAATGCAATTTCATTGTGTGTTGTGCGTTACTTTTCTTGGTATTTGTATTATTTATTGAGATTTTAGTGAAGTGATTATGGTTAACATTATCTTGATGTATTGATACATTGAATGTTTAACAGCTTCTAATATTTTGGGTTGATGTATTTTGCACTATTTTATGAGTTGATCGTTGTATTGAAATATGATCATGTGAATGTGTTTTATCATGAATTAAAATAAATGTAAAATATATGACATAAAATAAAATGATTATCAAACATATTTTATGGTTTAGTTTTTAGATTTCTTAAAACAACAACTACATCCAAACACGTTTTTTATTTCAACTTTTAACCACAAAAAACAACAAAAACTGATTCTAATTTTTTATTTTTTTGAAAAAATAAAAACGAAAACGTTACTAAACGCACCATTAATGCACTCGTTTAGATTAATAAGTACATTTATCACACGTCATAACTTTATCTATATGGACTGTTACGCCCTGAATTTTATAAAACAACACGAATTTAAAAAAAAACCCTTTAAATCAAAATTTCCTCCGATGAATAAATAAAACTATAAGGAAATATATATTTATGATGAGAAAACAAAGTTTAACGAAATAACATGAAAGGGATTAGTTTAAAAATCAGGCCTATAACCGAATGATATGAGCAATCATGAGAGCATTCTAACAAGAATGTCAACTATCCAAAAACAAAGTTATAACCGTTCAATTTAAAACCAAAACTTTAATTCATCACCCATTGTTTACATCCAACGAAATTAAATTAAACGAGAGAGTTCGACAAGTTAATTCTAAATCTTAGAGTTTATAATCTTATTAGGGGTAACCCATGTCTAAATGTATGATATAATGTGAATAATTTTGAAAGGAATATTGGTGGCCCTTGAATGAGTATATTTAAGATCGTCAGATGAGCTTATTGAAGGTTACTCTGTTTTATATTATAAATTCTACCACAATAACATAACAAAATGAGGAAGTAATTCAATACTCTTAAAGACTCGATCTCCGGATCGGCATCCTAATTGATTTCAAGTTTCATATTCGTATCCTCACCTTTTTTTGTCTTGGTTTTCACACTCAAATCTAAAAAATGATAAGTCAGGATAAGCTATTCAAGAATAGTGGCGTTGAGTTTCTAGACCCTTTGACTTAGGATTAGTCAGTTCTATTTCTCGATGGGGGCAGAGACGGGATAAAAGTTAGTGGTAGAGTGTCACCTTGATGTCGTGAAAGTCATTAGTTCAAGCATGTTTATACCTAAACCCAATTTGGATTTTTCTATTTTGATTTGCTCCCCCACTGTGATTGAATGACAATGGATAAGAGACTTGTGGAATTGACGCCTAGTAAAGAAATATTTCTCAAATCTAAACAAGATTTTAAATACATATAAAAACAAGTCGACTCATAATTCAAAATACATATAACTTTTGAGCAAAAACTGGTGGTTAACATTGATCTTAAATCATCTATGCATAATGTAGAATAATTCAAATTAAAAGATCAAGAGTACAAGTGATTTGATTATCAAGAATGCACACATCAAAGTACATCTGGTCCACCAAATAACAACAAATCAATAATAATTTTTGGAGGGCTTAAAAGAGAACCGATACTGAGAAATTTGCATCACTACATAGGTCACCCATGATATTCAATATGCTTAAGAGTATCTCTAATCCTTACCCTTTTTTAAACTCAAATTTAAATTTGGGTTAAAAAACTTCTAAAAACCTTCTCCAATGCTAGACTCATACTCGTATCAAATCAAGAAAAACTTATTTTTTTTATCCCGAGCCCTTTCCGACTCCCACAACACAATGTTATGCCAATGTGTAATAAATCCATCATTGATGAAATACATCCAATAATCATTTCAAAATAAAAGTCATGTGTCTACAAAACCAAAACATTGTTGAATGTTACACATTGAATGACTATTTTATAAAACAAGTACACTTTTCTGAAATTTTACCTCAAGAGAGTGTACGAACCAAGTATTTTATAAAACAAAATTATGTGTTTTTGTTGGGTAGTGGATCTTCGGAGTCTCACTGCTGGTTCTGGACACCATTATACTTTTCCAAAATTTCACCATAGGGGAATGTATGAACTAGGTAGCCGGGTCTTGCACCCAAGGGAGACTCTAGCTCTTCTTGTTATACCCGACATAAGTTTTTTATGCAACAATGTGACTTAGTCAGATCTTTAATTCAACTTTTACGAGCCCACCCATCATCTACCAAGTATGGTGTTTGATTAAACTATGCATACACACCTACACTCATATCTTATGCCTATGGATGTGATGCCTTCATGCAAATGCAATGTAATGCATCATTGCAATATCAATGGCATGCCTCATATGTAATGAATGTCATATGACTAATTTAACTGCATATCTACATATTTCATGGCAAATCATATCCCAAGTATATAATCACCATTATCCATCATAATGTCAATATATCAATAAATATATATCAACATTTTATACCCAACAACAAATCACAAGCATGTTATTACATAATCCATGCCAACAACACACTTCATTCACAAAGGCACAATATAAACGCATAGCATGCCCATATAATACGAAATTCCATGCAATTACACAAGTAACTTCCACATATCAATTCAAGCTAGAAATTTATTTTAGATCATTTTTATACCCATTTTCATTCCCGTTTCCAATACTCATTTCATCAATTTCACAACAAGAGGCAAGTGTTAAGTCTCTAACAACCTACCCATCTCATATAAACACCCTAGGTTAGAAAATAAACCTAAGTAGGAGGAAATCCTACCTCTTGAAACGTAAAGAACAACAGTAAGAAGCTCCAAGAATCCATTTCTAGCCCAAATCCCTAGCTTCCACAAATTCTGTTCCTTGATCTTCGGTAAAACCCGCACCTTTTGATATAGCCGTGTAGCCCTCAACGAGAGGAACAAATTTTTCTCTTGACTCGAGTTGATTTGAGCAGCCAAGCTCCGTAGATTATAGAGAGAAGGTGGAGAGTTTTTCCGTTTTCCCCTCTTCCTCCCCAACGTGAGAACCAGTCGATAAAAATGGGGAGAAACATGATATTTCTCCCCTTTTTATACTCCATAAATAATTGGTCCTCATCGTGCCACATGGTCCCCTTTTCTCCGGGTCCGTTTTTGTCGTGAAACGATTAAATTTTGTTCCGGTTCAAGTTTAAAATATTTTTATTTTAAATTTTCTTAAATTATTTTCCAAATTTTATAATTTTATTCAAAAATTCATCTTTTGGGTCACCAGAGACCTGACTGCCTTGTAAAATGCAAAAAACTCCGTCTATTTCAGAATTCGATGAAACTTGACAGGATAACTAGATTTTACAAGATGAATCTAATGGTGAGGTCTGTTTGTCATCCAAGTTCTTGAAAAAATTCAAGTTTGTAACCCGTACCATAATGACAAATTACCGTTTTACCCCTTTTCATAAAAAAATTAAATTTACCTGGATTTTACAATCCAACATTACAAGAATTTAACCTTTTTGTGTCACTTTTTTTTGCAACGAAATATTTACAGTGGCAAAAATATTTTTTTTGCAACGGTTCTTGATGCTGATGTTTAAAATGGTATATTTGCAATAGGAAATCATTGTCGTGGCAAAAAGTAAAATTTTTAAATTTTGTTTTTCTCTTTTTGCATTGATTTTTTTTCCTGTTGTAAATACCTAAACTAAAATGAAGTTTTATTAATTCTAATTACCAAAATGACGTCATTGATCTTTAAACAGGTGATTATTAAAAAGGATATATTACATCAATAGAACTTTCGTATAGAAACAGTCAGCTTTTTGTTTGTTACTTCACCCCTTCAAGTACATCAATAGAACTTCCGTATAGAAACAGTCAACTTTTTGTTTGTTACTTCATCCATTACTTCACCCTCTCTCTCTCTCTCTCTCTCTCTCTCTCTCTCTCATACACACAAAAAAAAAAACCAGTCAAGTCCTTTAAGAAGCTGCGCCTCCATATCTTCCATTCATTCCGCAAGAAATTCAATTAATTCCTCAGCCTACTCCAACCCCAATTTGACGAGAAGCAGACACTGAAACACTGCAATTTTACCTTCGATCAGACACTGGTATTGACTCTATGTGCTTAAATGGATTCTTACAGTTTGAATTATTATTCTTTTCCTGATTTGCATAAATACTTTCCGCAATTTGTTTTGGCTTTTAATTTTTGTTAGTGTCTGTGAGTTGGGGGTATGGGATTTGTTATAAATATTTATTTTTTAGGGTAAATTATGAATCTTGAATATAAATTATGTGCATCAATGCCTCATGACTCAATCCAGGGATCATGTTCTACGAATTGGGTTTCATACAAGGAATGTAAGAAAATGTGCACAATTCTGTTTCAATGGAGAAAGTAAATGGATGTAAGTTATTGATGGGACATTTTTTGGACACCCCAAGATAGCGACATGTGTACTCGGTGTCAAGAAATACTCTCTGTCGTGATCACGCCACGTGCTCGTCGGATGATGATCCCTCTTCCCCCGAGATGGTATTATGCATAAGGATCTACGACGCCGGTATGCACGGGCGACACGTATTCCTCGGTCGAATGGGTGGGTATATCGACCCCTAACCGTACTAGGCCCTCAACACCGATGTGTACCCACTACATCGGCGTTCCTGTTCCTACAGGGCTATTGATAGATAGGTTATCAGTCTGGGCTAGACTAGATTAGTCATCATGACCTGATCTTACCTAGATGGTATCAGGACACACAGGAAAGTAGAAGACTCAACCAAAGGGGAACTGACACGTGGCGTATTGTGTTAGATCAGAGGCAAAAAGACCAGAATGCCCTTATTGACACACAACTTGAAAAAACAAATATTTAATGCACATTTCCCTTGATGAGACAACATTTAATGCGTGAAGACCCGAAAGTGAAAGACAATGAATGTTCCTGTGACCGAGCATTTAATATATCCCTGCCGAGTGAAGGTCATTAAATGCTCAACAGACCGAGAGTGATGCATTGGTTGCTCGGGGTTTCGAGCAGTTAAGGAAGGTGTCATTTCTCCTAAAAACCAGTGTGCACGTTACCCACCTCTAATGATCACCTACTGGTCATACTGACAGCAATCATGAGTTTTTAAAGTATAAATACTCCTTACAAAACGCATGATGAGGTATGCAAAAAACCATCTCTCAACCTTCATACAGTATTCTCTTATTCCCCTCTCTCAAAGAACTGACTTGATCGTCTGAGGGAATATGCCAGAGAACACTCCGGCGCCTTTCTAACCTGTTTTTCTTTGTTCTAGGAACCCTCTTCAGTTTTTCAAGATCACTCAGGCGACTCATACCAACGATTGATTATTCATATTCGACTCTCATAACCTGTTCAACTAGCAAAATCAACCACCTAATTTCGGATACGTGTTCACTACGAGAGAGATCTGTTCTCGTGTTTATATTGTACAAGACCCTGTACGCACAATCTGGCGCCGTCTGTGAGAAACGACTAGTTTTTCTAGTTTCTTCTCTAGAAAGAACAGTGACCATGGTGAATACTCGACAGAAAGGGAAAGGTCCCCAGCAAAGAAGTCTCGAGTTGCAAACTCCGCGTCATGATGGAGGGAGGGGTCACGTTGATGACGATAGAAATGTCTCTATTCAGTCAAGGGGGCTTACTCCTCAAACCATCATGGGCATCAGGTCAGGAGGATTTGCCCCTTTAGCTCGTCAACTGGCGGAGGTGATCGAAGAAAAATTTGGGGATCGACTACGACAATTGAAAAAAAACAATGTGAATGTCCTAAGCCGGCTCAACGAATTCGCCGCCTTCGACAAAGGATCGAGGGACTCGTTCCTTTCTCGTGGACTTCCCACCTGGGAAGCAAAAACTGAGGACCTGAGGAATCATTTAAATAACAAGGCTGAAGGCTCCAGGGCCCCGAAGCGCCCAAGAGCCAACGAGCACCCTCTCGACGATCATTCCAGGAAGGCAAGACCTTTAGCCTTGAACGACCTCCGGTGAGGATTGTCAAGGCGAAGGAAGGGGGACGAGTCCGAGGAGGATTCAACCCTTTCCACGCGGCGCCCAAAGAAGGGGAGCCCTGTCAGTGAACTTGGAGACCTCAGAAGACATCCCTTTGGGTTGGAAACTGATCTCAGAGCTTGGTTGGAATCCAAGAGAAAGGGCAGGGCTGTCTGGGATGATGCTGAAGATGAGACCATGTAATCATCTTTTATCAGGGACATCCGAGAGATGGAGGTACCAAAGAAGTTCATCGTGCCAAGGTTTAAAACTTACGATGGGCGATCAGATCTCGAAGCTCACCTCAGGCAATACAAGCAAATGATGTCCCTGTATCATTTGGACCAACAGCTCCTCTGCCAAGTGTTTTCCATGAGCTTGGGAGATTCCGCGATGAAGTGGTTAGAGGCTCTCCCCCCCAACAACATTGGATCATGGAAGGAGTTGACGAGGTAGTTTCTAGCCCGATTCATTACGGGGGGTAAACGGCCTAAAGACGTTGGATCATTACTGACGCTCAAGCAGAGGAAAATCCAAAACCCTTCGCCAGTACGCCATCCGATACTGGGAAGAGGTTAATGTGGTAGAGGGGTGTTCAGAAGTCATGACAACTGCATCCTTCAGGCTTGGCTTGGCAAGGGACACGGACCTGTACCGATCCCTGACTAAGAAGACTCCCTCGGATATGGGCGAGTTGATAGCCCGAATAAATAAGTACTTTAGGATCGAGGACGAAATGGGGAGTAGCAAAGGCAGAAACCCCCCACCTAAGAGAAAAGAAAGGGAACAGGAAGACACTTCTCGAAAGGGGCTGGTACCCCCTCCGGGAGGGTCATTCAAAGGTGTTCACACTATGTTCAAGGAACCCAGCTATAGGTTGCTCCATAAGATCAAGCATGAGCCGTTCTTCAAGTGGCCGCCCAGGATGCAGAGCGACCCCTCCACCCGTGATCAAAAGGTTAAGTGTTCCTATCATTGGGATTTCGGTCATCGCACCGAAAATTGCAGAGTATACAAATCTTTCTTGGAAAGGCTGGTCTAGGACGGTTACTTAAAAGAGTACATAGAACCCAAGCCAGAAGAGAGACGCGGTCCTGCCCCGGCTGTGCAACAAGACAATGTCATAGACGTGATCCATGCATGTCCACTAGATCGTCCGACGTCCAAGGAGCTTGAGTCCAACCTCAAGAGAGTAGCCTTTACGAGAAAGACTGCAGAGAGTAATGGGGGGCCACCCAGAAAGAGGACCAGGATTGGCGAGCCAGGCATCACGTTCTCCGACGCGGACTTGGCAGACATGGTGACTCCCCATAACGACGCCCTGATCATAACCCTGAAGATAGGCAGGTTCGACGTCAAGAGAATGTTGGTCGACTCCAGAATTTCCTCGAAAGTGATGTACTCAGAGACCTTAAAGCGGATGGGTTTTGGCCTCAAGGACCTTACTAAGGTCAGGACGCCCCTCGTCGAATTTAACGGCTCATTCACCTTGCCCATAGGCAAAATCACATTGTCAGTTGTCATGGGTCCCTTCACCATCAATACGGAGTTTGTCGTGATCGATATGGACTCTCCCTACAACGTGATCATGGGACGAGCATGGTTGCATGCGCTGGGAGTGGTGCACTCCACTTATCACCAAAAATTAAAATTTGCCACGCTAGAAGGGATCATGGAGATCCGAGGGGACCAAGCATCTGCAAAAAACTGTGTTTACTCGGCTGTGAGAACGGGGGTTTTCACCCAAGAGCAGGGGCGCGCCCCAGAAGAGATCCTGGAAAAATAGCAATCATAGTCCTGGCGTCTAGGAACGGATGACCCCTGGACTGACCCGACGGAACGATCAGTGGAGGACCTCCGAAAGGTGCCCTTGGTGGATGGTGAAGAGGAAAGGTACTTCTTGATTGGAACCGCGATGCCCATAGCCGAACAGGAGGAGATGATTGACTTTTTGAGGGAAAATACAGACGTGTTCGCTTAGAGCGCAATTGAGATGAAGGGAGTGGACCCCGAAGTAATCACGCACAAGCTGCATGTCGACCCGACGCACAAGCCAGTAAAGCAGAAGCCACGACGCATGACACCGCACCACTCCCGGGCGGTTAACGAGGAAATAGATAAACTCCTGGAGGCCAATACCATCCGGGAAGTACAGTTCCCAGAGTGGCTGTCTAACACGATTTGTGCGAAGAAAAAAATGGGAAAATAGCGTGTCTGTGTAGACTTCACTGATCTAAATAAGGCGTGTCCCAAGGACGACTACCCCCTGCCAAAGGTAGACCAGTTAGTGGATGCCACTGTCGGATATCAACGTATGGACTTCTTGGATGCCCGAGCAGGATACCATTAGATCCCTCTCCATTCCCCGGATCAGGAAAAGACACTCCAAGGGGGGTTTACTGCTACAAAGTGATGCCATTTGGGCTGAAGAATGCCGGGGCAACATACCAGAGGCTGATGAATCGAATGTTCAAAAGACAGATCGGCAACACCATGGAGGTCTACATTGATGATATGTTGGTAAAGAGCAAACAAAGTTGTGACCACCTGGTGGATTTGACAGATATCTTCTCCACCCTCAGGGAGTATGGGCTGAAGCTGAACGCCGCGAAGTGTGTTTTCGGAGTGGAATCAGGTAAATTTCTCGGATATCTGGTAAGTCAACGAGGAGTCGAAGCTAACTCGAATCAGATTCAAGCGATCCTAGACGTCCAGAGCCCCCGAACAGTCTGAGAAGTCCAAAAGCTCACAGGGATGCTGGCAGCACTTAACCATTTTATCTTGCGCTCCTCAGACAAATGCAAACTCTTTTTTGGGGCCATCAAGGGTGCCAGGAAGGATACGTGGACCCAAGAGTGTGAAGACGCCCTGACAAGAATCAAGGAATACCTCAGGGCTCTCCCGACCCTATCCGTCCTTGTCCAGGGGGAAACACTATTCTTGTACTTATCCGTATCATAATTTGCCGTTAGAGGGGTGCTCATTCGTGAGCATGAGCACCGCCAAAAGCTGATTTATTACATAAGCAAGGCACTGCTGGACGCAGAGACAAGATAACTACCCCAGGAGAAACTTGTTCTATCCTTGATCACAATTGCGAGAAAACTAAGACATTATTTCTAGGCGCACCCAATTACTGTCCTTACCGATCAGCCTTTAAAGGCCATTTTAAGGAAGGCAGACCTCTCTGGAAGGATTTTCAAGTGGGCAGTAGAGCTGGGAGAACACGACATTCATTTCAAACCTCGAACTGCTTCAAGTATTGGCGGACTTTATAGCAGAGTTTACCAGGGAATCTCCCGTCCCAGAAAGGCCACCTCCTGGCATAACATCCCTGAAAAATTATAAGGGACCGCCATGGCTTTTATGTGTAGACGGTTCCTTCAACAGTAAAGGGTCCAGAATTGGTATCTTGCTAGTCTCTCCAAATGGGATGGTCGTCGAGCAGGCCGATCGGCTAGGATTTAAAGCATCCAATAATGAAGCCGAATATGAGGCCCTCATTTCAGGGCTTCGGTTAGCCGAGGCGACAGGGATTACGGACTTGGTCATATAGTGCGATTCCATGCTGGTAGTCAACCAGGTTAACGAAGAGTTTGAGACAATGGACCCTAGGATACAGGCTTACCATCACGAGGGGACAACTGTAATCCGTAAGTTCAGAAATATTGAGATCAAGCAAGTATCCTGAGACAAGAACCCGCATGCCGACGCCTTGGCTAGCCTAGCCTCGGCACTGGATTCCTCTCTACCGCGCAGAATCACCATAGAGTATCTTCTCACTTCCAGTATAGATCCAGGAATCATACAAGCTGCCTAGCTGGATTGATTATTTTCTTAGATTTCTGGTGACAGGAGACCTCCCGGAGTGTCCGAAGGAAGCCAGGAAGATAAAACTCAAAGCTCCGAGATTTGGGTCTCCCTAGATAAGAAGCTATACTGAAGGTCATTTTTAGGGCCTTACCTACTATGCGTCCGAGAGGATCTGGTGGAAGATCTCCTCTATGAGGTACACAAAGGAATATGCAGGGGACACTCTGGGGGCGATCTATGGCACACCGCATCATGTCTCAAGGATATTGGTGACCGCGGATACAAAGGGACGCACACGCATATGTCCAGAAATGTGATCAATGTCAGAGATTCTCCCCGGCAATCAAACAGCCTGCGGGGGATTTGCACCCCTTAACAAGCCCTTGGCTATTCGCCTAGTGGGGGCTCGACTTGGTTGGACCCCTGCCTAAGGCTCCTAGAAATAAGAAGTTCCTCATTGTGGCAACGGATTACTTCACCAAGTGGGTTGAGGCGGAGCCATTGACTCACATCCGTGACATAGATGCTAAAAAGTTTGTCTGGGGAAACATAGTCATCTGATTTGAGATTCTCCGAGTACTTGTATTAGATAATGGGACTCAGTTCATAGGTGGACGCTTCAAATCCTTTTACGAGCAACTCGGGATCCATAATTTCTATTTCACCCCTGCCTTCCCCTAAGCTAATGGGCAGGCAGAAGCCTCCAACAAAACGATTGTCAATGGGATCAAGAAGAGGTTGGAGAAAGCTAAGAAAAAGTGAGAGAATAAACTATTGAACATTTTATGGGCATATAGGACCATCCCTCGGGCCTCGACAAGGGAAACCCCTTACTCCCTGGCTTACAGATGGAAGCAATCATACCTCTGGAAGTGGGGCTCCCAACCATAAGGACGCAAGCCTTCGACACAGGGGGCAACGACCATCAACTTGGCCTGGATTTGGATCTGGCAGAGGAAAGAAGGGAAATAGCCGCCTTGAGAATAGCCAAGTATTAGGAAAAGATTTCTCGACTTCACAACAAAAAAGTCAAGGCTCGAGAGTTTCGACTTGACGATCTGGTCCTCAGAAGGATAACGACTAGTACCTGCGACCCAGCAGAAGGGAAAATGGGACCTAACTGGGAAAGACCTTACAAAGTGGTATCTGTAGGAGGCTCCGGATCATATAGATTAGAAGATATGAGAGGGAAACCTGTAATACGACCTAGGAATGTGATAAATCTAAAGAAGTACTACTTTTGAGTGTTATTTCCCTCAGTGCTCATCAACAGCTAAATTATAAGGGTAAGGCCCTGGGGGTAGAGTTCAAGGACTCCTGCCCCCGAATGAAAAACAGGAGCAAGCCTCCTGGAAGGATAAGGCTATGGGGGCAGAGTTCAAGGACTCCTGCCCTCGAATGAAAAACAAGAGCAAGCCTCCTAAAAGGGTAAGGCCCTGAGGGCAGAGTTCAAGGACTCCCGCCTCCGAATGAAAAACAGGAGCAAGCCTTTTGGAAGGGTAAGGCCCTGGAGACAGAGTTTAATGACTCCTGTCGCCGAATAAAAAACAAGAGTAAGCCTCCTTGAAGGGTAAGGCCCTGGACACAGAGTTCAAGGACTCCTGCCCCCTAAATGAAAAACAGGAGCAAGCCTCCTGCAAGGGTAAGGCCCTGGGGGTAGAGTTCAAGGACTCCTGCCCCCGAATGAAAAATAGGAGCAAACCTCCTGAAAGGGTAAGGCCTTGGGGGCAGAGTTCAAGGACCCCTGTCCCCGAAGGAAAAACAGGAGCAAGCCTCCTCAGAGGGTAAGACCCTGGAGGCAAATTTTAAGGACTCCCTCCTCCGAATGAAAAGAATGAACAAACTTCCACAAAGGGTGAGACCCCGCGGGTACGCATGGTCCTTAGCAATGATGAAACTGAACCAATCAGGCGGGCCAGCCAAACTTCTCCCCAAGTGTCGGGGCTAACAAGGTTTTTCAAACAAAAAGAAAAAAGAGAGAAAATGCGTGTAATAAAATGCAAGTACTCATAAAAAGCTTCATTTCAAAAAAGGGCTTTGCGTCCCCGAGAGCTACAAGAGAAGGAGTACAGTTAAAAAAAAGGGGGGTTTTCATTTGGCTCTGGGCATCTCCAATACATCTCTACAAGGCGAATCAACGCAAAAGGGTTGAGCAGCTTCGAGAGCAGGCAGAGCTGGGACTGAATCAGCAGTAGGAAGAGTCTGAGGAATATTGTGGTCGGGGGCTAAGTCTGACAAAACCTCGTTGGATGGAACCAGAATCACTGCCTCGGGCGGGTCTGCCAAAACCTGCATCGGCGTTGGAGTCGCACCCTCGGCAGCAATCTCGGCCTCGGCCTCGGCCTGCGCCATCTTTGCTGGTGGCATGTAACTGTGCATCTGGAAGAATGGAGAGTCTAGAAGGACACCAACAACCCGGAGCGCCTCGTCCCACCCCTTCTTAAAGAACTCCTTGTTGTTCTCCTTGAGGGCAGGCAGCACGTCGTCGGCAAACTCCTCTCGGATTTGCTCTTCAGACTTCCTGTTCTCCGCCTTGACCCTGATCCTGTCCAGCTCCTGGGTCAGAGCCAGACAGTTCTCCTCTGACCCTACTGCCCTCTCCTCTGCCACAGAGAGCCGCTGCGTCTATTGCGTGATCCTACCCTCAGCATCGGCCAAGGCAGCACTTAACTTTTCAGCACTGACCTTCGCCGATTCGCCATCTTTGAGGAGTTGCTCAATCTGAGCATTATGTCCTGCGAGGGTGGAGTCCCTGGCAGCTACATCTTCTTTAGCACTGGCCAGGGCTCCCTCGGCCTCTTTCTTCTGTTCTTGGGTCCGCTGGAGATCCATCCTAGCTGCATGATATCGCACAACGATTATGAAAATCTGTTGGGTGGCCTGCGAGGGAAAGGACTTGTCAATTAAAAGTAACGCGACAAGAAAAGACTGAAGCAAAGATGAATTTACCACCAGGGAATTCTGAATGATGGAGTAGAACAATGTGTTTGTTGTCCACCCCCTATGAGCCTCCATGTCGGCCTCGAAATGGAGCGTCTCGCTCACTGCGTTGGCAACATGGGGATCCTGTAGAATGGAATTATCGACCCTGATCACCTGGTTATATGATCAGTGGCCCAAGGATTCCACTCTGCGACTTCTACCATCTGCAGAGGGGGAGTCGGAGTCTGCCTCTGCTGCTGTTGCTGTTGTTGCCACTACTGCTGTTATAGTTGCCTCTGCTGCGACTGTTGCTGATGGGATGGAGGGGGTAACCCACGACCTCTCCCGTTTGGCTGTTGAGTGGAGGGGGCCCTGGATCCCCTGCCCGGGTCGTCTTGCCTTTGCTTGGTCTTCCTCTCATCCTCGACTTGAGGATCTCGGTCCCGCACTTGACCCTGACCAGTGGGCCTCGGAGGTGGGGGGTTGGAGCTGGTACCTGTTGATGGGGCGCTACTAGTTGACCCCTCTCCTCTCCAGGCGGCAAGGGCCTGCCTCTGCCTCAAGAATCCCAAGTCGATTCGAGGCGTGTGCGACATGGCTACCTCGAGGGCGTCCTCTGCGTCTAGGGACTAAAGGATGTAGAAATCGGGCCACAAATCTCTCCCTGAAGTCCCCACCTCGACGTGCGAAGGAACCAAAGCCTCTCTGGCCCTAAACTCCTCAACTTCAAGGACACCCTCTACTTTCGCCTCGGTAGCCCTGTCGGGGTCTTCCTCCAAGTTCTCCTCGGCCTCTTGTTGCGCAGCCTGATCGAAGAGTTCAGACCACCACGATGGCTCGAAAGGCTAGGGGAGCTGTGAGAACTTTTTATTACCAGGAATGTAGTTGAGGAGGATGTGAGCAGCCCGGCCGAACCCGTCGTCGCCAACAAATCTCCAAACAGTGACAAGGTCAGCAAAGTTCACCAAGGACCGAGGGGGAGGGGCAACTTCCTGGGCGGAGACGTCTGCACAAGAGAATGTTATTAACACTTCTTAAAAAAAATCCTAAGGACAAAAACAATAGACTCGGAGAGGCCGACGTACTTGTCGTTCTCCATTCAAAATGCACATCAGGCCACTGTACTCGGGACCGGTCCCCCGCTGCCAGGATCCACTGAAGATCAGAAGGTCATCCTTGTATCCTTTGTCCGAGTGAGGGAGGTGAGTTACAAGGTACATGGAGGGATCCCTAACTTTGAGGTAGAAATTCTGCTGAGACATGACCCTCAACAGGGGAGTAGCAAAAAAGGATATCGTTGACCCCAATATTTACCCCGAGACGGTTGTTAAACTCTAAGACTCCCATTATTATCCTAAATACGTTAAGGCAACACTGCCCCGAAAAGAGTCTGAAATGGGCGAGGAACTGGAGGAGTAGAGGAGGTAGGGGGAACCTAATTCCACCCTCTATGATTGCCTTGGTGAAAAATGACATCTCATTCTCGGCCCCGATTATACGGTTGTGCAAAACTGGGTCGTACTCATCTATACCTACGTTTAGGGGAATGCGGTATCGAGCCCTAAACCTATTATTCTGCTCCTCTCCCTTCACTTTGTACTTCCCGGGCCTCGAGGAACTAGCCTAGGGATCCTCGGTGACAAGCAGACGTTGGGGCATCTCCAATGAAGATAAAAACTAAAGAGGAAGGACAAAATTTTTTTTTAGGAAGATCCCCTAGGGGTTTCCTGAAGGTTGGTCACAAAATGACAACCAGAAACACCTCCGGTTATCGGAGAATCAAAAAACAAAAAAAAGAGAGAAAAAAGAGACAGAAGGGCGAAGAGAAGGAAAATACAAGGACTCACCAGAACTTGAACGAAGGTTTTCTTCAAAACTTGGAGTGGTTCCTTCCTCCAAGAGGTTCAAAAGCAAGGATGGGTCTGCTGGCCTTAAGACTTCGGTGAAGATTGGTTTGTAGACAACGTAAGGAAGTGGGTCTCCGGCGAGATTTCAGGCGAGGGCTCTCTAAAGAGTTCGAAATGGTGAAGTGTGAGAGGGAGAGAGAGAACCCATTTATATAGTACCCATCCCCATCATTGGGCACGAAGCACAAAGAGACGCATTTAATGTGCACGACCTCCTAAGCGGAGAAAAGCGGCTAGAGGCAATGATGAAGTGTTTGGGGTAGTTGCAGAACCCTTCGTCTCCTTACAACACGTGTCCTCGGCGTCAGAAGATCGAAGGCTGGGGGCAGTTGATGGGACATTTTTTGGACACCCCAAGATAGGGACACGTGTACTTGGTGTCAAGAAATACTCTCTGCCGTGATCACGCCACGTGCTCGTCGGATCATGATCCCTCTTCCCCCAAGATGGTACTATGCATAAGGATCTACGACGCCGGTATGCACAGGCGACACGTATTCCTCGGTCGAATGGATGGGTACATCGGCCCCTAACCGTACTAGGCCCTCGGCACCGATGTGTACCCACTACATCGGCGTTCCTATTCCTACAGGTCTATTGATAGACAGATAATCAGCCTGGGCTAGGCTAGATTAGCCATCATGACCTGGTCTTACCTAGATGGTATCAGGACGCACAGAAAAATAGAAGACTCAACCAAAAGGGAGTTGGCACGTGACGTACTGTGTCAGATCAGAGGCAACAAGACCATAATGCCCTTGCTGACACACGACTTGGAAAAACAAGTATTTAATGTACCTTTCCCTTGATGAGACAACATTTAATGCGTGAAGACCCGGAAGTGAAAGACAATGAATGTTCTTGTGACCGAACATTTAATATATCCCTACCGAGTGAAGGTCATTAAACGCTTAATAGATCGAGGGTGATGCATTGGTTGCTTGGGATCCCGAGCAGTTAAGGTGTCATTTCTCCTTAAAATCAGTGCGCACATTACCCACCTCTAATGATCACCTACTGGCCATACTGACAACAATCATGAGTTTTTAAGGTATAAATACTCCTCACAAAACGCATGATGAGGTACGCAAAAAACCTTCTCTCAACCTTCATACAATGTTCTCTTCTTCTCTTCTCTCAAAGAACTGACTTGATCGTCGGAAGGGATACGCCGGAGAACACTCTGGCACCCTTCTAACCTGTTTTTCTTTGTTTCAGGAACCCCCTTCAGTTTTCCAGGATCACTCAGGCGACTCATACCAACGATTGATTATCCACCTTCGACCCCCACAACCTGTTCAACTAGCAAAATCAAACACCCAATTTCAGATACGTGTTCACCACGGGAGAGATCTGTTCTTGTGTTTATATTGTGCAAGATCCTGCACGCACAGTTTATATTGGTAAATTCCCAATGTTAAAATGTTATTTTAACCCTGGTGTATTTGTCCTCCCCTCTTTACGGTAACTTTCAACCTATATGGTGTGGTCTGGTATATGTTACTGCTAAAAACTAGTATAACCTTAATGAATTATGTCCAAAATAAAGTTCTTTCAATTAGATATTTCTTAAATTATTTTACAGTTTTTGGTGGTTGGTGAGTAATACGGTTGGTATAGGTATAATTATAATTGAGATCTTGCATGACACTATGAAAAGATCTTTGCTAGCTATCCCTTTTTTCTTTTTTGTTTTTTTATATTCCTATCTTTGTGTCAGATCAGAATGACTAATTCTAAAATTATATGCAAATTATTTTTAAAAAAAATTTCTGTTTATTTGGATGATGCCTTCTCTCCAAAAAAATTCATATGTCCACCATGATTTCTATTGAAACAAGTGCACTGAAGCACAAAAGGCCGTGTGGTTCACAACAAAGAAAATCCTATCAATAGAAGAAGGCTACGACACAGCTCTTGCAACTCTTATTCCATGATTGCTTCATTGAGGTATTTTTTCTCCTTGTCTTGTTTTCATCCTTTATTTTAGTTGTATTTTGTATTTTTTTTTATTTTAGTGCTCCATATCCCTTAGCTTTACTTTTATGCTCCATTCTTGGTTCAATCTTTCTTTGTTAGCACATCTTCTTTATTGAGTTTTTGTGCCTTTTTTGTGGATTTGTGCTTTTTTTCCCTCTTTCTCGTCATGTGGGTGTTGTGAATAAGTTTTGTGTCTTTCATTAAATTAAATTCAAAATGCCTCTTTTCTTGTTTTCAATCTTTAATCCAAAAGATTTTTTCATTTTAAATCACAGTATTGGGTATTCTTGCTTTGTTTTGATTTTTTGGTATTAACTTTCTTGTTCATGGTTCAGATGGATTGGGCAACTTGTTTTTACCTCCTCCAAAATCCAAGAAAATTGAGAAAATTGTGTCTAAATTTTTAGCTGATAAGGTCATTGTGCGTGTAGGATCTTGTACAATATAAACACGAGAACATATCTCTCTCGTGGTGAACTCTAGTCAGTCAATCGAATGGTCAACCTTGCTGCGTGGAACAGACTGTGAGGTCTGGTGGTGGACTGGAACGGTAATGGGTGATTTTCGAGGATCAACAGAGCGGTCCAGTAAGGCTGAGAGAGATTCCTGGAACAAAGAAAAATGAGTTAGGAGGGCGCCGGAGTGTTTTTTGGCGTATCCCCTCCGACGATCAAGTCAGTTCTTTGAGAGAGGGGAAGGAGAAAACACTGTATTTCTTTGAGAAAAGGTTTTTTTGTTGCATACCGTCTTACCTTTTACGAGGAGTACTTATACCTCAAAAACTCATGATTGTTGTTAGTGTGGTCAGTAGGTGATCATTAGATACGGGCAACGTACGCACTGATTCCTATGAGGAATGTCTTCTCTCTTAACTGCTCAGGACCCCGAGCAACCAATGCTTCGTCATCGGCCTGCCGAATGTTTAATGAGCTTCTCTCGGCAAGGATGTAATAAATGCCCAGTCATAGGGACATTTATTATCTTTCACTTTCAAGCCTTCCTGCATTAAATGATGTCTCATCAAGGGAATGGTGCACTAAATGCTTACTTTTCCAAGTCATGTGTCAGCAAGGGCATCTCGATCTTTTTGTCTCTGATCTGACACAATATGCCACGCGCCCATCCCCCATTGGTTGTGTCTTCTGCCTTCTCGTGCCTTTTGACACCAATTGTGTAAGACGATGTCATGATGGCTAACCTAACCTAGCCTAGGCTAGTGACCTTTATATCAATAGCCTCTGCAGGAGTAGAAAACGCCAACCTGGACGGGTACATCTCGGTACCGAGGGAGTGGTACATGTAGGGACCAATGTACCCCATATCCGACCGAGGGATACGTGTCGGTACGTAACGTACTGGGTGTCATTGATCCCTATGAACAGTACCTCGGGGGAAGAGGGACTTGTGAACTGACGAGTACGTGTCGTGATCACAGTAACAAGAATATACTAATGCCGATGACACGTGTCTTCATCTTGGAGTATTTGGAAATGTCTTATCAACTGCCCCCTAGCCTTCGATCTCCTGACACCGAGGACACGCGTCGTAAGGAGACGAAGGGTTCTGCAACTATCCCCAACTACTTCATCATTGCCTCTAGCCGTTTTTCCTACTTAGGAAGTCGTGCACATTAAATGTGCCTCTTCGTGCTTCGTGCCCAAATGATGGGGATGGGTACTATATAAATGGGCTTCCTCTCTCATTTCGCCATTTCGAACTTCTTCAGAGAGCCTTTGCCTGAAACCTCGCTGGAGATCCCTTTCCTTTCGTTGTCTACTGCCCAATCTTTCACCGGAGTCTCAAGGCTAGCAGACCCATCCTTGCTTCTGAACATCCTAGGGGAAGGAATCACTTCAAGTTTTCAAGAAAAACTTCCGTTTACGTTCTGGTGAGTCCTTGTATCTTCCCTCTCTTCGCCCTTCTGTCTCTTCTTTTCTTCTTCTCGTTGTTTTTATTTTCTTTTGATTTTTCGATAATCGGAGGTATTTCTGGTTGCCATTCTGTGACCAACCCTCGGGAAGCCTCCTTGGGGATCTTCGTGGGAAAACCCCTCCCTTCTTCCTCAATTTTCATCATTTTTGGAGATACCCCGACGTCGCCTTGCCCCTGAGAATCCTCAGGCTAGTTCCTCGAGGCCAGGGAAGTACAAAGTGAAGGGGGACAAATAGATTAATAGGTTTAGGGTCCAGTATCGCATCCCCCCATATGTAGACATAGAGAATTATAACTCGGCTGTGCATTCCCGTACCCTCGGGGCCGAGGATGAGATGCCCTTTTATACCAAAGCCATCATAGAGGACAGAATTAGGTTTCCTCTGTCCCCTCTACTCCTCCAGTTCCTCTCCAATTTTCACCTCTTCCCCGGGCAGTGTTGCCTCAATGTCTTCAGGATAATAATGGGAGTCTTAGAGCTCAACAAGCGTCTCGGGGTAAATGTTGGGTTGAACGTTATCCTCTTTTGCTACTCCCTCTTGAGGGTCATACCTCAGCAAAACTTCTACCTCAAAGCCAGGGACCCATCCATGTACCTCGTAACTCACTTCCTGACTCGGACAAGGGGTACAAGGATGACCTATTGATCTTCAAGGGGTCCTGGCAGAGGGTGCCGGTCCCGAATACGACGGTCTGTTATGCCCTTTGGAATGGAGAACGACAAGTACGTCGGCTTCTTCGTGTCTATTATTTTGTTCTTAAGATTTTTTAGAAGTGTTCATAACTCTTTCTCCTCTATTTTTTTTGTGTAGACGCCTCTGTTCGGGAAATAGCTCCTCCATTTTGGTCCTTGGTAAACTTTACCGACCTCGTCACTGTTTGGAGATTTGTTGGCTACGACAGTTCGGCCGGGCTGCTCACATTCTTTTGAACTACACTCCCAGATATAAAAAATTATCGCAGCTCCCCCAACCTTTCGAGTCTTCGCGGTGGTCTGAACTCTTCGATTAGGTTGCGCAACAAGAGGTCGAGGAGAATTTGGAGGAAGATCGCGACTAGGCTACAAAGACCGAAGTAGAGGGTGTTGTTGAAGTTGAGGAGTTCGGGGCCAGGGAGGCTTTTGTTCCTTCGTACGCCGAAGTGGGGACTTCGGGGAGAGATTCGTGGCCTGACTTCCAAATCCTGTAGTCCCTAGACGAGGAGGATACCCTCGAGGTAGCTATGTCAAACACGCCTCGCATAGATCTGGGGTTCCTGAGGCAGAGGCAGGCCCTCGCTACCGGGAGGGGACGAGGATCAACCAGCGGAGCCCCATCTACAGGGACCAGCGCCACCCCACTTTCAAGAGCCATTGGTCGGGGTCAAGTGCGTGATCAAGATCCTCAGGTAGAGGAGGATAGAAGGGTCAAACAAAGGTACGACGGCCTTGGCAGGGGATCTAGGGCCCCCTCCGCTCAGCAGCAAAACAGGAGAGGCCGTGGGTTACCTTCTCGTCCCTAGCAGCAACAGCAACAACAGAGGCAACAACAACAGCAACAGCAGCAGAGGCAGACTCCACCTCCCCCTCCACAGACGGTGGAAGTCGTAGAGTGGAACCCTCGGGCCATTGATCACATGAATCGAGTGATCAGGGTTGATGACTCCATTTTACCGGACCCTCATGTTGCCAACGCAGTGGGTGAAACGCTGTACTTCGAGGCCGACATGGTGGCTCACAGGGGGCGATCAACGAATGCGTTGTTTTATTCTATCATTCAGAATTTTTGGTGGTAAGTTCATCTTTGCTTCAGTCTTTTCTAGTCGTGTTACTTTTTACTGACAAGCCCTTTTCTTTGCAGGCCACCCAACAGATTTTCATAATCGCTGCGCGGTATCATGTAGCTAGGATGGACCTCCAGCGGGTTCAAGAGCAGAAGGAAGAGGTCGAGGCAGCCCTGGCCAGTGCCAAGGAGGATATAGCTACCAGGGATTCCACTTTCGCGGGACAGGCTGCTCAGATTGGTCAACTCCTCAAGGATGGCGAATTGGCGAAGATCGGCGCTGAAAAGCTAAGTGCTGCCTTGGCCGACGCTGAGAGGAGGATTACAGAGTAGACGCAGCGGCTCTCTACGATAGAGGAGAGGGCTGTCAGTTCAAAGGAAAGCTGTCTGGCTCTGACCCAGGAGCTAGACAGGATCAGGGCTGAGGCAGATAATAGGAAATCTAAGGAATAACTCCGAGAGGAGTTTGCCGACGACGTGCTACCTGCTCTTGAGGAAAATAGCAAGAAGTTTTTCAAGAAGGGGTGAGACGAGGCGCTCCGGTCTGCTGGGATTCCTCCAGACTCCCCGCTCTTCCAGATGCACAAATACGTGCCATCGACGGAGATGGAGTAGGCCGAGGCTGAGATTGCTGCCGAGGGTGCGACTCCAACGCCGATGCAAGTTTCGGCAGATCCGCCCGAGGCGGTAATTTTGGATTTATCTGACGAGGTTTTGCCGGACCAAGCCCCAGACCATAATATCCCTCAGACTCTCCCTGTTGCCGATTCACTCCCACTTCTACCTGCTCTCGAAGCTGCTCAACCCTTTTGAGCTAATTCGCCCTGCAGCGATGTGTTGGAGATACCTAGGGCCAGATGAAGATTTTTTTTTTTGAACTGTACTCCTTTTCTTCTTTTTGTAGCTCTTGGGGACGCAAAACCCCTCTTTTGAAATGAAGCTTTTTTATTTGCTCTTGCATTTTCTTGCGTGCATCCTCTTCTTTTTTTTTCTTTTTAACGACCATGATATCCCTGACACCTGGGGAGTTATTCTGCCAATCTGCTTGATTGGTTTAGCTTCATCATTGCTAGGGACCGTAAGCATCCGCGGGGGCTTACCCATCGTGAAAGTTTATTCTTACTCTTTATTTCGAGGCACGAGTCTTTGAACTCTACATCCAGGGTCTTACCCTCCTAGGGGGCTTGCTCCAGTTTTTCCTTCGGGGGCAGGAGGCTGTTGCTCCAGTTTTTCCTTCGGGGGCAGGAGTCTTTGAACTCTGTCCCCAGGACCGTACCCTTCCAGGAGGCTTGCTCCTGTTTTTTCTTCGGGGGCAGGAATCCTTGAATTCTGTCCCAGGGCCTTACCCTTCCAGGAGGCTTGCTCCTGTTTTTCTTTCAGGGGGCAGGAGTCCTTGAACTCTGTCCCTAGGGCCTTACCCTTGTAACTTAGCCATTGGTGAGCACTGAAGGAAATAATACTCAAAAATAGTATTTCTTTAGATTTATCACATTCCAAGGTCGTATTACAGATTTCCCTTCCATATCTTCTAATCTATATGACCCGGAGCCTCCGATAGATACCACTTTGTAGGGCCCTTACCAGTTAGGTCCCATTTTTCCTTTTACTGGGTCATGGGTATTGACCGTTATCCTTCTGAGGACCAGATCGCCGATTTGGAACTCTCGCGCCTTGACCTTTTTGTTGTGAAGTTGAGAAATCTTTTCCTGATACTTGGCTACTCTCAAGGCGGCTATCTCCCTTCTTTCCTCTGTTAGATCTAAATTCAGTCCGAGTTGACGGTCGTTTCCCTCTGTGTCGAAGGCCTGCGTCCTTATGGTTGGAAGCCCTACTTCCAGAGGTATGATTGCTTCCATTCCGTAAGCCAGGGAGTAAGGGGTTTCTCCTGTCGAGGACCGAGGGGTGGTTCTATACGCCTATAAAATGTTTAATAGCTCATCCTCCCATTTTTCCTTAGCTTTCTCCAATCTCTTCTTGATCCCATTGATAATTATTTTGTTGAAGGCTTCTGCCTGCCCATTGGCTTGAGGGTAGGCAGGGGTGGAATAAAAATTACGAATTTCGAGTTGCTCAAAAAGATTTGAAATGTCCGTCGGTAAATTGAGTCCCGTTATCCAATACAAGTGCTTAGGAAATCCCGAATCTGATGACTATATTTTTCCAGACAAACTTTTTAGCATCTATGTCGCAGATATGAGTCAATGGCTCTACCTCAACCCACTTGGTGAAATAATTCGTCGCCACAATGAGGAACTTCTTGTTTCCAGGAGTCTTAGGTAGGGGTCCAACTAAGTCGAGTCCCCACTGGGCGAATGGCCAAGGGCTGGTCAAGGGGTGCAAGTCCCCCGTGGGTTGTTTGATTGCTAGGGATAACCTCTGACATTGGTCGCATTTTTGGACATATGCGTGTGCGTCCCTTTGCATCCGCGGCCACCAATATCCTTGAGACATGATACGGTGTGCCATGGATCACCCCCCAAAGTGCCCCCTGCATATTCTTTCGTGTACCTCATAGAGGAGGTCTTCCACCTGATCCTCCTAGACGCATAGTAGGTAAGGTCTTGAGAAAGACCTTCGATATAGCTTCTGATCCGGAGAGACCCAAAACCTCGGGGCTTTAATTTTTATCTTTCTGGCTTCCTTTGAACACTTCGGGAGGTCTCCTGTTACTAGGAACTTGAGAAAATGATCAATCCAGCTAGGCGGCTTGTGTGTGTCCTGGATGGCCATTGCCTCGGGGGCTTAGTCTATGTAGGAGGTAGGAAGGTATTCTATGGTAATTCTGCGTGACTGATAGGACTCCAGTGTCGATACTAGGCAAGCCAGGGCGTCGGCATGTGCGTTCTTGTCTCGGGATACTTGTTTGATTTAAATCTTTCCAAACTTGCGGATTACAGTTGCCGCCTTGTGATGGTAAGCCTTCATCCTAGGGTCCCTTGTCTTAAACTCTCCATTAACTTGGTTGACTACCAACATGGAATAGCAACGTACGATCAAGTCCGTAACTCCAGTTTCCTCGGCTAACCGAAGTCTTGAGATGAGGGCCTCATAGTCAGCTTCATTATTGGATGCTTTGAATCCCTGTCGAACGACCTACTCCGCGACCATCCTATCTGGAGAGACTAGTAAGATACCGATTTCGGACCCCTTACTGTTCAAGGAACCGTCCACACATAAAAGTCATGGTGATCCCTTACAATTCGTTGGGGACACTATGCCGGGAGGAGGCGGTCTTTCTGGAATGGGAGGTTCCCCTGAAAACTTTGCTATGAAGTCTACCAACACTTGATCCTTTATAGCGGTTCTAGGTTTGAAATGAATGTTGTGTTCCCCCAGCTCCACTGCCCACTTGGAAATCCTTCCAGAGAGGTCTGCCTTCCTCGAAATGGCCTTTAAGGGCTAATCGGTAAAGACGGTAATTGGGTGCGCCTGGAAATAATGCCTTAGTTTTCTTACAGTTGTGACCAGTGATAGAGCTAGTTTCTCTAAGGGCAGATATCTTGTCTCCGCGTCCAGGAGCGCCTTGCTTATGTAATAAATCGATTTCTGGCGGTGCTCATGCTCACGAATAAGTACCCCGCTGACGGCAAATTCTGATACAGATAAGTATAAGAAGAGCATTTCCCCCTGGATAGGGACGAATAGGGTCGGGAGAGTCCTGAGGTATTCCTTGATTCCTTCTAGGGCGTCTTCGCACCATTGGCTCCACATATCCTTCCCAGCCCCCTTAATGGCTCAAAAAAAGGTTTGCATTTGTCTGAGGAGCGCGAGATGAAACGGTTAAGTGCTGCCAGCATCCCCATGAGCTTTTGGACTTCTCGGACAGTTCGGGGTCTCCGGATGTCTAGGATCGCTTGAATCTGATCCGAGTTAGCTTCTACTCCGAAAATGCACTTTGCGGCATTCAGCTTCAGCCCGTACTCCCTGAGGGTGGAGAAGGTATCCACCAAATCTACTAGGTGGTCACAGCTTCATTTGGTCTTCACCAACATATCATCAATGTAGACCTCCATGGTGTTGTCGATCTATTTTTTGAACATCCGATTCATTAGTCTTTGGTATGTTGCCCCGGCATTCTTCAGCCCAAACGACATCACTTTGTAACAGTAAACTCCCTTGAAGTGATAAATGCCGTCTTTTCTTGATCCGGGGAGTGGAGAGGGATCTGGTGATATCCTGTCCGGGCATCCAAGAAGTCCATGCGTTGATATCCGACAGTGGCATCTACGAACTGGTCCACCTTTGGCAGGGGGTAGTCGTTCTTGGGACATGCCTTGTTTAGATCAGTGAAGTCTACGCAGACGCGCCATTTGCCCCTCTTTTTCTTCGCGCTGACCGTGTTAAACAACCATTCCAGGAACTGTACCTCCCGGATGACATTGGCCTCTAGGAGTTTATCGATCTCTTCGTTGACCGCTCGGGCGTGGTGTGGTGCCATGTGTCGTGGCTTTTACTTTACTGGCTTGTGCGCCGGGTCAACATGCAGCTTGTGGGTGATAATTTCGGGATCCACTCCCTTCATCTCCATTGCGTTCCAAGCGAACACGTCTGCATTTCCCCTCAAGAAGTCAATCATCTCCTCCTGTTCGGTTGTGGGCATCGTGGTTCCAACCAAGAAGTACCTTTCCTCTTCTCCCTCCACCAATGGCACCTTTCGGAGGTCCTCCACCGACTGTTCCGTTGGGTCAATCCGGGGGTCATCCATTCCTGGACGCCCGGACTGTGATTGTTATTTTTCCAGGATCTCTTCTGGAGGGCGCTCCTTCTCTTGGGTGAAAACCCCCGCTCTTATAGCCGATTAAAAACAGTTCTTCGCGGACACTTGATCCCCTCGGATCTCCATGATCCCTTCTGGCGTAGCAAATTTTATTTTTTGGTGATAAGTGGAGTGTACCGCTCTCAGGGCATGCAACCATGCTCGTCCCATGATCACATTATAGGGAGAGTCCGTATCGATCACCACAAACTCCGTATTGATGGTGAAGGGACCCGTGACAACTGGCAATGTGATTTTGCCTATGAGCCATTAATGAGTCGTTAAATTCGACGAGAGGCGTCCTGACCTTGGTAAGGTCCTTGAGGCCGAAACTCATCTGCTTTAAAGTATCTGAGTACATCACTTTCGGGGAACTCCTGGAGTCCACCAACACCCTCTTGACATCGAACTTGCCTATCTTCAGGGTTATAATCAGGGCGTCGTTATGGGGGAGTCACCATGCCCGCCAAGTCCGCGTCGGAGAACGTGATGCTCGGTTCGGCAATCCTGGTCCTTTTGCTGGGCAGCCCCCCATCACTCTCGGCAATCTTTCTTGTAAATGCTACTCTCTTGAGATTGGACTCGAGTTCCTTGGACGTTGGGGATATACATGGATCACGTCTATGACATTGTCTAGCTCCCCGGTCGGGGCAAGGGCGTGTCTCTCTTTTAACTCAGGTTTTATGTATTCTTTTAAGTAACCGTCCCGGACCAACCTTTCCAAGAAAGACTTGTATACTCTACAACTTTCGGTGCGATGACCAAAATCTCGGTGATAGGAACACCTGACCTTTTGATCACGGGTGGAGGGATCGCTCTGCATTCTGGGCGACCACTTGAAGAATGACTCATGCTTAATCTTGTGGAGCAACTTGTAGATGGGTTCTTTAAACATAGTCTGAACACCTTTAAATGACCCCCCGGAGGGGGTAGCAGCCCCTTTCGAGAAGTATCCTCCCACTCCCTCTCTTTTCTCTTAGGTTGGAGGATTTTGCCTTTTCTACTTCCCATTTTGTCCTCGATCTTAGAGTATTTGTTTATCCGAGCCATCAGTTCGCCCATATCCGAGGGAGTTTTTTTGGTCAGGATCAGTACAGGTCCGTGTCCCTTGCCAAGCCGAGCCTGAAAGACGCCGCTGCCATGACTTCCGAGCAGCCCTCTACCTCATTAACCTCTTCCTAGTACCAGATGGCGTATTGGCAAAGGGTCTCGAATTCCCTTCGTCTGAGCGTTAGTAATGATCCAATGTTTTTAGGCCGCTTACTCCCCGTAATGAATCGGGCTAGGAACTGTCTCGTCAACTCTTTCCACGATCCAATGCTGTTGGGGGGAAGAGCCTCGAACCACTTCATCGCGGAGTCCCCCAAGCTCATGGAAAACACTCGACAGAGGAACTGTTGGTCTGAATGATACAGGGACATCATTTGCTTGTATTGTCTAAGGTGGGCTTCGGGATCAGACCGCCCATCGTAAGTTTTGAACCTCGGCACGACGAACTTTTTTGGAACCTCTATCTCTCTGATATCTTTGGTAAAGGGTGATTATATGACCTCGTCTTCGACATTATCCTAGACATTCTTACCCTTTCTCCTAGATTCCAACCGAGCTCTAAGATCAATTTCCTCCCCAATGGGATGTCTTCTGAGGTCTCCAGGTTCATTGATGGGGTTCCCTTTTTTTGGACGTCGCGTGAAAAGGGTTGAATCCTCCTCAGATTCGTCTCCCTTCCTCTGCCTTGACAGCCCTCGCCGGAGGTCGTCCAGGGCTAAAGGCCTTACCTTTCTGGAATAGTCATCGAGGGGGTGCTCGTTGGCTCTTGGGCATTTTGGGGCCCTGGAGCCTTCAGCCTTGTTATTTAAATGATTTCTCAGGTCCTCAGTTTCTGCTTCTCGGGCGGGGAGTCCACGAGAAGGGAACGAGTCTCTCGACCCTTCGCCGGAGGTGGCAAATTCGTTGAGCCGGCTTAGGACGTTCACATTGTCTTTTTCCAACTGTCGTAATCGATCCCCAAACTTTTCTTCGATCACCTCCGCCAGTTGACGAGCCAATAGGGCGGATTCTCCTGACCTGATGCCCATACTGGTTTAAGGAGTAAGCCCCCTTGACTGAATAGAGATATTTATGTTGTCATCAGTGTAACCCTTCCCTCCATCATGATGAGGAGCTTACAAATCGAGACTTATTTGCTGGGGACCTTTCCCCTTGTGTCTAGTATTCACCATGATCATTGTCCTTTATAGAGAAGAAACTAGGAAAACTAGTCGTTTTCCACAGACGGCGCCAGATTGTGCGTGCAGGATATTGCACAATATAAACATAAGAACAGATCTCTCCTGTGGTGAACTCGAGTCAGTCAATCGAATAGTCAACCTTGTTGCTTGGAATAGACTGTGAGGTCCGGTGGTGGACTGGAACAATAATGGGTGACTTTCGTGGATCAACGGAGCGGTCCAGTAAGGCTGAGGGAGGTTCCTGGAACAGAGAAAAATGAGTTAGGAGGGCGCCAGAGTATTTTTCGGCGTATCCCCTCCGACGATCAAGTCAGTTCTTTGAGAGAGGGGAAGGAGAAAACACTGTATTTCTTTGAGAAAAGGTTTTTTTGTTGTATACCGTCTTGCCTTTTATGAGGAGTACTTATACCTCAAAAATTCATGATTGCTGTCAGTGTGGTCAGTAGGTGATCATTAGATACGGGCAACGTACGCACTGATTCCTATGAGGAATGTCTTCTCTCTTAACTGCTCGGGACTCCGAGCAACTAATGCTTCATCATCGGCCTGCCGAATGTTTAATGAGCTTCTCTCGGCAAGGATGTAATAAATGCCCAGTCATAGGGACATTTATTACCTTTCATTTTCGAGTCTTCCTGCATTAAATGATGTCTCATCAAGGGAATGGTGCACTAAATGCTTGCTTTTCCAAGTCGTGTGTCAGCAAGGGCATCTCGGTCTTTTTGTCTCTAATCTGACACAATATGTCACGCGCCCATCCCCCATTGGTTGTGTCTTCTGCTTTCTCGTGCCTTCTGACACCAATTGTGTAAGACGAGGTCATGATAGCTAACCTAACCTAGTCTAGGCTAATGACCTGTACATCAATAGCCTCTGCAAAAGCAGAAAACGCCAACCTGGACGGGTACATCTCGGTACCGAAAGAGTGGTACATGTAGGGACCGATGTACCCCATATCCGACCGAGGGATACGTGTTGGTACGTAATGTACTAGGTGTCATTGATCCCTATGAATAGTACCTCGGGAGAAGAGGGACTTGTGAACCGACGAGTACGTGTTGTGATCATAGTAACAAGAATATACTAATGTCGAGGACACGTGTCTTCATCTTAAAATATTTAAAAATATCTCATCAGTCACTAAATATCCTGGCGAAGTATCTATACTTGCACTAGGACTGCTGACAAACTTGGCTTTGGTAAGTTCTGGTATCCTTTCATTTCAGGTCCATCTAACAGGATTCCTCTGTTTAAGTTCTCTGTCGCATAGCTTTTGCAGTGCAATAATGTTGAAATTTTTGCATTAGGTTGTCAAAAGGGACTCGTCCTTTGCAAGCAAGGTGAAAAGAGTGGTCATACTTGGTGGAGCATTCTGTGCTTTAGGAAATGTCAATCCAGCTACAGAAGCAAATGTATGGGATAAGTGTTATTACTTCTCTGTCCCTTAATGTGAGAGTTGATGTGCATTACTTAATTGTACATATCACTCTTAGATATAGTAATCTTCTTGAGATTTGTAAGTTAATTGTCGAATCCTCAGGCTCCTCCTATTTCAACATAGATCATTTCTTAGTAAAGTTAGCTTTGCTGTTCTCTATTACACATGCCTTGAGATTCAAATTCATAATTTTTTGTCTAAATTGTTTAGATTTCATGGGGGATTTTTACTACCTTAATCTTGAGATGTATCTACAAAAAATTGGGGCTAGACCTTTACAGACCAGTTATGATTGTTGTCTATCAATATAAAGTTATGAATACATGTAAGACCTAAAGCTTTTTGGTTTTTGAGCCACTAGGATGAGAATTCATTTTGTGGAGCAAAACTTCAGTTACCTGGAAGAGTTCGAGTATGGTGTCCACTATATTAGTGTGGAGCTTGATATTATCTGCAATAGGATTTAGTTCAAGGTTTTTAGTTAAAACCATTTACAATTAATCCCCCCGTCTCTCTCTCTCTCAACCAACACCTAAACAAACCCAAGAAATCAAAAGATGCAAATAATAACAAGAATAGTGATAAATGATAATAAAGAGAACAGAACTGAAAATAGTCCTTCTGACTTGCAAATCTATGGGGACCTTGAAGCAGCAACAGATGTTGTGTTCATCTCTGGGGCAAATATTGTTGTTGGCATAAATATTACAGCACAAGTCATATTGACACGTGCTATCCCACCTCTATGTTTTCTTATTTTCATTCTTCCCCAATTATTGAACTGTCCTCTGAAAAAATATTCTTTCTTTAAAATATACTCGCTTATTTTTTCAGACACTGACCTTTTCGAATTGAGATAGTCTCAATGAAGACATGCTCAATCTATATGCGACATGTGCAAATTTTACCGTGACTGGCATGTGAAGTTTGATGGCGTCTACGGTATCATTCTCTTTATAGAAAATGATCCTAATATATTCATGTTTCATTTATTTTTCTTTTTCATATGTTTTGATTGAGTTAATGAATCAAATTTTTGTATTGATGAATTTAGAAATTTTCCTTCATGACCCAGTCTATTTTGTGGCTCTAGTTCGGCCTGATTTATTCACATACAAGAAGGGCGTATGACAATGTATGGTACATAGATTTATAATTTTTTTTTTCAATTGTATTTGTTTTGACTTCTAAAAAGTGGTTAACACATGTGGTTGTAGATTCATCCAAAAGTAGACCTGCTTAGTTCTCATTTACCAAGACAAGTAGTGGCGAAGGGGATCCTTGTTAGTGTGGACCCATCGAAAAAAGTAGAGAGATTATTATTGAGACCTAATTTTTTGAACGTATATGTTGAGGAAGCAATAGTGTCTAATACTTATTTGATAAAACTTTTTCCTGGTGTAATTACTGTTGGGCAAGCAATGAAAAAAAGTGTTGCTTGGTCATCTAGTGATGTATTTTTTATCTTAATTAATATGTATATAATTAGCAACCAAACATATTATTGACAATAATAACACAAATCGTATCTTTTGTAGGTGCTATCAAATGAGTAGATAGTGTAGAGAGTAGATGACGCATAGATAGAGAGTGCATATTGTGCATAATTAAAAAGCAAATGGTGCATTGGGAGACTAAATTTTTTTATTATGCATTGACACTTTCATTATGTAGTTTGAAATATTTTGTTTTTAAAATTTCGGATGCTATTTACTTATGCTAAATTTATTTTTGTGTAAATTTAGATGCTTTTTTTTTTAGAGATATGCCTATTACTTTAATCAAATGATATGAGTTTTTTTGGGACGGAAAATTGCTGATGCAAACAAAAAAAGTCGGATATGTGATTTTTTAGTGACGACACATTTGCATCGGGTTTTGCTGATGCAAAAATTTTTGTGACGGTTAATTGCCGATGCAAAATCTTTTACATCGCCTATTGCTTGCCACCCCTAATTTGCAGAATCAAAAAATCACGTTGTCATTGTAATTTGCAACGACAACATGATCTTTTGAGTCGCCAAATTGCTGATGCAAAAAACTCATTTTCTTGTTGTGCAACCTGACCTTAACGAAATAAGGATGAGCACAACCATTCCACCAAGTGAAGGGACATCCTTTATAACCTAAATCACTCATCATTAACACTTCGAAAGTTGTTGAGCTGCCATATAGATATGTCGTTACCCCTATCTTCTCATTATTGGACACAATCTCATTGAAGTCTCCTGTGCATACCCAAGGTAAGTCTGATCTCAGAAATAACTTTTGCAACAGTAACCAAGATTGTTTCCTTTGGGCTACTGTTGGAGGACCATAAAAACCTACAAACCTCCCTGGTCTTCCCTGGGTTTCCTCAATGATAGCTTCAATATAAAAATCAGAGAAACTTTTAATAGAAACCTGAAATCCTCTCTACCACAATAATGCTAAGCCACCACCTCGACCTCTTGCATCCACTATCAAGCCTTGTGAAAGTCCAATACTCTGTTTGACACGCTCCATCTCCTTTGTATTTAACCTAGTCTCCATCAAGAATTCTAGGTTGGGATCTTTCCTCTTCACAAGATTGTGAAGCCTTCTAACTGTCCGAAGATTCCCAAGCCCTCGGCAGTTCCACAACACACCTACCATGACTCCCGATGGGACTGATTAACAGTCTCCACCGATTGTAGAACAGAGTGAGAGTCAAAGAATTCATGAGATACCTTTTTCTTTGGACAATGATCAAAGAAAACCAGAAGCTCATTTTCCTCCCTTTTCCTCTTCAAATCAGAACCTGCTTCCTTGATCATCCAATCTTCCTTCGGAGGGGGACCAACCTTCTTACGATTACATTTCCTTTTTCCTTTATCCACCAGTGGAGCCCTAGGAATGGATTTATAAACAGAAACATTCGCAGCAACTGATCCTGGATTAGACATCACAGGGCAATTAATAATTATGGACTCCTTCGTTTGTTTGAGCCTACCCAATTTTTTATCATTGGGTGGTCCAATAAGTAGTTAAGTGGAATTAAGAACAATATGGGCCAAATTATGATTGAACCCACAACAACCTCTGACTCATCCTTATGATTAACTTGAGACAAAAACGAGTGCTTCTGGCCTTGACACCTCATCTCCCCCATGCCCTCTCGCCTACCATCATTCAAAGGAATATTTGAATTGAGTAATGCTATACTGATCAAATTTTGGAATTAATTTTAGAGCTTAAATGACATGGCAACTGACTTGAGTTTCTTTATTTGTTGCTATGTCATTTGGGCCCGAATAAAGACTCCAAGTAATATATTACCAAGTCATTTGAGCTTAAAATTTGATTCCAAAATTTGATCAGTATAGCATTACTGATTTGAATTTCTTAAAGAAGAACTCACACCCATCAAATTAGGAATGGAACCAACCATGTTACCCGTAATGCCCTCCTTCCTAATATCAAGCAACTCTTTGCTTAGATCCCTCCTAAAATAATGAATAATTTTATTTTTGATTAGGGACGAACTATATCCAATAGAAAGAAAATTAATCTCAACTAAGTTGACACTTACTCATTTATTTATCATTTACATTACTCTACCTTTTAAAACTTGTATGCTTAATACATGAAAAAGAAAATAATATATTATTTATAGTATCTAAATTTTTAAAACTTCAAATTTTAACATTGGGAGATTTATTTCAAAGTTTCAAATTTAATGGTCTAAAGTATAACCGTCAATAACCCGGTCTATGGACACCCCCTAGTCAAATTGACACCTCTAGAAGCAAGGGCATACCCTTACTAGCAAGGTTTAAAATTTTGTTTAAGTACATGGTTTCGGTTATTGCAGACACAAAAAATAATTAAAAATCTTTCAAAAATACAATAGATCCAAAGGAAAAAATTTAAAAAATTTGATTTCATTCAAAAATATATCAAACCATGAGTATTTTGATTTACTCTGATGGATAATTTTATTTGCACCAAATTTGTACACCAAAATTTGTCCCAAATCAACTATAATCGTTGGATCAATGGATCCCCCCACTAATCCATGACTGTAAATGATTTGATACATTTTTTTTGTGGAAATCACATTGCTCGAGTTTGACCCTAATTGCTTTTCAAATTTGGTTGGATTATTATAAGAGTAATACTATTTAGATTTAAAAATTTGACATAATTTGTTGACATAATGAAGTGGTTTCAGTAGCACTATTAGATCAACACTAAGTTCCAATGTTTGATGAGTCTTACAATTAATTCAAAGATTATAATGAATTAAGTTAACAAATTAAGTCAATAAATTAGATTCTAGTAGCATTGCTCTTATTATAATAATGCATCATTGACTTTTTTAGAAAAGAAAAAAAGATTTCAAAATTGTCTGCATATGTAATTATGCATTAATTAGTACTTTGGGAATAAATAAATCTCCTCGTATCTTAATGACCCATTATTAATGGATGACAATGATATTTAATTCCAATGCAACCTTTTAAGATTTGACTAAATGAAAAGGTGGACCAGGGGTGCATTCAAAATACTCTATTTAATAACCCAAAAAGTTTGTAGAATTTAACGTTTTTTGGGGCCCTTTTCAGCACCTGAAGATGTTAATGATGGTGAGGCAAAGTGTACATGCCATTGCCATTATTGCAGGGCCATACTTATCCAAGCGTGAGCAATGATTGAAGATAAAATTATAAAATTTTATTTTTTTAATATCGATGAAAATATACTAAATCATAAAAAAATATCTGAAAATATAAAAAAAATATTTAATATTTAATTATGTTTTTTTTTTTTTTTTTGATTTTGATTGAACTGAAATGTTTTATTTAATCCTTATCTAAGATATAAAACCTAACTTTAATCATTCGGTCGCTGAATTTTTTCTTCAAATAACACTTTTGATAAAAAAAAAATTTGAAACTAACAGTCCTTTGAATCTAATTCCTCCTCTAAGTGGTTTCAGCAATAATGTGGCATAATAACCTTAGAAGAGGAATTAAACTTAAAATAGTGTTAATTTGAGAATTTTTTTTATCTAAGGTGTAATTTGGAGAAAAATACCATTCTTATTCTCGATTCTTTAAAATTAAAAAGTAATTAGTGTTCGTTGTATCTAAATGACCCACTAACGTATGACTATGATGTTTAATTCTCAACTTTTCAGATTTGACCTAATGAAAATGGAGGCCAGGGGTGTGCTAATGGACAATTATAATATTCGGTGCTCATACATACCAAAAAATTACGGCAGTAATATAATTTTTTTATAAAAAAATTAATTATGACAATTTTTATAGGTGACAATAAATAGCTAATTAAAATATATAATATATTTTATAAAAATATGTACCACCAAGTGACACTACCACGTGGTTGACTTGTGACCACTAATAATTTTCTCGTGCTCTCACATTTTCCAACTCCTGAAGTTCGTTGAATTTGCCGTCTTTTTGGGTCCTTTTGTAGCACTGAAGTGTTAACGATGATGCAAAGGGTAACAGATAAAATTATGATGCTGTCGGCAATATGATATCCAAATATACTCTCACTCATTAATTTTATTTTAATTTATATATAATATAATTAAAATAATTTATATTTAAAGATACGAGACAATATGAATAATTTTAACAGAAATGTTATTGATCATTAGATAAGTGTATTTGAGATCGTAAAATAAATTTATTAAAATTTATTCTATTTTATGTTATAAATTATTTATTATAAAATAAAATTTTTTATTTATATTTAATTATAATTAATAAAAAATAAGAGATACGAGATAAAAAAAAAATAAAAAATTTTGAGTTCCCTAGTAAAGTGTAAATGGCAGTGCTATTATTGTAAGAGGCCATCAATGAGATGCTTCTCCCACTTACTAGTTAAGAAGTCAACTCTCTTCCCCTGCCCACTGCTTTTTGTTCTCTTTTGTCAATATCTTTTTTCTCAACCTTTTTATTCTATTCTCTCTCTGCGTGTGTACTCTCGTTCACCTTATCATGCAATGTCTGCTATCTTGCGCCGTCCTTCCTTTAAATTTCTTTCCATGGGTAAAGTTAGCAAGTGGGCACCCTCGCCACCCTTTACGTGGACTTTTGTTATAATGTGTTACTTATTTTATTATTTTTTTTAGCTGCTTAAGAAAAAGAGGATAAGGAAGAGCATCCAGCGATCACTCTAATAGACTCTCACCGGTAGGATTATAAAGCCCCTAATCGTGCTTGAAAATCTCTTAGGACTAGACATAGTTAGACTAATATAACGACCAATTACCAAGCTCCAATAAGAACTCCAAACTCGTGACAAGGTTTGAAGATTATTTAAGTTTGGATCAACAATATAATAAATTATATTTTTGAAAACTTAAATGTATCGTATGTGTACTATTGAGAAAAAAATTTAAAAAATATATATTAGAGATAATTTGGATCGATAAATATAATAAATTAATAATTGTCCGTGTCTAAAGGCACAACGTAACAAAAAATTAGATTAAAACTCGAAAAATACTACATTACCTACAGATTCTTTACAACCTAAAACAACATATCTATAGAACTTACAATCAAATATAAGAATTATCAAAATTTACCATACTCCCACAATAATTAATACATACTCAATCATCAACACATATCTAACCACCAAAATATTAAGCTAGTCCATACTAATTTCAAGAAATTTTGGCAGAATTTCCTTTAAAAATAGAAGTCCAAAAAAATATAAACCTGTCAAAAAAATTTACAATCATTATAATACACCATATCACCACAATCATCATTTCATATCTAAAATCATCATAACCATGTATAATTAGTTAACTTTACAAAAGACGGAACATAGAAAATACGCATATGCACAAATAGAGAAAAAACTTCATCTTCTTTAAGTTTATACCAAGTATCCTTTAATGTATACTTGAAAATATTTGAAATATAAAATTATCGAAATATGTGAGGCAAAATAAAACAAGTGGTTACAAATGTGTGTGTGTTTGCGCATGTATTGTGTGTCTGCATAGGAAGTAGAGAAATATAGAGATCCTCCGTATGAGAGACTTTCACACCTAGACAATTGTTTGATCAGTGGTGGGTTAGTCATCGTCAAAGGTGGACAGGTCAGTACTGGATTACAGATCGTTTGAGTTTTCTTAGAGATATTGTCATCTTTCAATAACTCTCCTAAATGTCTTCTTCATCCCTTTAAACATTTTCTTCATCACTATCCTTAATGTCCTCATATCAATACGAATGCACTTTGTCCAATGGGGAGAATGCACAATCACCTAAATTATTCACATAAACAATAAAATTAACACATATATATATATATATATATATATATATATATATATATATATATATATATATATATATATATATATATTATAGGAATAGTAAAGTTATTTTGATGTAGTGACGTAAGAGTAAATTTACTTGATTACGTCGGCCCAATCCACAAAAGTTCATTATATATACTCTATCGTTCTCTTTGACAAATTTACTCTAATCCCACAAAGAATGAACGTCATTGTAAAATTAAAAGTTGAAATGTTGAAAAGATTACATAATTTAGTAGAAATAAATTTATTAAACTATACCATTTACTTGTCGTAAGAATCTTATAACAAAACTTCTAGGTAAACAATATTTGTGGTATAATTCGACCCATCTTCCAGAAAGAGGACAGTATTACGATCCAAAAATGTGCATCTAGATAGTGCCACATAAAAGTGTTAATGACTAAAAACAGGTGTTCGCAAATCAATCCCAACGAACTTGACAGATTGCCATAGTATAAGTTAATCGGACAGGAAACTGACGTCTTGTCATTCGAAAAGACAAGTCCAAAGATGTTGGTGTCAATGATATTCTCAGAATGAAGACCAAGTTGTCAATTTTATCTCCATTTAATATTTGAGTTTTGATTACTCTTGAGGCACATCTAATAACAATCATCAATTACGTGTCATTACAAAGTTTATTTTTCGGTACAATATTTCGTAACAACATTATTGAGCATTCAACTTTCAACTTTAATTTAAACAGTGGCAACCCTAAAGGATTTAGCGAGTTTAAGTACTCATTAGGATATCGATTCCTAGTGGTACGATTAAGTTCTTCACCTTCAAACATTTTATCTACAGCTAAATAAGTAATTGTCTCTCCCAGAGTAATATCCAGTGCTGCAGCATTTATATCACTGATATCGTTATTGCGAGCAAATAGAATTGTGCGTTCAGTGAGAAAGGTTGGAGTCACTATACCAACCACATCCAATTGTGGATAAATTCTAAATATCAATTCATTTAGATTGTGACACCGATTTATTGTAGATGGAAGTTGCACAATTCTTGTGGATTGGTCTCAATCTAAAAAATGAAAGTATAATCAGTCACAAAGTGAGATTTAATTCAAAACATCATGTTATAAAATTCAATTTAAGGTGTAATAGAATATTACCTCCATAAAAAAAATTAGCAAAATTAGTATTTCGAACTTCTGTGCCAGTTATCGCATGTTTTAACCCAGAGTCAAAACACATATCTTTTCATAGCAAAAACCATTTCAATGATGCACCCATAATTTGTTCGCGAATGATTTTAGGAATAACATGCAAGATTTATAGAAAGTCTCCACCTAGGATAACAGTGATACCCTCAAAAGGTCTTTTATCATCTCTGATATCTTGAAGTGTGCGATCAACTGTCACAACACAATATCGATGCTACATAGGAACTTCATCCCATATTATCAGTTTTGTTTTTTTAAACAATTTGACATGCATTGATTGTTTAGTGAACCCACATATTAAATAATCTAGGATTTTCAAAAGAATACAAAATGTAGAATGTGCAGTGCGTCCTCTACCAATAACAACGATACAATACCAGATGAAGCCACAGTACCAACATGTCCATAGCTACACAATTTGGTTGCAATGTTATTGTACAAAAATATTTTTCCCATCCTAGCACCTCCACTCAAAAAAAAGTAGTTTCTAGGTTTTCACATACTAACGTTGTGACAGCAGTATAAGCAGCAAGTTGTGCATCATTAAGGCTTTCAACATTAATCTGTGCATCAGACTATTGTGCGTCATTCTAAAGTTGTTGGTGCTCAAACCGTAATCTATTTTCAACTATTGCATTTTAATTTCCAATTGGTTGTGGCATGGGTGAAAAGTCAACTAAACTCTTCCTTGACTCATGGAGCAACTGATTCATCAAATATAAGTCATAATCTTCAATTTGATCATTAGTTGGATTTAAAATACTAAACATAGTATGAATCCCGTGTGCTAAATCATCACATATATGTGATGAGAATTGTTTCCACAATGCAAATGGATGCAATGGAAAGCATTCCATTAGAATTATAGCAAATAATCTCCTTAATTAGTATCTCGTTCTCATAATTGCAGCCTCTTAAAGACATTGTATCCATTCTTCATCATATTCAAGAAGTCCTCTTGCAACACATGTTGACTTGAATGTATCATGCATAACATTATTTATTGTGTGTAGCCAGTTAAATGAAGTAGGTCATCTAACAATAGTTAGAAGCAAACGTAAATAAAATCGCTCACTTGAATTAAGGCTAGCAAAATACATTCTATCAATTGCATAACCCCTTTGTCTCGGAGTCCATTTATTGATAGACTTGTTCCAAACAAATTTTTGTGAAAATTCCTGATAAGTTAATGCACGTGCAGATTCATTTGTAGTGCAACAATAAAAAAATTCAGTTAGAGTTGTTTCTTGATGTGCATCTTTAGAAAGGAACGTATCAAAAGATTCAGCAGGGTTAAAGACCACACGATGCATCCCAGGCAAATGAAGTGCTAATCTTACAACCGATGAAATCTTTTCATGTAAAGGATTACCAAACAATTGCCACGCAGCTTCTGGAGGTCCAATATACCTAGCATCAAGATATTGTTGAATCTCATTAATTCCTCCAAGTACCATTGTTGCGGGATCATGTCCTTTATAAATATACTTGTGAATGTATTTTACACATCTGATTTTCGCACAAACTTCAACATTGATATGACAGTTGAACATTCTAGATAAATACGGATTATGTGGTACAACATATCTATTATCAATTTCTTGCCCCCTCACGATGTACTTTTGACTAGTATTACGACGACGATAGAAAGGATATTCTTCAGAGACCATGCTTGTTGATTCAACAAATGATTGAGGGTACCATTTGGTACACACCCCCATTTTCCATACATGATGCTTGTAGATTTCGAGCACCACATGGTCTGTGCACTATGCAACCTATGATTGTTTCAAAAAGAAATGGGTCAGTTTGACAATCCAAAAATTCAGCACACACTACTCTGTCCACTTGAGCATATGTTTGAATTTTATCTGAACCATGAAGGAATAATAGTGCATGCATGTGCGGTAACCCCTTTTTTGGAATTCAATTGTAAAAATATGCACCACTTTTCTACCAAAGATGTTGTTTGTTTCTATCTCCTTCATCAAAAAATTTCGCTTCAACTCAAATACATGGGCCACTAAATCAAGACGGTCAATAAAGATATGATTTGGCAATAATGATTTAGTAATTTCAGTCCATTTGGGATTTGCAGTCATAATTAAAAAAATATCTGGGTATTGATTATATCACGTGATAGCGCCATTGAATCTTGAAAAATTTTAAATATATGTCTTGCACTACTAGTGAATGAAGATGACAAAATTATTCGTTGACCAACTTATTCAGGACCAAGCTCATCTGCACAAATATCTATAAGACCTTGGTAAAGTTCTACACGAAGCTTCGATTGATTCAACTTGTAGCATATCAACCAATTTTGTTCAGCAGTGACCTAAGCATCTACTACAAATTCCTGAAATAGTTTTTCAGCTCTCAAAATTGTTGAATATTCAGTGTCATGTTGGAACATACGATAACTGTAATATTGCAATTGTGTCAGTTGAGTAGATGAAGGTCCACCTTGGGAAGCATTCCAATGTTTAAAATCTGGATTCCATCTTAGCTCACTATAAGAGAACAATAACACATAATGCAATGACAAAAAGCCGGATGACACTCATTGATTTGCATCAAGCCATTATCTCCTCTCAAATGTAACACAATATCTGTCATTTCATTTGATTCAGTTCCATCTCCTGGTAATATTACCGCAATCTCATCGGTTGTTGGGAGATTATATCGACGCCAGTCTGTTACAGAATTGTAGTGAAGATAGGCTGATAAATTCACCCCCGTCAATTTCAATTCACTTAAAATTGTGTGAGCCTGCCGAAATTTCATAGGAAATGAATTTACTTGCAATAAATAATCTTGTATGATTTTCAAAACATCTCTTCTCAAGTTAGAATTTCTGTTATTACGAACATCTAAAGCTGAATTAGGATCATAAATGTACAATTGAGAGTAAATTGGTTCACGCCCTGACTGTGACATAAATAATCCTGTTCGATGACGTAATTCTCCATGGATGGTGAATGTTTTAGACCCTATGCCAACAATTAATTTGTCATTCAAAGTAGCACCAAGACTCGTAAATGCATTAGTTGCATTATACTCTCGTGTGTGTTGACAAAACGATTTTGATTGTTCATCATTGTCGTCATACAATACTTTAAGCATTAAAAGAGGTGCAATAAGTGGAGGTAGTCTAATCTTTACTTGTAAACAACATTTACCGAATAGAGGATTTGATACAGATGATTTTATTAATTTTTCAGCAAGCCAGTGTAAGGCAGACCAATGAGGGCATGTTCGATTCATCAAGCTAAGGAAATGACGATATGGAATTCCATGCTTTCTATGATTAAGCGCAACATCCATAGCTACACATTCTTCTATTGTGTAGGCATTATAGATAAAATTTAGATGTCATACAATTTGATTGTATAAATTGAATACAAACTTAAAAGGAGAACATTAATAAGACAACAAGGGTGATAATAAGAATTAAAACTTATAGCGAACATCTGGTGCCTTCATTGAGATTACGTATTTGTTGGAACATGTTTGTCATATATAATGCCCCTGAGGAACATGGGGAGAATTGTTCCAAGACTGTTGTTGTGCTTTTGTCTAGATTTTGAGGAGGCAAGTATTGGAGCATGGTAGTCACAGATGACACCATTGAGATATTTATTAGTGTGCCTTCTTCAAGATTTTGAGGAGAATTTTCTTGATTCATGATGGCTACAGACAACCACGTGAAGTAGTTTTTGTGGTGTCTTCATTAAGATTTTGGAGCAAGGTGGTTGACGATGACTCTAAAATATTTGTTGTCACTACACTATCTGTTATAGGATGGAAAATTTTGGTAGACAAAGTCATTGGTTGAAGGCAGGACCTTTTATTTGATTCTCGTTCTATGCATGCTCGACGACGATGGCTCGGTGGTAAAGAGGGAAAAAATCTAGGCTGAATGGAGGCACAATATTTTGATCGCTCTCTTTTGTGACGTGCAAGTTGTACCAATTGACGTTTGAAACACTTATTTTCTTTCCTAGCATAACGCATTTCTAGAGCATGCCTTGCACATTACAGCAAGGTTGATTTTGATAAAACATTATTGTTTGGTACCTAAACCACAAACTCATAAAAAATTAATTATTATTTTGTTGATTTAACGTAGATCGTATCATTTAAGTTGTATATATAGCAACGTGAGGTATACATGACAAATCATAGTGTTACAATGTTAAAATTCATATGGATCAAAAGATTTACTAAACTCTCATTAAATAACAATGTTGCATTGACAAAACTATTTACCCAACCATTTATCAACATTATAATTATAATAAAGTTTTTGTTTGATGCAAAAATAAAACACCATAGCCCAAGTTGCATCCAACACATTTTTTACTAATTACTGGATAGATGGCAAAAATGCAATATCAGATTATAGAGTAACATGTTTTAGAGTAATATCCTCGATCAATAACATCTTGAATTTCACAACTTGAAATGTATGCTATAAATAAGATCAAAATATGTTTCAAACTACTGAGAAAGGTTACAGTTTCACTATTGATCGATGCTTCAAATTATGAAATGTTCAAACAAATTTAGAGTTTTAAAAATGGGACCCAACAAAAGATGTAAATTATATTTCATAACAAAAGCTTAAAGACTACAAATCAACATTAAGATTAAGAAATTAAAACTCTCAATTACAAAAATGGTCAAAAAAAACAAAAAATTATAGTTCCTCAGTAATTCAATTGTATACACAAAATAACACGATAACAAAAATTAAGTAATATTGAATGAGACAAACCAAAAACATGTTGATAAATCAAATGTTCTACATATTCATCTTGCTCTACAACCAAATTATGAGATTAAAAGTATTAGTAGTAGACGAATTAAAGTAATCATAACAATAGGGTGGGCAAGTGAATAACACATATTAAAAAACAGATAAGTATATACCAACATATAAAGTGCAATAAATAGATGAGAAACTTTTGAAATGAACCTAAGGTCAAGAATAAGAAGTGCAAGGTCAAGAATAAGAAGTGCAAGAAATGAGTAAAGTTTAAAAGATAAAAGTTGATTGCAAAAGCATGTGTATAAGTCATAATGATGTAAAGTCCAAATCTATTGTAAAAATTGTGAGAAAAAGATAGAATCAATAGTCATACCAGTTGACAATCTTTATTTTTTGTTCTTTGGCTAGAAGATGTTGCTTTTTCTTTCCCTTTAAATTTGGCATTCACCAAAGCATCAGACCTTTTTTTCCTTCTATTATAGATTATTGTATGGAATGTAAGAAAACGTTACTTAAAAGCAAAAAAAAAAAATGAATGAGAAATAGGTGAGGTAACACTATCTCATGTATACGGAAACGATTTAGTTCATATTCATTGCGAATTACCACTCCTATATTATTATGACGAAGTCTTCGAACCTGTAGATAAAAAAATATTGAATAGTAAATAAGCAGGGTAAAAAATTAGATAAAAAATAATAAAATGATGAGTAAGAAAAACTTATCATACGACATTTTGTAGATCGTTGTCCATCTGTCACGACATTAATAAAGATAAATCAAAATAAATAAATTATTAAAAAGATCAATAAGAGATGTTTAGAGAGAGTTAAGAAAATGATAAACTTACACAACCAAATATAATGACATCATCCATCGGTCGATTATTATGCAGTTGAAACGGTGGTGACTACACAATAAAATTACAATGATTTAAATTAATTACAATGAAATTTCAACTATAAAATTAACATCAATTACAATGAACATGCATTTAACATGAACACTCAATAATAACCAAGTCAACATCCATTCCATCATAACATTCATAATAAAAAAAAACCTATTTCATCATAACTATATAAACCTATTTCATAAACTAACAACCTAATATTCATAACTAAAAAAAAAAGCATTCAATTAAACACTCAATTAAAAGGCACCCCAATTCAAAAATTGTTGTGCGGTGTATGTGTGCAGTGTGCAGTGTGTGTGTTTGTGTGCAGATGTGTGTGCTTGACTCCACATTTTTACTCCAATTCAATATTGGTTCGAGCACAATTTTCATAGTTCGAATCAAAAATTCATGTGAAGAGACTAGATGCCACTGCAAGACTCCAGTACCAAACACAAACCAAAGGATGGACCTTTGATAACAAACCGCACTAAGAAACTATTGTTTTTCTCTAAAATCTTATAAATTTTCTCTAAAATGTTTTTTCTCTAAAATGATTTATACTATAAAAGTCTATTGCCACATGACAATGTTGAAACTCAAATTAATCTAACTTAAGGGGGCCTATAAAAACCATGTCGAATGTAAAAATCATTAAAGCAACTCACAAAAAAAAATCAAAAAAAAAAACCCAAAAAAAAAGAAGAAAAAAAATCAAATTCACAACAATCAGTACAAAATTGTCATGTGAACCCAAAACAACTAATTTCTACGGAAAAAGTCGCAAACACAAAGTGGCCTTACATAAGAGTCCATCTAGCACCGTTTGGAAAATGGAAAGAAAATTTGAAAATCAAAGTTTTCTAACTCAAATGTTCATCAAACAATGGTTGTGTTATATATATAAGGCACAAAAAAATGTTGTTTTTTCTCTAAAAAGCTTATAAATTTTCTCTAAAATATTTTTTTCTCTAAAATGATTTATACTATAAAAGTCTACTGCCACAAGACAGTGTTGAAACTCAAACTAATCTAACTTAAGGGGGCTTATAAAAACCATGTCGAATACAAAAATCATTAAAGCAACTCACAAAAAAAAATCCAAAAAAAACACAAAAAATAAAGAAAAAAAAATCAAATTCACAACAATCAGTACAAAACTGTCATGTGACTAATTGCTAGGGAGAAAGTCGCAAACACAAAGTAACCTTACATAAGAGTCCATCTAGCACCATTTGGAAGATGGAAAGAAAATTTGAAAATCAGAATTTTCTTACTCAAATGTTCATCAAACAATGGTTGTGTTATATATATAAAACACAAAAAATTGATCTTAGAAAGGCTAAAATGTTTGTACCCTTTAAACAATGAAACCAAACCAAGAAACAATGAAACCATGAAATGCTTGAATCAAACAATGAAACCATCCACAAACCCAAAACTTGAGAAGAAATTTCACAAACCCACATCATTTGTTATGACCAAATAAAACAATGAAATCATCCACAAACCCAACAATGAAAACATTGTATGACCAAATCAAACATTTTTCGCTGCTGCCACTGCTACTTTAACAAAACCCAAAACTTTAGGCAGCTAATTCCACAAATCCAAAAATTCATATCGAAATTCCACAAACCCACATTAAAATTCTAACCTCAAGGTTCGAAACCCACAAACCCAAAAATCGTTTGCTAATTCTTCCATGGGAGAAGGAGGTACCTGGGTTGAGCTGTCGTTGATCACCGCTGGGCTGTTATTGATCTTGGGCTGTACCTGAGCTGTTGCTATCGCTGATTGTCGCTGAGAACGTTGGTTGAGCTATGACAGAGGAGTGAGAGGTGAACAGTCTAAGGGGTGTAAGGGGTTTGGGTAGAGTATAGGGGTGGGTATCGTTTAGATTTTTTTTTGATCGTTGCTGTGTTGAGCCATGAGCCATGGTAGAGGAGTGAGAGGTGTTGAGGCTTGAGAAGAGAGAGATGAAATGTAAGGGGTTTAAGTAGAGTGTAGGGTTGGTAACGTGAAGGGGTTGATTTTATTTGGGCGGGATTTTTTTTCATATGAGATAAAATGTGGGTCATTAGATCCAATTAGAAGAATTAGATAAAATCTAGATCGTTGAATTAAAATTAGAATGAATCAGAGTTGTCTTTGGGCTTTTCCAAATGAATTTAAATTAAATTAAATTTTAAAGTGAAAAAAAATTCAAATTGAGTTCTATCAAGTTAAAATTATAATGAATCAGAGCCGTCCTTATACTTTCTCAAATAAATTTAAATTAAATTAAATTTTAAAGTAAAAAAAATTCAAATTACGTTATATCTTATTATTATAGATTTTTCATCCGGTTTAAAAAAAAAAAAAAAATTGCCGTTCCCTCGTAAAAGTTGAGGGGGTGCGCACGTTAAGCTACAATGTCAAAAAGAAACTCCCCCAGGGTGGGTTTTTTACTTTTGTACTACTCTTCATCATCATTTCATCATTCTTGTACACAGTTTGACTTTATAAATAGCCTAGCCTACTCTCTGACACTGATCGCATTACATTCTCTCTCTCCTTCATTCAAACTTCTTCACTCCTTAGTTTCTCTTAGGTCTCATACCCCAAACGGCGATGGAGGGTCTTCCCTCTGGTTATCGTCCCAACGTCGGAGTTTGTCTCATCAACGATGATAATCAGGTACTCCTCTCTCTTCAAAATCTATAAGGTTTCTTTTCCTTTTTTTTCTGTTGAATTTTGAAGTATATTTTCTTCTTTAGTCGATTGATAAAACCGTATAAATTTGGTGGGTTGATGTTAATTAACACTATGGCTCTTGTTTATATTTGCAAAATCAGTCTAGAATTTGCTTCTTGTGTGCTTCTTTTTGTGTAAAGTCAAAACTGGGTTTGAATCAAAACATGCTGTAACTGTTGCTGTCATGGCTTAATGATAAAGGTAGAGCTATTAAGATGGGACTGAGTATCAGGTTCCAATCCCAAAATCATGGGATGAGGTGAGGATGGGGTTCAGTTTTGACCACTAACAATCTAGAGTAAAAATACAGTTTCCTTTTTTGTCTTGTATAAGTTTTTGTTTTTTTAATGTTTTTATAACTGTTACTTTATTATTATTGTTGTTCTTGTTGTTTGGGTGAACTTGCATGTGGTGAAGTGTTGGCGTTATGGAGTTATTTTAATTCAATATAAATCTAAGGGATACATATTTAATTCGAGCCTGGAAATCATTAATTACAGATTATATTGTTGATTAGCCTATATTTTGAGTGGGGTGATTCTAAAAGATATTTGAGGAGACAAATTTCTGATTGTTTGTTGCACAAATCCACAAATTTTATGGACATTCATGTCAAAATTAGTCGAATTAGAGCTTTGTAAACTAAACTAAAACATACCCTTTATGTTGTTTAATTAAAAACTGGAACTGACCCATTTAACTATATATCTCTGTGTGTGCCCATCATGTGTCCTAGTTCTATGTTCCTATATATTTCTAACAATGGTTGGAGAAATTGTAGCCAGCTCAGACACTATTTGAACAACATTTATAAAGGTTTGACCTCATCACTTATTTTTTGTTTGGTTGACAATCTTGTACTTTGGATGGATTTGCATGGAATTTGGCATAAAATGTAGCCTGTCATATTGCTGTAAACACTGATCATACAAAGTGTAAAGTTGACAGAATAAGTTCAGCAAAATGCATAAAAGTTTGTATTATTTGATGCTTAAATTTTTTTTGGAATGAAACATAACATGATTTCAGTTCCCCAAAAAAAAAAAATGATTACAGCATCATTTCCAATGGCTCTTAAAGGAGCAGTGGTTGAAAGGTACACTATAGGATCATTGGAAGCCCAGTTATTTGCTTCAGGGAAAGTAGCCAGACCCTATGATACTCAGGGATGTAGCTGTGCAATTTTGATGCGTGTTACATAATTTTTTTTGTTTCAATTTTGTGCATCGTAGAACCTTTAATGACTAGTTTTTTTTCGGCGGATGTTTATAGAATGGAGAGATGGAGGAAAACTAGACGTTTGCTAAAGTATTTATATTTCCTTAACATTACAGATATAGTTGTGTTGGTACATGGAAAGAAATGATAATCCACTGCGATTTACGTGCAGGTTTTTGTGGCTTCCAGACTGAATGTTCCTGGAGCATGGCAGATGCCTCAGGTGATGCCACTGGAAATGCATTTTTCTTTGGTTTGAACATTTTGTGGATTTGCATTACTACAAAGATTTTTATCAAGATGTTTCTTGGCATAGGGTCAATGCCATACTTCTTGTGTCTAACTCAAATTTATTCATTTTAATTAAAGATTTATGCAGCTGATGATCTATTAACACTATATCTCTCTTACATGGATCCCCTTTCGATATGATTGCCAATGGGCTACAAAGATGATGGTACCCAGAGGGATTACCTCATTATCCACCCCCCCCCCCCCCGGCGAATTTAATCCCTCGTGTATGGTTCAAAATATAATAATATTCAATCATTTATTTTCATCCATCAGCATAAGGAAATTTCTACCACCTCAATTACCCTTTATATTGCAATTCATATATATGCAATGAATAGTCCACATCAGATCTTTCTGGCATAAATTGTTGCGTAAAAACTAGGACTTTCATGTGTTAATATAAAGAATTTCTTATTGTTTGTGTAATGTGTTGCTTTTCATTGTTTATCTAGTAGGAGTTCCTCATGACCTTGCTTGAGTTTGCATAGGATTTTGAATCTCCTTTGCATAAATTTGGTTTGGCCTTTGGAGTTTGGACCCTCCCGTTTGAACAATTTTGGTACCAAGTATACCTAAGAAGAGTTATCTTACACCTTTTGATTAGCTATGTCCTCAGTTTCTCTTTGGGATTTCCCCTATACTATTAAGTCTCTTCTCACAATTTGGATACTTCTTGTTAATACTGATTACTCCTTTTTGACTTCTCAATGTTAGGGGGGAATTGAAGACGGTGAAGAGCCAAAGTCTGCTGCGTACAGGGAACTGCAAGAAGAAACTGGAGTGGTATCTGCTGAAATAATTGCTGAGGTTGGTCTAACTTGAAAATCATGAGCTGTTTTTGTTTTTGTATCCTCACGTTACCAAAGTACATCATTCTAGGTGGGTGGAAAATGCTACATATATATGTACCTCATTATGGGGCTTTAAGGTAAAAGGATGAAAAAGGATATATTGGATCAATCTCTCTGAATGGTGTTGTTAATTATAAATGAGGGTGGCCATGGCCATGTATGTAGATATTTCGATATCAGGTCATCAAAATCCCATCTTGTATCTGACCTTTGACAGAAAGAAACAAGGCCAGACTTAGTATGAGTAATATGTAATGCCATGGTTGTTCACCTTGACACTCTAGTATGACACTATCCTTCATCTCTCTAATTCTAAATTACTTTTTGAAATTAGTTTAGTAACCTTGAGACAATTAAAGGATTGGGGTTTTTTTTAATACCTAAAAAGGTTGTTAATTGGCAGGTTCCTAATTGGTTGACTTATGACTTCCCACCTGCTGTGAAAGCCAAAGTGAACCGTCTGTGGGGAGGTGAATGGCATGGACAGGCACAAAAATGGTGGGTAGAAAGTATATATTTTTATCTCTATACGATATTATTCATGAGACACAAATGCTAATTGCAATAGTTGGCCCTTGCAGTGTTTAGCCCCACTGGTCACACAGCCATGCACCGTTTGGCTCTAGAATCATGGCGACCACCAACACTCTTGGTTGCATTCTTCTGTCTGTCTCACATGTTGGCCAGTTGCCTAGACGAGCACACTGTCGCCTTAGCCTTGGCATTGGGGCACATCATGCCTTGGCCTTGTCGTACTGTTAAGAGGCTAACAGTCACACTGCAGATGTTGCTTTGTAATTCATATTTATGGCTGGCTCAAATGTCTGTATGCATGAAACTACACATATATGAAAATCTTTGCTAGTTACTTTCCACTTGACAAAGGAATTTGGACTATCAAAACAGGTTTCTTATGAGATTGACAAAAGGTGATAGCGAGATCAACTTAGCAAGTGGTGAAGCAGATCGAGAATTCTCAGAGTGGAAATGGGCAAGCCCTGAAGAAGTCATTGAGCAGGTATGTTGCAAACTTCCCTTACAAATCCGAATTTCAATTCCCACCCTGTAAAGTTTAGAAGGGCTTTAGTTTAACTCGGGATAACGCCTAATCACAGGCAGTGGACTACAAACGGCCTGCATACGAGGAAGTTATGAGAACCTTCGGTCCATACCTGAGAGAAAGTAGTATACCTACTAAATGCCAATCGTCCAAATGGTAAATGCTATGCCTGTGGTCTTGCAGCTCTTTCCATGTTTCTAACTCAGTTTGCTCAGAAGTGTTGGGGTGTAGAATTTACTTTGCTCTCTTTGTAAATGGTATGACAGTTGAAACCTCTAGATTAGGTGGTTGCTTGAATGTAATAAAGTTCCAATCCTATTTCCTGATTTTGTCTATAAGATTGCTGTTATCAATTGAGGCCCCTCCTAAAGGAAAGCTAGAGTTAAGCAAATGAGAAATTCAATCATTGTAGTCTTTGACCAATTGAATTGTTGCTGTTTGGAGTGTACCATTATGATGTCAGCATATCAGTGTCATCTGGAGCAGCTTGCTACAACACATCAAAAAAATTAAATTTCATTTTCAAATAACTGAAATCGGCTAAAACGTTTGTTAGAAAACCAATCCATTCTTTTTTCCATCGTTCTTTTTTTTTTTTTACCAAAACATATGCTTCATGTCGTCAAATCTAGTTGAAGAATTCAGACAAAAGAACTGAATTGAAATTCAATTTAAGAACTTGATTGTTCTGGGATTATTCATTTATTGGTTGAGTTCCACATAATGTTCAGATTAGCCCTTACTCGGGCTGAATTAAGACTATCCAAACTCACATCTATCTAAAATTACCATTAAGTATTATTTTTTTTTCACAAATACCCATTAAGTCCTACATTTTAATTTTATATCAAGCTAATCTTGATCTGAGCAATGCTATTGAGACATAAAAATCTGACATAATTTGTTGACTTAATTCACTGTAACCTTTGAATTGACTGTAGGCCCAATCAAATATTGAAACTTGGTGTTTATCTAATGATTCCTATTAAATCACATCATTATGTCAGTAAATTAGGTCAGAATTTTAGGTCCAAATGACATTATTCAATCTTGATATATTATCTTAATGAAGTCCTAAATTCTATAAATATTATATTTTGTTTCAATTATATTCTTCTCTTGACAAATATTGACACCTAAGGTATTAGATATATAATAATAGTAGTCGTCTTCTATTCATACATACTCCAACTTCTTTGTATTTTAAATTATGTATTGCCTATTTGATAATTTTATGAAAAATCTAATTACTAATAATTTTTAGAATTGTCATTATTAGATAAAATAGAGGGTTTTGGTTGGACCCGATGTATTCTCGATGAACAAAAGTTTCACGACAAAAACTCTAATATTTTGTTATTTTAGAATCGCAATTAAAATGAATACTAATACCTAAATAAAAATTGAGCATTCATATGTTTGTAATTGTACCTTCAATAAAAACTCGACATTATTTATTAAAAAAAGTAAATAAACTAACTCATATAAAAAGAGATGACAACTGATCCACTCTAAAAAAAAAACATAAAATTAAATAAAAGTTGATACAAGACAAGAAGAATGAGAGTTGGTAATTAAAGATTAAAGAAAAAATTGGAATATAATAAAATTATGACTTAATTGAAATAAAATATTAAAACTATGAGTTCATTGATAAAAAAATAAAAATGATAGAACTTAATAGATATTTATAAGAAAAAATAATACTTATTGGTAATTTTCTCTTAAAAAAAATTATTTAAACAAAGTATTATCACACGATATTCTGGCGTGGATGACCTTTTTTTGACTACCCCGAATAGTAAATTGGTCTAAGTGTGCATAAACTGCCTCGAATACTCTTAACCGTTGAATCAAAAAAATAAAAAATAATCATAATAATTGTAATAATGGATGAAGGAGGTATTTGATAAGTCACTCTCGCAACCTACCAACCTTAAATTAATCAAATCCACTTTCGATCTATTTAAGCAATGTAATCAAATAAGATGATTAAAGAATTTCTTAGTTGTCTATCATACATAACACAAACTTACTAAAAAACTTCTAGATAAGACTATAGTATCTCCAATATATATTTTAGTACTACATCTAAATTTAAATTGATCTAGAATCATAAATTTAGTCATTAAGTGTCAAAATGGATAATAAAAATATAAACGCTGCTACATTCACTAAAATATTTATCACATTTTGCTTAGGAAATCAATGTGAATTGTTAGATCGGTGGATCCTATCAATTTATTTTATTCACTAATCTAAATATTCATATTTATTTAATAAATAATTTGATAACACAAATCATAATTGGATAAAAATTATAGTTGGTTCCTAAATTTTGCCTTTATTTTTAATTTAGTTTATGAATTTTCAATTTTTTTAATTAGTCTCTTAACTATTAATTTTATTTCAATTAAGTTTTTCTGTCTATTTTTACTATTAGATCATCGCTGAAATAGATCAGAGTAGGCTAGTCTCTAGTTGATCTAATAATAAAAATTGATGAAATGATTTAATTAAGACAAAATTGATAGTTACGAGACTAAATTAAGATAATTAAAAGTTCAAGGACTCAATTAAAATTAAAGATAAAATTTAAGGAATAATTAATTTTTATCCAATCATTAATGGTACTAAAACATTACTTTTTGCTATAATTTACACTAAAAACTTATAAATTATAGAAGAAAGGGGTCATCTCTAGAATAGTTGCAAATCTCTTCCCAAAATCTGTAAACCGAATCCCCAAAAACTATGGACACGAAACCAAATCACCACCTTCAATCCCAAAACCCCTTAAAAAACCCTAAAAATTCTCCAAAACCAGATACATTCAACCTCGAAAACACCAAACACCCAGCAACAAAACACAAACGAGCCATGGAAAAGTTCAGAGAAACGATAATGAAGCTCGCAGAGTCTGATCCAAACAGAGAACTAACGGCGACTCAGAGGAATCTCATTGACCAACAATTTATCGATTTCTTCTCCGATTTTCACACACCTGATCATCCCCCCTACGCAGCGGTATGTATTTACATGTAATTGGCTTGTCTTTGTGCATGTGTGGTTGAATGTACGTGTATATACTGTAGAAGAGTATTGGTTTTTGTGGTTTGTAAAAGGAGTGATCTTGGAGTTGAAACCTCTCATTCACACACAATAGTACACAATACCCACATAGAAAATGTTCTTTGTAGGTCTAATTAATTTGCTTTTCGTGGGTTTGTTCATGGTTATGTACCCATACGAGAATTACCTGTGGGGTGGGTGTGTAGGTATAGTAATACATTAATTAATGGTCTTAGTATGCTTATTCGTGAAAATATTTAACTTAAATAATTGTCAAATGACCGAAATGAATGACGAATTCGTACTCATATATTCTAGGGCTTGGTTTGGTTTGGTTATTATGCTTATACGATCCTGTGAAGATTTGGGTTGGTGTGGTGTTCCGAAAAATGTATGTATCGATTATTTGGTTATGTATCTGGTACAATTACATGTGTTTCGTTCTTGTGTGTGCATGCGTGTGTGAATGTATGATTAGTGCTCTTAGTGGGTTTTAATTTGTGCATGTTCATCAATTTGGTAAATATTTGTTTTTGTTTGGTGTGTTCTTGATGTAGATGATACATAAGGCAATTACAGAGTTGAATGAAAAAGGGGGTTCAAGTGAGGAGTCAATATCAAATTTTTTGAAAAAGGAGTATCATGATTTGCCATGGGCTCATTTTACATTGTTGAAGCATCATCTAAGGGAGCTTTGTGATTGCGGTGAAATTACTGTGACTCGGGGTCAGTGCTATCTGCTTGCCGGTGTAAACCCTGATATGAATTCAAGCACTAAACCTAGAAGGGCAAAAGTGAAAAGGAGGCGGAGGTGGGAGTGGTGGAAGAGACGGAGCAAGCGGCAGAAAAAATGTGGGACAGGGGAAGAAAATCGACAAAAAAAAGAACTAGTGCTAGTGATTGAAAAACAAAATCAATGTAATGGAGGAGGAGCCGAGTTGGTAGGAAAAAAGAAGACAAGAAACAAGGAAAATGTTAACGTGGTTGAGGAACATAGCCTAGTACATGAACTACCACCCAAAGTGACAGATAGAGAAATGGAAGCAGATGAAAACAAGAATAAAGTGGTTGACAATGAAGCACACAAACTAGAAAATGGCCTGAATGAAGGACAAGGTCAACACCAGAAGCAAGAGATTGGAGCTAGTTCTGAGCAAGAGAAAGAGAATGATGTGATCGAAGAGCAAAATAAGCCAAAGAAACAGCACTTTGAAGATATTGAAGAGCAGCTTGAGGAGAAGCAGACAGAACTTGCTACTCCAGAAAGGCCGCCAGGTTTCGACACAACACCCATTGAGGAATTATCTGAGTCACAGGAGTATCAAGAAAAGGATTTCAGTGAAGATAAACCGCCCAATTCACTGCAACCACCTATAGCTTTTCTTTATTTACCCATCAATTCAACGCAGCTTGGTCAAGAATTGAATGTAGAGCTTATAAAGCCCAAAAGACCTCCAGAAGTTGAAATATCAACATCTGGGGAATTATTTGAAAAACACAAACACGAGGTTCGGATTTGTGGTAGCTATGATCAGCTAAAGCGACTTGAATCCCAACCAGCTAGGGCAACTCTCATGGATAGATCCACAGAGTCACCAATGTTTGAGAAAGGGCGCCAATCAGAGGCCCTCTGTTTAGACAGGCCTGCAAAACTCACAAGGATCAGAGTTGATGATTTTTATTGTGAACCACCTCAGCAAGCAGATTGTAGTGGCCAACAAGCAGCCAGAAAAATGATAGACCCTCTTCATAAACCCATGGATGCACAGCAGATTCATCAAGAAGAACATCTGGTGCTTCCAGGTCCATATGGAACGACCCAAACATGTGTTGAGAAAAGACTGCATGACTTCCAGCCGGCAACAGTGACTACTTCCATTGATGTGCCAATAGACTCACAACAGTTTGAGCCTGACGAGCAGCCAGCGTTCTCAAATCAAAGAGGCTCTCCAGAGCTCTGCTGTCAGCAAAAGGCACCAAAATCTGCGCCATTGACTAACACAGCTTGTCACATTGCACCTGTAAATTTGGACCTGGTTGTGCAAGAGCAACATGCAATGTTTCAAAACTCTGAAAGGCCTTCCGAAGTTGACCTGGTAACAGTGGAGGAATTGCCTCACATGCTTCAGGAGGGAAAAGAGGAGCAACGAAAGCAAAGGCAGCATCTAAGGCGAAGGAATTCTGAGTACAAACCAGTTCTATTGGCAAACACAAGGGGACCATCCTCCTTGCAACATCAGCAGCAACATGCAGAGCTTTCAAATTCACAAGGGCTACAAGAGGTAGAATCAACAGCATCATTTAAGACTCTGGAAACCCAGAAGCAGCAAAATAAGTTGTATGGTCGACGAAAACAGGCTAAATCCAAGCTAAGAGAAATGCCAGCTCAAGAAGTACCCTTGATTTTAGAGCAGACTGTGCAGGAGCAGTTACCGGAGCTTCTGAATCCAGAAAAGGCTCTGGATCTCGAGCCTACAGCAGTTGAGCCAGTATCCGAAAAGCAACAGAAGCAACAAGAGCTGGGTGGAGATCAAGAGGCACCTGAGTCCCTGCCAGGGACAACATCACGATCTTTTCAATTACCCACTATTTTGAAGCGGCTTAATCAGAAAGAGCAACCTGATTTATCAGTTGCAGAGAGGCCCCTGGAGCTCGGATCAGCGAGAATGGAGCAATCACACCAAAAGCATCCACTGCAACCAGTGCTTCGGTTTTCACGAAGGCGTCTTGAGGTAGAGCAAACAGTAGTGGAGAAATCCACCATAGTGACAGAGCAGCGAGCAAAGCTCCGTAGTTGGCAAAAGCAGAATTCATGTCAACAAAAATCAGCAATTGGTTCACTTGATTCAACTGCGATGTCGCAACAGCTGGAGCTGGGCCAGCAATCACAGCTCCAGAATCCAGAGAGACCTTCAGAAATAGAATTGGCAAAGGAGTTTTCTCAGCAGCAGCAACAGCCAGCTGCACTAGAGGAATCGGCACCACCATGTCATCAAAATGAATATGAGCAGAAGCAGGCAGCTTGTCAAGACCGTGGGAGTCCTCCTAAAGCAAAATTGGAGACAGCTACAACTGAGGAGGTATTTTTGCATTCTAACTATCCAGAAGATCCCCAGGAGGTGCAGCAGAAACTAAATAAGGAACAACCAAAGCATCGAGGCCGTGGGCGGCCTCCAAAGCCTCAACCAGCTACTTTGCCATCGGAAAAGCAGCAGCAGCAGCAACCCAATAGCCGAGGTCGGGGAAGACCTCGAAAGACGGACCAAAGAAAATAAGAATAGAAGCAATGGTAACTGAAAATTTCTGGTTATTTGTGGTAGAAATAACATTATGCTGCTTTTAGAGATGGGTGTTTGTTCGTAGCAGGTAATTTTTGTGCATCTAGATTGTTGTTACTCTTTGTTCGAACCAATTTTTTTCGTTCTTCTAATGGCATATCCTGTGAGCATAGTGTCTAAGTATGGTTATTTTAAGATTTGGTATTTTTAAAGTAATTCTTCTCTCCTAAGTTAGCATATCTCCTGCTCGTGTGTATCTATTAGTTGGGTGACTCAAGGTGACATAAATGTGAATGCCTTGTGATTATGGTTCTCATTTGGCAATAAATAGTCAGTTGGATATAAGCTACATAGCAAACTCATGTACTCCATGGGTCTTGTTTGTGACCTCTGTGTTCTAATTATATTGCTTCAGGGAAAAAATTAGTTATAAGGTTACCAATATGCTATCTCTGCTCTGTTCAAGGAGACTGTCTTATTGCATGTTGCATTTAAAGTGTCCTGATTTTGTTAACCTTGAGCAACCCATCCATGATATTAACATGGAAAGGCCAGCACTTAGCGTTGGTCCTGCTTATTGAGGGCACTGGAGGGATTGCTACAAGCCTAAGTTTTGGCAGCATTTGGGAAAATTATAGTTCTCAGTCTCGATTGTCATTCTCATACTCGGCAGTCAAACATTTTTAGTCAGTGCACCAAGCAATGACACATATAACATTGAAAGCATAGTGGTTCTTAACTGTTGTCTTCTGTAGATTTGTTGCAGTCAAGAGAGTAATGCATAAATTTAACTTTGGAATTTAAGATGAAATTGTCAAGCCTTTTAGCCAGATTTTTTTTTTACATGATTGCTTGTGTGCATGGGTAGCAGTGTACCTGACTAGTTTACATTATTTGGCTTCAATTTCCTTTTACGTTGATCCATATGTGATACTCTGGTTGAACTCCTTCACCTTAAGTGGAATTGATTGATTTAACCAACAATTTGCCCTTATTGGGGAGCATTATGGTAAAAGAGAGAGAAGTAATCCGCTCCAAAGCCCTTACCTAGGTGGAAGTGTTCCATAAATATCCTGGTTCTTTCGACTGTGATAGATAATTGGAAAAATTTCATCCACATCCCTTGTAGCTTGTCATATATTAGAAAACACCTCCTGCATTATCTGGAACTTCATTAGACTCCTTTGTATGTTATATCTCTTCACTAACTGACCAAAATGTGCTACTGTCATGCAATATTTTCTTTTCCCAAATAGCTAGGATAACCTTACTAGCATCATCATCTTCTTCTCATTGCTATGTTTATCCCCATCTTTTTCCTCTATCTCAAGCATATAGGGAGCACAGGCAAGTACACGTACATCTACGTACCCGCCTCTCCCCTCCGTCATATAGAGAACAGATACATACCGAGACTCATGAGTCATGACCCACTCTTCTCCTCACCATGCTTATCTCTGTCCTTTGATCGCTATCCCTGCAGATTCAAAGACTGAATGGCTCTCATCTGCATTAGTATTGAATACAATCAACCCAATATGAAGGCTGCCCATCCCGGTCACCCCTGCCCCACCCCAACCCCAGTACCCCTGCCCTCTAAGACGGTCTCAACACCAGTGTGAGGATGAAATACTCAAGACACAAACCCACCCTCATCTCACTCTCTCCTTCTACAAATGCTTTGGACCCAACTGCACAACTACCACTAGCCGCCACTGCCTCATTGTCGTTCCATCCAGCCAAGAAACCAATTCGAACTGTTGGAAGGAATCCTTGCTAACAACATTGTCACCACCATCAACAGTTTTGTTTCATGGATGTTTGGATGGAGTTGCAGGGTGGTGGTTCTTGCGGAGGCTTGACCAGAGTGGTAGTCTTTCACTTTTTCTGGCAAAAAACTGTGATGTTGCAATGGTATCTTACAGAATTCTGCTGTTGTTTGGTGTATTGTGACAGAAGCTGGCAGCTTTGTATTCCTGATTGTCTACTTGCATTTTAGATGAACTTTGAGTTGGAACTTTCAACCTGTTTCATGGGTTGGTGCTGAAATTTTGTACGTGGTGCTAATTATGCGGTGTTTCCATTTAGGTGTTAATATCAGTTAAACCTCCATTTGGTGGAGAAAGATTTGTTGCAATTTATCTCCATAAGAACAGTATACAGAAACACGTGAAATATTAGTAGAAATACATATTCTAGGCGGAATAGAAAGTAATGGATTAATCGGGGTGGGTTTCCCACTTATCTGCACATGTAGCTGCTGATTAAGCTGAGAGCTGTTATTTATGAAATTTTTTGGAGTCCTTGATGTTTAATGCTTTCATAGAAGCTCATATTGCATAATGCATGAGGCTTATTGTGGTTTGTTGCTGCTGTTGGACATAGGAATAAAATGAAGATCAAGCAACTGTACATGCATAGTATTAGATATACTCATTTTCAAGTGTTACCTGTCCCATGAGACATATCCAACAGGGACTGGTTGACCAACTGTCTAAACTCGAATTCTATGGTCTTCTCTTTTCCATTTTCACCCGTATCTTTTTGGTCGATCAGAGGGTTCTTATAAATGATACAAACATTCTGAAGTGTGATTGTGTTTGTTGAACAGGATTCTGAAATTGGCGACGGAAATCACCCCTTGCTGTGTTTGCATCGTAAGGGCAAGGCGAAAGTTACTTTCCCGCCGATCCAATGGTTACATTGAGGAGATGCTAGTGCATTATATCACAGTCCTGCCCATTCACGTTTCCGTTTGTTTTTTTTTTTGGGAGATGCAATTCAAAGAGATCCCTAGTGCCTTTCTTTCTAGATTCCTGTTTTCCTTATTTTCTGTGACTTCCTGCCCTTAGTGTAGTGGAAGCATATGAACCAATAAAATTGGGGAGAGCTGAATGTAAGTGATGCCAGCCTAATACTCCAAACTTCCGAATCAATAACTGCTAAGATTATGTTAGAGCATCTCCAATCCGTATGTCAAATGCTAGGTGGATGGAAGCTCCAACGGCTCTTTTTGGCATGTAAGGCTTCTCCAACCAGCATGTCAATTGTTGATTGGACAAAAATAAATTTGACATATCACAATAGATGTCAAATTTGACAAATGGCAATAAATATGTCAAATTTTTTAATGCAATATTTTATGAAGTTGTTGGGCGTTTAATACAAATTATTTTATATAGTTACATATAATTTGGTAAGAATTTATGTTTTAGAATTGTACTTTTAATTGTTGTTTAAATTTGTATTAGCTAAGTTTAATGAGAATTTTAATTTTAATAAAATATATATTATTTTTCATTAAAATTTATAATATTTAAAAATATATTATTTTTAATAATATTTGTTTTGATTGATCTCAAAATTTATTTTAAAAATATATATTAAATTAATATAAGGAAAGAGATTTAAAAATAAAGATTGGATAAAATAAATTATTTTGATGTATTGGTCGGAGTGCAAGATAAAAATGTCAAATATTATATGTCATATTATCATATAAGCCTTCAAATTAAATTTAATATACAGGATTTGACATCACTATTAAATTTTCCAACCCACAATTCAAACCCCTCTTAAACCCACGTACCAAACAGCCTCTTGATGTTCAAATAACATCCTGTCACGTCTCACATCTGTTGGCTATGCACTATGAAACAATTAAGTAAGTACAAATAAAAGTGGCTACCAGTGCTTCTCCCCTGGCGATACAGTTCTATGAATCTTCGTCACCTGAGGTTTTGCCTTGTTTCCCATTATGATACAATCGGGGTTGCTCAGCTGCGCTATTCTTCCTTTCTTTTTGTAAACGGACCTTTCCAAGAAAATGAAGGCACGGAAATGAAGTGAAACAATTTCCTGCATACAAAAGAGCGGTTAGTCCACATTTTGGTTGATATATGCAGCAACGCAAGACTCAAAAATAAAAACATCCACCAAGAGAGCTAAAAATCCTATAATCGATTATCGCGTATGGTACTTTTCCGCACAATCTGCTTCCAATCATATGGGGCTCAGCAGTGCAGTAAGACAGAAGCAATACAGTTAGACAAAGAATGTAGTTTGATGCAGCTCTTAAATATCAAAAAGATGTCCATTCCAAGTCCTAGCACCACAAGCGTATGTACACACTAAAAATCCTATAATCGATTATCACGTATGGTACTTTTCCACACAATCTGCTTCCAATCATATGGGGTTCAGCAGTGCAGTAAGACAGAAGCAACACAGTTAGACAAAGAATGTAGTTTGATGCAGCTCTTAAATATCAAAAAGATGTCCGTTTCAAGTCCTAGCACCACAAGCGTATGTACACATAACTATGCTTTCAATTGACATCGATATTTCATCTAGACTCATATTTATACACGATGGAGACTTTACACTCATATATAGTGTAGGATCGGCATTCTTCTTCCATTTAGCCACTTCCATCGAGTTGTCCATGGGAAACAAGGTGCGCCACGTATTGCTGCAGCATGTAAAGGAAAAATGAAGGTGGTTAAATTTGTGGAATATTAACTTCTCAACATGGTCACACTGCATCGACGCAATAGAAAAATTGTGTAGCGTACTATAGACTTGTCCTTGCATAAATTGGTTGAAGGCCAAAGACTAGGAAAAAACAAAATGTTTTTAAGGGCCAAGGCTTTTCAAGTCGAATCAACTAATCCGATATGTTTTCCAGCTTGTTATTAACATTTGAAAAACTGCCTTAGCATTCCGGAAGGAATCTCAATTGTGAAGCCTCGATTTAATGTTAATGTAATCCAAACATGAATATATGAGTAAAGACATGTACACAAGCTGTGGCTTTGGCAGTGTAAGACAAAAATGGGGCTCACAGCTTGCTAAAATCAGAATGGCAGTTGTATCATGATATGTCATACTAACTACATTTTAAATGCCTATGATTCCTTTAAGCTCAAGTCTGCATGGCAGGATAAAAACAGGCAAATTCAGGTTCCATTTTGTTCTCTGAAATATAGTCACCTGCCAAGGATCAAAATTTCATTTCGATGCATTATTTCAATCGCCTAGGAAATGAAAACATTTCAGAAATGTTTCAAAAGCATAATGAAAATGAATAAACAAATTTAGAATTCATCTCCAAAATATTGGTTGAAATATATCAATACATCTTAAAACATCTCGAAATATTCCGAAACAATGGTAGAAATATGTCAAAATATCTCAAAACACCTCAAAACATTGGAATTTTGCTTCCATTATTGATTCATTTCGATCTCCTTGGAAACAGAAATGTTTTAAACAAAATTTACTTTAGGTAGCTGCTTTGCTACAATTGGCCTACAAACACTAAGCTGAAAGACTTCATTAAGCAGAGCTGTGAGAATAAATATGAGACAGACAGGGCTAAACTGAAAGGATAAAGATATTATTCTCCAAATCTTTTGTTTCATCTCAGAAGAAACTATACTAACAGGTTCTCATTCTAATGATTCTGGCTGATATAAGAATCCTGCAGCTTTGCACAAGCTTGGGGACAACTAACTCCCTCCACTCCACTATTCCCACATTGCAACTACATGTGATTGACACCAATAAAAAGCGGAACCTCAAGCATTACAACTTTTGAGGTCATAACAAGACATTAGCAAGAGTTTCATACCCAATTCACTCAGCCATTGAGATGTAAATTGGAATTTGAATATAAAGTCTAATCCAGCAAAGACGTAAATAATTTACTACATAGGACCTCGTTCACGATTATCCCCTGTTGTGTTTATTTAATTTTAAAACACTACCTGTTTTCATTCAAGAAGTTTATTAGGGCCTGTTTGAATGACCAGCACAAAATGAGTGGCCATATTTTGTCTATGCATAGCACGCACCGGTATACATCCATCACTCAGACAAGCAGCATCATAGAAATCAGCAGTCACCACAAGGACTGTTTATCTAGTATAATTGTTGGTGGTTTGTGACTTATATATCAGAATGGAGCAATCCAAGTGTACCATAACCTTTAATTGCTCCTTTGATTTTTGCAAATGAAAACATACAAACTAATGATACACATGAAAATAAGCAGTAAAGGTGTTGTCAAACTTACTGCATGATACGCATATGGTGAATTCCCCTGGCGTTCAAAATGTTTAGCCATGATGCACCATTCAATTGGTCCCCACTCTTCCTCTTCAAAGCAATTGCCAAGTGCAGATTTATATAACTACATGCAAATTAAGATCTCAATTACCACATTAGATGCTAAAAGAAAACCAGTCAAATATAGCAAATATCCAAAAATAGACAGAAAAAAATAAATAAATGATCAAATTCAACATACCTTGGCAGTGTCAGTCAGGAGTTCAGTTCCAGCAGGGTACGATGCATAAAATTGGTCAGCTCGAGAGTACCCAGCTCTAGTCCTACAAGACCCATATCAACACAATGCTAAAATCCCATTTAGCAAAATGGTTAAAACCCAGATACATGTTGCCCTAAAATGATTAGAAGCCAGATGCACTTAAGCATAGTACAAGCCGTTTAGGTTGAATTTGACTTACGTATTGCTGGTGTACGCGTAGCTTAAGACTGCAACGAAGCAATAAAATCCAGTGTAGGACACAAGTCTTCGAAATTTTTGAATCTTCAAAATTTCTTTACAACCCTCGTAGATATTCATGTTTGATGGTCTCCAAAATGTACGAAATTTCCTGCAAATACTAATGAGGAGCTTCATTGAGACACTTCATCGAACAGCTCGTGTTCTCGAAGTTTTAGCTACTAATTATTTGTCCGGGTACCTCAAAAATGCATTTCAGAGAGAGAAAGAGAAGAAGAGAACTTACGCGGGTCAGAATACCAATTTATAGCCGTTATTCTCTTAGGTCTATCTCTCCACCCGGTAAGTTTCTCCAAGGTCTATCAGTCGTCCTATTGTGAAATGGAGGAGAAGTTGAAATAACGAAGTAACGACGCCGTTCTGTGAATCATTTCAACGAACTTGTCCTCGTACATCTGAATTTTGGGCGAATATTATAAAAGTTTCGATTTATACCCCCAAAGATTAATTTCCTTACACTATACTCTCAGACCAACTTTTTCTGTTGTATCCGTCAGATTCACATGTGTCGTGTGCATCAAGATTTGATAAAACAACAATGAAAGTTAGTGTGAGGGCTGCATTATAATTATTTTATAATATTAAGGGTATAATGTAAAACAAAACTTATTTTGAGGATATAAATTAAAATTTTTCAAGGTATAAAATGCAATTTCTCCCTTAAAATTTTCGAATTTGTTAGTCCATACCAGTCTTAATACCCAAGCCTGCTATGGGTTGGACCACTCGGGCTTTTACCAAATTCCCAGGTTCGGGCCTACCCTAATGGGTCTTAAAGTGGCATCTATTTCAAGAATTCATACTTTGTTTTTTTGGGCTCATCAAGAATTCATACTTATACTTGTTTTGAAGGTATACATAGAACAAGTATTTTTTTCCAAGAAAAAAGAAAAATAAAGATATTGGGCCACCTCGTCGGGCCTTGAATTGGGTCAGACCTAGGCATGTTAACGGATCGGTTTTAGACCGATCTAAATTCAATTTCAATTTTAAAAAGCCAATCCGAATATAATCTGTCAAATTTTTTTAAGAAATTTGATATGATTCGAATAACTTAATTTAACCGGATTAAACTTAATGTAGTCTCGCCTCTATGTCAAGTTTGCAAACAATTCCCAGAAACAATTGAGCATGCTGTGTTTGAATGTGAATGGAGTAGCAGAGTGAGATTGATGTGGGTTATAAACCAGAGATGATGTCTTTCGAATCAATGGCTAAGAGATCTTCTAAAATTCTTGAAACTATTGGGGATTCTCACTGGAGGCTGGAAGTTTTGGGTAAGATAGCTACTGTTGGTTGGCCAATCTGGAAAGCACGCAATGAAAAAGTGTTCAATTTCGAGGAGCCAAATGCATATTCTACTGTTATTCGAGCTCAATGCCTGTGGAATGAGCTGAAGAGGCTGGATGGGGAGAATTATCTAAAGGCACCAAATGTCTTAGTTGGCAGCGAGAACACATTGCAATCTACGCAATCTGGAATTTTCCTGAGTTGTGATGGAGCCTTCAATCCAAAGACTTCGAAAGCTTCTTGTGGAGTTGTGCTAAGGAATTCTGAAGGAAATCTACTGGATGGAGCAGTAAAGAATATACCAGCGGTATCCATTTTTTACTCAGAAGCAGTAGCGATGCGTCAAGTCTGCCTTCTAGCAGCGACACAACGACTGACAAACACTACAATCAGAAATGACTGCTGGAACATTATCAAACCCAGCTCCAATGAGAATGTTGGAAAATTAGTAACTTTGTTGAAGACATAAGAGATCTAGCTAGGTTACATAACCTTACTTTTTACATAAGTCAAGAGTCATTAACAAAATTGCTCATTAGGTGGCAGCTTCAATTATAAACAACTCTCTTTCATGGAGTTGGATTTGCTACCCTCACTTGAGCTAAATGCTTCTATTTCGATTGATTGTAATTTGAATTTTTCTACTTGAATAAAATTGCTTGGCTTTGTTTGATAAAAAAAAAAAATTAATTTCTTTAAATAATCACTTAATTTTTTCAATATTTACACAAATATATATAAATATTTAAAATCGAATCATAATTGAATCGAATAAATATATATATGATGGTACCACAAAATATTTAAGGATGAGCTCAGTTCTCTAAATCATGCTTACCAACTCGGGAGCTCAGCTTAGCTCATCAATATTACTTATGGACCTTGACTTTAAATCTCAACTCCTTGTGTCCATATTTCAAAAAAATTTGTTCAAAGGACAGCTGGATCTCACCAAGTCCCCCATCTTTCTGGCGTCAATCACTTTGCGTTGCACAATAAAGGGCAACCGTTACGAGAAAAGGGTGAGGATCTCGCCCTAGATTAAGCAAAACTCAGGAATATTTATAAATAAAAGACAAATCCCTCTAGAGAAGATATAACGATTGTAGCCTTGTAAAATATTCTCTGTAAATCACATACAATTATTAATAGATTCAGGAGCAAGAGACTCCTTTTACGAGTGGATTAATCGAGCTCTCGAGATAGTGAACTACTATAAATATTGTGCGTAATCATTCATTAACCCCCCCAAAAAAAAAAACCTACCCTTTAGAGTGTAGGAGTTCAGACTGAACTATTCAGTACATCTTATATTCATACATCTATCCAATCGCGTTAATAACATCATCAATATATATATCCAAACTCAATTTTGAATTGGTAAAAAATATATAATTAATGTCTAATTAATTTAATTTAAATTCAGATTAAAATTATAAGCGTAATTATACCACTCAAACTCAAGAGCAAAGGCCCGGGACTCTACTCTCCGGGCCAATGTACTACCCAGAATCTGCCACGTTATAGGCCAAATTACCCATTTAACCCTAGACAATTTATGGCATTTAACATCACGTCACCTTGCCTTTCCGTCCTTAGTTGTTGTTTGCTATAAACGTAAATTATTTTTTAGGAATTTAAGTGGAATTAACTAGATATAAGTGAATTTTAATGTTGTACTAATGATTATTAAAGATTTAAAAAACCAAGTTGAAAGAAATTAGAATCTGTTTATCAGAATCCGATTATTAAAAAATTGTTCTATTTCTTATTATGAATCATGATTTCTTGTAAAATAAGATTAGCAATAAGTTATCATAGTTTAATCGTATTATATTAAAATTTATTTAATCTCATTACTCATGATAATATTTATATTGATATCATTAATAATAAATAAATCGTACTTACAATTACAACCACACGAATTAATGATTAAGCATTTGGTATATGATTGGTAGGATACTAATATTTATTTAATTACTAACTACAAAATCATGGGGTAAAGTGCGGAGGGCCCACATGTTATCCACCGTGACTACAAGACACGGTCTATGATGGACATCCAATCAGCAATTCCGGTAGGACAAAAAGACAAAGTGGGTCCCACTGTGTCTCCTACCCAGTAATCAAACTGGGCCCACAAGTGCCATGTTTCTATGTGCTATACCCAACCTAATCATCAAGGCTGATCCCACATATCACCCTTTTGCGTTTCCTTTTCCGCCCGTGCGTGTATGGGCCAGGTCCAACAAGTACTCAAAAATAATTTTTTTGATATCATATATTTTATTTTTCAAAAATTAATAATAATAATAATAATAATTTTTTTATTATTATAAATATTAATATTATTAAGATGACCAGATACTCTAAGCCATCTCTACACATGAGGGGAAGAAAACTACTTCTCACAGAGAGTTCACAAGCACTTCTCTCTCAACACATTTTGAGCTTGTTCATGCTCTCCCTCACCAACTATTTTATTTTTTTATTAATAAAGTTCTTCAGACAACCACTGTCGCTGTCTTCTGTGATTAGATTACTTAGAACCAATCACTAAATTTTTGTCTCTTACTGTTAATTGTTTCGTTAATTGCTTTACAACACACACTCGACTAATTGATTGTGTATATATTTATTTTTGTGCATCATCAATTACAATTGATTGAGGTAATTCATAATTAATCATAACATTTCACAATTGATTATGAATGACCTCAATCAATTGGTCTTTTACAAATTGCAACTTGACTTCTAATAATACTAGCTTGATCTTTAAAAATAAAATTTTTAAAGAACAATCGCAATATTTTATTTCGGTACCGTAAACATCCTCTCGTGAGAATAACAATGAAGAGAAGTGCAGAATAATTCATGGGCGTTTGGTGGATAGGAGTAAGTGCTCACCATGTGTACAATGGACATTTCAAGTGACTTTCATATAGGGAAGAAGATGCCAATAGAACCTAAATAAACGCACTGACTTTTACTTTTCATAGTCAACAGGTGTTTCATTCTCGCAAAGCTTGAATACTTCACCACTGTCCACAAGGAACGGTTAAAATGCCCCTCCCTGCAAGTTTTGTTGAATAACTCATGCACCCCAGTGGGAACTCAAGAATGATATGCTTAAGGCCAAGTTTTGGGCCCCTCTGTCAAGTCTCAAGTCTGTTGGTTGAAATTCGTCAGTTCAATACGCAATTGATATGAAATTACTTGGTGTGAACTTAACTTCAATACGCAATTGATATGAAATTACATGGTATGAACTAAACTTTAATGGGTGCAAATATAATTGGGTTGACGCTCTAAAGCTATTGAGACGAATTTGAGTATGTTCAAATCTAATCCAATTATATGAAAAATATAAACAACTTGCACAGAATTTTTCATATCAAAAAGGTACATTTTGCGTTATTTTACTGGTTTCATGAACAAAAATATGTTCACTAAGGATTCCGTTTTGATCACCAAACTGGAAATAAATTCTGCCACCCGGGGATGTAGTTGTAAACAGGTCAATTTTAGTGGATCATTGGCTCCACTTGAGTGGAGAGCCTTGACTTTTAAAACCTCCATTCTTTGCATTCTTTCTATTTATTGCGTAAAAGGTTTGGCCTCTTTACTGTTCTATTCGTTTCTAAATATTTGTTGTTTTACATAATTTTTTTTGTTCCATAATATCTGTTGTTTTATGAAATCAAAGCATAATTAATTATTTTTCTTCCAAATTTACCCTTAATTTTTTAATGCATTAGATTAGGTGGAGGTTAAGTGTCTTTCATATTCTTTTCCTTCTCAATATATATTGAATAAGAATATTTTAGTCTTGTGTAATTATTTTTTACTCATATTAAAGCTATTTAATAGCTTCCTTAATCCCTATACAAAAATCTTAAACGACAGATATTTAAGAACGGAGAGAGTATTGATCTTGACAACCTCACTTTATGCCTAGTTATTGGTATTAATGTATATAGGCGTTAGAATTCCTCTATGCCCAAAAGCAGGTGAATAGCCTTAAAAGTGCCTCATTATAAATGATTTTATCATCCCAATACATTGCACCATGCTTCCATATTATGTCGTATATAATATATATTGGTTCACAACACTTTTCCATCCATCAATGTGGATTTAGATCTACTTCAGTATTAGATTTCTTCAACTATAGTTAAATCATGAATAACTCAAGATTGATTGGAATTAAAACTCCCGTGTAAAATGAACCAAAGTCGAATTCAATATTCAAACTTGTTTAATATAAAAGTCGAACTTGAACCTGACCATATTATATGTATAAATGAGTTGAGTTTGAGGTTGAACGCGGGTTTGAACTCGAATTTAAGTTTGAATACAAAATAAAGCCTAATTAGTCTAATCAAACGTGTTGAATAGGAAAAAGCTAATGAACTTAATAAACAAAAAATTTGAAGTTGATTACTACAATACCTATATAAGATGCAGATCTCTTTCACAAGGTCACCCATCTCACCATCATAAGTCAAGTTCTAATGATATTGAAGATAAAATTGATGTAGGTTATCAAGGACAGTGAGTGCTATACACATCATGCTAAGTGGTTGTTTGTATTATTTTTTTTGTATTACGGTTAGGGTGTTTAAATTAGTTTATGTGCACTTCGATTCATTTTTTTTTTATTTAATCAAAGATAAATCATTTATATCGAGACTAAAAAAAATCAAAATTTTTTAAAAAAATTCTGAAATGTTAGATTTAGAATATCTGAATTCAAATTAGAGGCTCAAGGGTTTCGCAACTATTTCACCATCTGACCTCTGAACCGACAACCATGGTTCAACTCCCACTGGCTCAAATAGAGGGTCCTGCCGGTGCTTCACATACACCTGAATTTTGGTCATTCAGACACGTGTCGTACATCTGACGGGTCATAAGTTTGACTTGACGACCACAGTCAAGTTTCAACAACCCTGCGCAACCCCAATAACCATTACATTACCATCTTTCCCCTCTCTCTCTCCTGTTTCCATTTTCTACCTTCTCTGTTGTCTCCTCTCTCTCTCTCTCCTAATTTGACTTTTTTAATCTTTACCTGTCTCTATTTTCTACTTTCTCTGTTGTCTCTTCTCTTGTTTACTTTTTCTCTTTTTAAATAGCTGTTTATCTCTCTATATCATCATCTTTATCATTTCATCTTCGGATCTTCCTTCTTTTTTCTGCAATTTTCATGGAGGTTTTTCGTGCAAGCTCTACAGGATTGGAGCTAACCATGTCCATAGGATTTTCCTCATCTCCATCTCTTCCTTCCTCTGGTAAGCAACAAACTATATCATGGTCTCTCCCTCACACACAGAATTCTCTACGCACTCTATAAATCTTTTTCTGCTTTTTTCTGGGTGTTTTGAGTCAGATCGTTGTTTGACCCCTTTTCTGATGTACATGTTAGTCTTTTATTGGGGACAAATTTTCAGAGATATGGCGTTTGCTTTGAAGTAAAAGTTTTATATTGCTATAATTCATTCAAATTTTTTGTCTGAATTGTACGACTTTCTAGATTCTTTCTTGCATGGGCCATTGGACTTCATACGCTCAAATTCGATTTTTTTGTTCTTTAATCTTAGTTTTAGCCTTTAGGGTCCACAAATGATTGTTTTTAATGGTCGAGACGGGTTTGAATCGTTTGATGTTTAGTATTTGTTTTAATGTTACTTTTCTGTGAATATATCAAAATATTACTGAAGGTGAAGGTGGTGGCCTAATGAGAGATTTGGACATAAACCAAGTACCCTCAGGAGCAGAAGAAGAATGCATGGATGAAGAAGATGAGAGCCCCAATGGAGGCCCTCCCAGAAAGAAACTCAGACTCACAAAGGAACAGTCTCGTCTCCTTGAAGAAAGCTTCAGACAAAATCATGCCTTGAACCCTGTAAGCCTGTCTGTCTGCCTCTCTCTCTCTCTCTCTCTCTCTCTCTCCCCCCCATATAATCAGTTTGGGCATGTCTTGATGCAGAAGGAGAAGGAGGCTTTGGCAATGAAATTGAAGCTAAAGACACGGCAAGTTGAGGTGTGGTTTCAAAACCGTAGGGCAAGGTACTGTACCAGACTTTAACATGTGTTGGAGTTAATGATTTGTTGGTACTTGGTAGTTGGGCTTAAAGTAGTAGAGCCTATTAAATATACGTTTACAATATTATCAAATATATATAATCTGAATCAGATTCTAGTCCTTGTGCCCGTCAAAGTAGCAGGATCCTTCCTTTATCAATGGTATATCAATATTACATAATATCACCATGCTTATGGGTTGAGGTAGTCGATCGGTTTGGCATAAAGATGATGTTGCACAATTGATACATTATTAGTCACAAATTTGAGTTACAAAAATAGCTTTATCGAGTAATGTTGAGTATATGATATAATCCTTCGTACACTCCGGACAATTTTAGGTTTTCATTGTTTTGGCAAACGGGCACAGGAGGGACCAAGTGTCCTAACTTTCAGAACAAAAGTTTATGTCTGCTTTAGAATGCAAGACACTACATAGCTAGATTGCCAATATGCATGTATGTAAGAATTAATAACCTTTATCATGTGACCATGTGTCTTAGTATTCTACATTTGTTTAATCACTTTTGTGGGTATGTATATGCACATATTAGGCTACTAGAAGCTAGACAATTATACTATTTAAGCACAATAAAAACAAGTTTGGTATTTAAACACAAGATTTTAGTACTTCTTTAATTCATCGGTAACCATTGAAATTTTACTTTTGCCACTAAATTTGGATATAATTTTTTTTCCACTAATAAAAATTTCCTTTTTTTTTTTGGTGTGAACTAACTGCTCAATAAATCTTTTGAGTTAATAAAGTCATTATCTCATGGACCCTTTCAGACCCAAATAACATAATTCTGAAAGAAAAATTCCATGCGTTTTTTGTATTCTTCGGCTTTATGTGTTCTTTGTTTTTTTTTTCTTTGATAGAAGTCGTAGTCATTCCATGAATTTATGAGTTGATCATGTCTTTAATGAGTGCCAGTTTATGTGGTTTGTGATGGACCAGCAGTGTCCTGAAAGCTCAATAAATGCATATGTTACTTCATCTAATCAATTGCTTGTAGTTAGTGGAGAAGTCTAAGGTACCCAAAAGCAAAAAAAAAATTATTTTGCCGTCAGTATATTATGTGATTTTCTTAACAATTTATGAGGATCATTTATAATTTTTATCGTAATTTGTAATCGATCTTAAAGATGTTATGATCGGTTCTAACATTTTTAAGATCAATTGAAAAGTTATCACAAAAAAAAAAGTTGTAACATGACTAAACAAAAAATTATAATTTTTTTATTGTAAATAAATCCAAAAACTTGTATTAAAACCCACAAAAGTTATAAAAGTTGAGAATCGGGTACTTTTTTTTTTTTTGGAAACCGTAGTCTGCTAGGTAATTGTAACGTGTCACTAATCTTTAAGTTACATTTATGCCATGAATGTGCCAAAAGGATGAAGTAAGCTGTAAAGGCCATTTTTCATCAGTAGGATATTTATGGAAATAAAAGTAGGATAATCATTACAATACTTATGAAGCTAAATGTAGGAGAAATAATTCAATCTTACTACTTTTTTGTGCAGTAGTAATTACAAGCACATCTGCCTTCATGAGTTTGCATTTCTGGAATCATTTAATGCCTGATATCATGTTGATGAAGTGAGGTTGTGGTGGAACTCATTATGCCCAACTCACAATGAATGGTTGTATTTAGTCATAAGAATAAATGAACCAATCCAACAGATATTTGTATGTCTATACACAAATGTTCATGTGTGTTTGGAAAAGGAGAGAGAGAGAGAGAGAGAGAGAGAGAGAGAGAGAGAGGAAAGCAACATGATTCCTCAAAATGCCTAGAGACAACCACTTACCAATGGTAGGGTTTAGTGTCTTGTAGTTCTAAGTTTCGATTCATATCATCTACAATGCACGTGGTTTGTGGATTATTACACATATTCAGAGTTTGTATTGTATTGTAGAAATACTAATATTTTTTCATCCGACTTTATTGATCTAATCTATAAAAAAAAAACACATGATCGGTAAAATAAAGAGGCGTGATCACTTGGGCTAACTTGTCGAATTCTGTTGATTCAATCGTTATGCAGGAGCAAGCTGAAACAAACAGAGATGGAATGTGAGTACTTGAAAAGATGGTATGGTTCACTGACAGAACAAAACAAGAGGCTACAAAAGGAGGTGGAAGAGCTAAGGGCCATGAGGGTTGGCCCGCTGACCCTGATTTCACCGGACCGCCATGAGCCCCTCCCAGCATCCAGCCTCTCCATGTGCCCTCGATGCGAGCGTATCACTACCAGTACCGGCCTAGACAAGGGCCCTACCAAAACCACCACCATTACTGCCACCACGACCCACCCCGCCACCTTGTCTGGTAAAGTGCCCACTTTTCGGTCCCGACATCCCTCGGCAGCTTGTTAGGTCAGCTTTCCCTACTGTAATGTCTCCATGAAAAGAAAAGGAGAGACTAGAATCATTAGGTGATGTTCATAATAGTGGTACTGTTAGGTCATGCAATGTACTTGGGATAATAACATGGGAATGTATTTTGATATTTCTCCTTTGTGGCACATTCTTTTCATGTTATAGTCTTTTAGTATCTTAGAGTGTGTTTGGGATAGTTTTAAAAAAAGTATTTTTAGAATATTTGACTTATGATAAGTCATTGTTTTTTAAAAAAGTAATGTTTGTGATATCTTATTAAAAACACTTTTGAATAAGTAAAAATAATTTTAACACTTAATAAGTGCAGGACAAAAATAATAACTTTTCCTTTTGATAAAACACTTTTTTTTTCACTCTCACACCCATGCTGCCTCTCCGATTAAGATGCCCTCATACACGGACGACACCAATGATGACCACTTCGCCTTCAATCATCTCACCGATCACCAAAAATGCCAAAAGTTGCTCTCTTTGTCGCCGATCTTTGGCTTATGGTTGATTGAGATCCACTGTAATAGAGGTACAACCTCTTCATTTTAAGTGATTTTGTAGCTTCTATTCATTGATCTATTATCGCAAAGCAACGATTCAATTTTTTGTTTGATTTTTTATGTGTTTCTATAATTTTATTTGAGGTTTTTGGGGTAACATTTATGACGAAATTTGTGGATATCGTTTAATGATTTTGAGAAAAAACATTTTTCTTCATTACATATTAGACCTGTGATATCTTTATGATTTAGATCTTTGATATTGCACACTGCTCACCAGATGTTTGATTTATGTAGGCACCTAAAATTGCCCTATGCAATGAACTCTATGAAACCATTGGTGCTATAAGATTAACCCCAAAACTCTGCATATACCAATTATTCATATGAGCTGAGGATGGAAGAGTGTGAAACTCTAATTATTTTTTCCACTCAAAGCCGAATATAACAAAGAAACAAACCAGGCTTCAAGTAGTTCATTTTTTTATGTCTCATTTTGTGGATTAATATTTTTTTTTCTCCCAGCCCCATGCATTCTTTTTTTTTTGGGTAATTGCATGCTAAACCCATAAAACTTGTGCAGAAAGCTTATTTTTTCCACTCAAACCCATTGGTATAATGGGTTGCTGAAAGTAGAAAGCTTAGACAAGATATGAGTTGTGTTTTTGCTGTAAATAATTTTTAAAAGACAGTCCCCACCATCTACTTTTTGAAATTTCAACTCTAACATGTCTTATCTTTTTCATTTTCTAATGTGTTTTGTTACTTGATCCTTTCACAATAAAAAATTTATGACTGATTGTATGTTTTTCAAGGTGATATGTGACCATTTGAGACTTAGAATCAAGATAGGGCTGCTCTACAGATGGCACAACAAAGCTAACAATCCATTTGTGTGAACCTTAAAAAAGAGTACAATGGCATCTTCTGGCACAAAGAGATCATCCCCTTCTTCCAAGCATCTGCCCTTATGAAGGAATGCACTACTGTTCAAAAGTGTTACATTGAACTATTCAAGTAGGTTAAGGAAAAGCTTGGGAAAGTAGAACCGTACTATGTCAAGCTTGGGGACGCCATGGTGACATGGATCGAAGCTCGGGATGAGCTCAACCTAGCCACAAGACTACCAAATTGTCCAATGTCTCTGTCAAGTGAAAGTTTTAATTAACAGTAACTACCTTATTTTTTAGCAGCTATGAAGCTCAATTATTTGCATCGTTACATCATTTTATCCAAGTCTTGGTTTACAAATTAGTATCTGTAATTTTTTTTTTTTTTTGGTTTCTTGAAATAATTTTGCTTTGACATGAATCTGTAGTTTGAATTAACAATCAATTTTACTAATATTATATGAGTTTGTTCAATTTAGTTGTCGAGTTTAATTATTATTATATGAGTTGTGTGTATAGTCTATGTATTTTGTGATGCTACTTTAAATGACTTCTAGTAGTTCTAGGAATGACAAAGACAAAACAAGGCGGACTGCGGAGAGATACAAGACTTTTTTTTTGTTTTATGTGTTACAGAAGAGGATAATATTTAGTTGGACTATGTAATTTTTTCGTATGATGCTTTTATTAATATGATATTTTTTTGCATAATAATTTTTGTATATCAACGTATGTGTAATATATGTTTGTATACGTGCATTCAATACTATGATACAACTTTTTGTACATGTCTTTAGTAAAGGACGTTAAGAAAATTAATAATAATAAAAAAAAAAAAAAACTTTACATGTCAATGCAGGCACAAATCTGGCAAAGTGAGAAGGCCCACAAAATTATTTTCACGGGCTAAGTCCAGTTCCTCTATAATTGGGCCAAAGCCTGGACTATCATGACTTGTCCAAGCACAGGGTATAATAGTTGGTATTGGGTCATATAATTTGGCCCAATTAAAATATTTGGCACTATCCTTATGGTGGGAGAGTTGTATAACTCCATGAATCACTTAAATACACATTTCTTTCAATTCCCTGAATCCTCAAGTATTTGCCATGAGTCTTAGCTAGACCCAATTTGTTCGAGTGGGTCTTAGTTGGTGGGTGATCTCGTATTTAGAAAAATTAAAGTAAAAACATATTAATATTGGATCCAAATTCCAACTTTGAGATATTATTATTATATTTTTAAAATTTAAGAAGGCATATGATATTACCATCAATCATTATATTTTTGCTAGTAGGCTGCTTCTAATCAAAGAGCTAGGTTGATAGTACGAATCCAAACCTATATCTTAGATTTTATTCAGATGTAGATCACCCATTATATATTACTGAAACCCACTTATATACTATGAGTTTTACGAGAATTCATTATATATGATCTACTAAAAAAATATATTAAAAATGACCTTACTCCTTAAGGCACGACGCCAAAGTCATGCTCAATATACACAACTTTTGGCTGTAATAGTGTATGAGAAAGAGTTGATAAAAACGTTTGTACTATCATTTTGGAGAAACTAATTCTCGAAGTCTAGGTCAAAGGTCTAAGAAATCCTTTCCTAGAATAGGGTTGTTTTTTTGCTCTGTCATCATGGTTAAGCGGAGTTATGGCATGTTATGCCCTACAAACTTGTAAAACCACGAGGTAATGTAGCAGGAGAAGCCAAAGGTACAAGCAATGATGGGGGGCAGTTGCAGATAATTTGTCAAGGAACAAAGTTTGGGCCAACAACAACTAATAGAGTTGGGATTGGGGGAGTAAGCCCACAACACATCCAATGATCCTGTCTGAGACAACCACCCTTCCTACAACTCAACTTGTAGGGCATGCCCACCTTCAATTTCTCCCAAATATAGAGCATGGGATGACATCTTTTAGTGGGTGTGGGGTGTCACTCAGTGTCTTTTTATTTTTGTTTTTGCTTCATTAATAGATAAGAGTTTTGTCACATCAGTATACAGGAGGAGAGGGAAAGGAAAGCTTGAACTGATTGGAAAACTAGTTAAAACTATTCCTGCCAACCAGTTAGACTTGGAGATAGTGCTTCGACTTGGACTTGTTGGCTTTCTTGAGCTCTTGCGACTTTAATATGTATGTTCAATATATTCATGTATTTTTCCCCTGTGAAATTGGCCCCGGTCTGCTTTCTTCGAAGCAAAAATTACTATGGGATTTGGGAGTTCAAATTAGAAAAATTTTATATAATCATATCTTGTGAAAAAAGAGAGAGTAAATGGTTAGACACACACAAAAATAATGGCATAAATAGAGGGAAATAAAATAAATAATATCTGGAAAATGATTTTCCGGGGACATCAAACAAAGAACATGTTTTTCAAAGCTATGCAAGTGAGTGAGTTTGGCATCTATGAACTGTCCTATTTATTTGTTTTGGACATGAATTGTCGGATTCAAATAACAGATATAATGACTGATCTAAAGTTGTGTCTTTGTAGTGCCCACATGAACACGATGGAACACTCCATTATTTGATTTTATGTTAGCTTTTCTATGAAGGTAAATGGGAAAATGAGTAATTGTACTTCGAAGGGCAATGACCATGAAAACTTTGTGTTGGGTTAAAAATAATTTTGTCTCCCAAATGTTATTCCTAATTCCATTTATCCCTTGATTTTTTTTTCCCCCAAATATGTCCTCAAACTATCAAGACGAATGCAATATCTCTTTCGTTAGTTTTAGTCATACTTTCTAACAAATAACAATGTAAGTATCTAGCCACCAAGTAGGGTGGTCTAGTGGGGTACCGGCCTTATTTTTTACCTTGAGATTGAGAGTTTGAGTCTTAGAGTCCCCATTGAAGCCTGGTGGTTGACCGCTATATTAGCCTAGTTAAGTTTGGTACCGAGAGGTGTTCCAAGCGTGGCCAGGGACTTATGATCCCACCGATAAAGATCTATCGGGGTGGTCACTGAACGCTCTTTCATGCCCCCACCTCTTTTTTAACCAGCAAAAAAAAAAAAAAACAATGTAAGCATCTTACGATAAATCATATACAGAAGAAATAGAAAAACATGGATAACAATGATATTATGAAATGAGACTCCACTAATATAGGAACCAATTCCATTAAACCTATTGGAGAGTCCCCCTAACATGCACCCAATAAGAATTGAATCTATGAATTCGTCAATCAATGAGTTGGGTGTTTTAATCATTCAATCATGAATACTTAGCGGAAATCCTTATCTATGGTAAGTAACAAAAGTCCTATTGAATTGAAGTTTTCCGAATCAACCAAAGTAATTTAGGAGGAGTCAATAGAAGGACATCAATTCATAGCCTGTATTTTCGAACTGAGAGAGATATTAAGAGGCATCTAGAATTCTCAACGTCTCAAGAGTTCAATATAGTGGCAACATTCATCACATTTTTCCCACCAAAAATGTTTTATTAAACCCAATGGATAGGATAAGAGGACCAAGAACTAAAGGAATCACAAAAAGAAAATGAAAATGAGGAAAACAAAAAGCTTTATCTCATCACACTTTCTACTACTATATCTCAACAAATCAATCTCGAGATTTGGGAGTTATCGAAGGGGGTGTTTGAGAGATTGGTGGAGCCAATTGCCCAAAACAAGCACTACCTAATGATTCCAAAGTAGTACATTTTCCAGAGCACATTCAATGGCCTCAAATTCTGTGGGAATGTCACTTCCTTTTAACGTAAAGATAATGTGTGCTTGGACAAACCTATGTCATCAACACCCTCACAACCGAAAGCTTAGAATAAATTCGTACCATATCATATGGACATGCTTTGATTGGTGCATGTCACATATTTTCCTTTCTAACCTAATAAGCATGACCTAGACATGTCGAGAATCCCCATTATATATGTACCCTTCTTTTACCTACAATCACAAAATACCAACGACATAAGGTTGTTTTTTTTTAATTTGATTTAATTTAATGATTAGGAGTATTCAAACCAATTTATGTATATTACGATTAATCATATCTTAAGTTTGGTCAAAAGCAGACCATTCACGTTAGAATTAAGATATTTATAAATGATAAATCTTTCACGGCTTGACTCCAAAGAGTTGTCAATATTCAAATTCAAGATATCTAAGTTTATTCCTCGTCTCTTGTACTACTCGAACAACCCTTGGAGTTTCAATACAACATGTTGTATTCTTCTTCTTTTTTTTATACCCACCGACAAAAAAAGAATTCAATATTATCCTGTAATTGAGAAAATTATTTTGATGAAATTAAAGAACAAAGATGAACCCGTTAAGGTAGCTTGGATTTGGAAACCTCGGAGATGTAGAACTTCAAAACTAAAGGGGCCAAATGAAGAGTTGAGTAAAAAGGAGATGAAGAAAGAAAATAAAGGCCTATGTTAGAAAGAGTAGTCTACGGAACTCGAGCTCCCTCTCTCATATCAATTTTCTAATTTGAGTCTAATCGGGTATCTACGATACCTTCTCCGATACTGTACCGAAATTGATAACAGTTGTTAGTTTAGATGATTTTTAACTATTAATTGAAAAATTGATAAAAAAAAATAATAACATAAATAAATTTTAAATGTAACACATTTTTATAATAAAAAATAAAATTTTAAACACAATATCAAAAAATTATTTTTTAGTGTCATAGCCAAACCCACAAAAGAGAGGATCGGTTGTCATAACGTTGGAAAGGGATCGAAAGATGGTAGGGCTGGGAGGGTCCAGCGGTATGGGGAGATGAGCATGCATGGGGGTGCGGTGGTGGCGGAGCCCAATGACCCGACAGGCGCACCTCTTTTGACTCACATGCACCCTCACCCCCACCCCAACTTTTTTTCACCAAATTGCACCTACAGAGATAGGGACTTCGAACCACTCAACTTGGACCATACTTTGTGACTTTTTCCTCTTTTTCACTCCCATCTCTTCCCAACCCAATTAAATTAATTAAAAACACAAAAGCATTATCAAACATATTTTAAATATTGTTTAGGTTTTTTTGATGTTTAATGAGAATAGAAAAATCAATGGTTTTTCATATTTTATATCCCGAAAGATATCTTAATTCTCACTTTGTCCACCGAAAGATTATTTTTTTTACATTGCACGTTGAATGTCATAAATTCGTGCCAATGTGGCCCTCAGACTAACATCCGTTTCAAATTTTGTTAAAATTTGATGCACATGCCACTCATTTGTGCTGTTCTTGGACAAAAATATAAACTCACTATTCATATTCTTAGGTGACATGTGCATTAATTTTTAACAGAATTTGAAACGAATGTTAGTCCGAGGGCCACATTAGAATCAATTTATGATATTCAGGGTACAAAATAGAAAAAATAATCTTTTAGGATATAAAATGAGAATTGAGATATCTTTCGGAGTACAAAGTGCAAAAATCCCAAAAAAATAAAAAATGATACAAGCATACTAATGTGCCCTAAATTATAGTGATGAAATACGAGACTATGATCAATTGTGATAAGATTCAAACCTTGGTGCTCTCTTTATACTTCTTTTTCAATTAGATTTGTCAAGACAAGTCAGAGAGAGCTGGAAGTCAATATTCTCATGAATTAGGCATACCTGGACCCTTTGCACGTGCAAATCCAAAGTAGTTTAAAGTAGCCTAGCCTATCAATTAATTTCCTACCTTTGAACTACAACATTGAAGTCATTGATGGATCCAAGGGCTAGCTATTTTCAAGTTTAGTTAGGTACGATGTCTGTGATGGTTTTGTAGCAAGTTAGATTGCAGCAGAAAAATTATCTCTGCATTGTATAGTCCTTTGATTGATGTACATATTACTCTAACTCTGTCTCAAATAAACTCTTTTTTCCTTGTCTTCTCTTAGTTAGAACCTAAAAGATTGCGAGTAGACACGTCAATGAATTAGATTTATTGATCGATCGGAATGCAAATTCGATTTAACAGGCCCCCGACTCAGGGGATCAGATATTGGTATGCTTAAACTTGAATCCCAACCTCAAGGGGTTATAGTTTAGTGGTAACTCAGGCACCTAATAAACCTCTCATGTGGGGTACATCAGGGGGTTCAAATATCGCAGTACTACCGCTGCATATATTTATCCCTTTGTGTGGGGAGACGTCTTTGCACAAGGTCCAATATTTATCTGATACATGAGCGGAGTAATACTGTTGTAATCTACTAGAATATGGAATCCCGGTTATATTATATAACCTATTTAGATATGCTTGATAAAAAAAAAACCTATTGAGAAATGAATTACCAGTCAAAAATGTCAAGAATTTCATAAGGACTAAGGTTCATTGCAAAAAGGGAACACTTTTCTTTGGTGGGTGACATGATAATAGTATTCAATCATGCAAGGCCAAAGAAAGACTGATGATTTAGGTAAGTGAATGTGACTGATGTTTATTTCTCCAAAAAATATACATAATTTATTTTTGCTTCTTGTTTTTTATCTTCAGAATCATTGATTTGTCGAGAGAACTTTCTTTCTTGATACCATTTTCTTTGGTTTTGCATAAACAGCATAATAAACAAAACCCACTTTCACTTCACTTGTTAAGTCCCCATTAATCTTCTGCAAAGCGACAAAGAATATCAAACATCGATCCAAGGGTTAGTAGACGATTACGTACACAATATTGGATCATTAGAAATTATTCGTTGCTAAAAATCTAGTATTCTTTCTAAATGTCGTTTTAAACGTAGGGCCCTCCGAGATTAGCAGTCAAGGACATGAGTTTATATATCACTGTAAAGTTATTATACATATGTTATTTCTATAGTGTCTATCAACCAAACAAAGACAAAGGAGAAAATGTCAAAAATAAGATAGAATGATAACGATAGTAAAATTAAGCGAGGTTTTCCTTTTACGCAACCTTGATTAAACATATTTTCGGTCATTGTGATGGAACTTGCGTTGATTCTCTACACATAGACTCTCCAACACAACATTTATGTATATACATATTTTTGGTTGCTAGTGAGAAGTTTTGAACTCCCTAAAATGTCATGGTAGGACTTTCATATATAACTATGTTATATGTCGGACAAAAAACAGTTTCTAAAAACAGTTATTTAAGTGTAAAAACTCAATTTTTGGTCGACTTTGAGCTTAAATTAAAGTGACACCCGTTCGTTATTTAGAGTAAACTTTCGTGGATTTATATTCTATTATATGAGGAGAATAATGTAGTATATTCACTTGTTCAAATCTAATAAGAAATGAATGAGAAAATAGGCTTCAAAGTGACCTTCTTGAAATGTAAAAATAAAAGTTGTGCAATATGAGATTTGACACCAATCCAACATTGGTTGAGGAAGAAGTTCTACATGAACATTTATAGGCTAAGTTTGCTCTATCAAATTGGACCCCAAGGGGTACTACAATTTTATGACTAGAGCGAGAGCCTATATGTTTTTGGTTCTACCACACACACACGCTGCCCACCACGCCACGACCGGGCCGGGTACGGGTGTGGTTTAGACCAAGCCCAATCTTTTTGAAAAAAAATCTTTTAATTAATTGGACGAGAATTTCTGAACCGAAATTAAATTTTGGTACCTGTTTGTACTAGTTCAAAGGGTATTTTCCTATTAGTCCGAAATTTTGAGATATGCCTATTTATAGAGAACAGTTACACAAGTGGTGTCTACTGGCTTGCATTTGTCTTTTGGGTTGTGTCTTTTAATATGATGGCTATCCGAAAAGTCACCATGTCTATAAATACCCAAACTCTCATTATCATTTTGCATTCATTTATTCATTTAGTCCATGTTCAGAGTTAAGCCAGACATTAGTGCATTGCATTTTGACATTAAGACAGTCTGCATTTGGAGAGTACACAACATAATTTCTAGTTCATTGGACGAGTAGATTAGAGTGCTACTTCTATTTGTGTAAAAATTATTGTATCTTAAGAGACAGTCGATTGATATTCCATAAGCACCGTGTGTGGGGGCGAATTCTGTTTTTAGAACATTGTGTCAAACATTAGTCTTGATCTATTTAAAGTTTAATAACAGTTCTTGTTCTACAACCAGATCAGTATTTGTATTGTTTTGACAAATAGTTACATGTAATTGTTTCGTTAAGACTATTGTAACTGTTTCATTAATTCTTCTATAACTGTTTCAATTATCTGTGTAACTGTTTCACATTTGATTGTTACTATTTTATTATACATTACATATTTATAGTCAAACATTTCAATAAGTAATTTTACAATAATTGGAATACCACAAACAACAATCTTAAGACATATTTTCGAATTTGTATAATTGCTTGATGTGTTTCTAATACTTGTGTTAATATTTTAAATTGTACTAAAATATTACAAATTGTTAAAACTTATTTTTTTTACAATCTGTGATATTTTGAAGAGACTTGAAAAATTTTGTAAAAAATTTGCATGTTTTGTTTATGTGTTTAATTTAAACAATTACATCAAATTGTTATAGTTACACCAAAGAGTGACTCGATTTATACATATGATTTAAACAGTTATAACAAACTGTTAAAATTATACCAAACAATGACTTTGTTTATGTGTATGATTCAAACAGTTACATTAAACAGTGACATCATATAGAAACTTTAAAATAGTAATTTCAAAATAGTGACACTGAATAGTAACATAGATTGTTTGTTTTAATAACTTACTTTGAAAAGTATTACTATTTTCCTTTTTTTGAATATCTTATAATCTTTGTTTATCAGAAATGATTGCAAATGATAATAATGTTCCTGTTACTATAAATTATGTTGTGCCTATGATAACTATTTCTGTACCTACTCATGTGTCTCATGGGGAGAATCTCGAAAAGTTCAATAGGAACGATTTCAAGAGATGACAATAGAAAATACTGTTTTATCTCACTACATTGAATCATGCAAAGTTTCTTCATGAGGATACTCCTGTTTGTAGTGAGAATGAGACCAGCCGCCAAGTTGTTGCTGCGGTGGATGCATGGAATCACTCTGATTTTTTATGTAAAAATTATATTCTTAATAGATTGGATAACACATTATATAATGTGTATAGTTCAATCAAGACGGTTGGAGAGCTGTGAGAATCCTTGAATAGATATTACAAGATGGAGGATGCCAGAATGAAAAAATTCGTTGTGGGCAAATTTATTGACTACAACATGGTGGATTTTAAGACTATCATAAGTTAAGTTCAAAATTTTCAAGTGATCCTACATGAGATTCATGTTGAAAGAATGGTGTTTAGTGAATCTTTTCAAGTGACTGCAATTATTGAGAAATTACCGCCAAATTGGAAGGACTTCAAAAATTATTTAAAACACAAATGTAAAGAAATGAAACTTGAAGACTTGATCATGAGATTGATGATTGAGCAAGATAATAGAGTCTCTGAAAAAAAAGTTGACAATCATTACATGGAGTCAAAGACACATGTGATTGAAGAGAGATATAAAACTAACAAGAAAATGAAGTATTTTGGCCAACAAAGGGCCAAGGGTGGTAATTTCAAAAGGTTCAAAGGCAACTACTTTGTATGCAATAAATCGGGACATCATACAAAAGATTGTCAAAACTGTAAAGCACAAGCGAACCACAAGAGGAAGGCTGTTCAAGCCAATATAACAGAGGTAGAAATTTTTTTTGAAAATATTTCGAACATGAGTTTTTCTGCTGTAATATCCGAAGTGAACTTAGTGAAAAATACAAAGGAATGGTGGGTGGACACCAGGCCCACTAGACACATATATTCGGATAAGAAGATGTTCTACTTTCAAAGTAATTTATGATGGAGAACAACTATTCATAAAAAATTCCTCTACTTTCAAAATTGAAGACAAAAGAAATGTTATATTGAAGATGACTTTCAGTAGGCAAGTGATATATGAGCGATAGACTCTTTAAGATTAATGTAATGACAATTGTATTTGATTTTAATAATAAGAACACATATTTTGCTTATATGATTGAGTCTTTCAATACATGACATGATAGATTAGGACATGTTAATTTTGATACTTTGCATAAATTAATAAATTTAGAATTGTTACCTAAATTTAATATTGATACAAATCATAATTTGAGACATGTGTTAAATCAAAATTAACTAAAACATCATTTCATAATATTGAAAAAAGTAATAAACCTCTCGATTAATTCATAGTGATACATGTGATTTGAAATATGTGCAAATTAGAGGTGAAAAGAAGTACTTTGTTACGTTTATTGATGATTGCACAATATATTGCTATGTATATTTGCTAAGGAGTAAATATGAAGCATTGAAAAAATTTATGCATTATAAGAATGAGGTTAAAAATCTACTTGGCAAAAAGATTAAGGCAATAAGAAGTGATTGAGGTGGTAAATATGACGCACCTTTTGATAGGTTTTGTCAAGAATATGATATTATTCACCAAACTTCTGTACCTTATACACCTCAGCAAAATAGAATTGCTGAACAAAAAAATAGAACATTGAAAAAGATGATGAATGTCATCTTGATTAGTTTAGGGTTACCTTAGAACTTGTGAGGGGAAGCTTTACTTTCAGTAAACTATATTTTGAATAAATTATTCCACAAGAAGTTAAACAAAACTCCTTATGAGTTATATAAAGGTCGGAGTTATTCTTAGAAATATTTAAAAGTGTGGGGGTGTTTGACTAAGGTGATAGTTCCTATTCTTAAAAAAATAAAAATAGGATCTAAGACTATTTATTGTATATTTATTGGTTATGCAATAAATAGCAGTGCATATTATTTTCTCGTGCATAAATATGATATTCCTGATATACATGTCAATACAATTATTGAGTCAAGAAATGCATCATTTTTTGAAAATGTCTTTCTTAATAAAAATGCATGTGATGAGAGTTCTCTTAAAAGAACTCATGATACTACGACTAGTAATGTAGACCATGAGTCTATAAATGAAAAAAATGAAGAGACACTTAGACACAGTAATAAGGCAAGGACTTCTAAGTTTTATGGTTCAGATTTTCTATCATGGTTTTTAGAAAATAAGCCTCAGTTTTAATGAAGCGATATCCACTCTTGAAACACCTATGTGGAAAGAAACTGTAAATAGTGAAATTGAATCTATCATACAAAATCACACATGTGAGTTAGTAGATTTTCCTCCAGGAGTAAAGCATTGGGGTATAAATGGATTTTCAAGAGGAAAACGAAACCTAATGGATTAATTGATAAGTACAAGGCTAGACTTATAGATAAATGTTACAAACAAAATAAAGGTCTTGATTACTTTGATACCTATTCTCCTGTCACGAGAATAGTGTTTATTCGTATGCTCATAACTATTGTAGCATTGCATAATTTTGAGATATACCAAATAGATGTGAAAACAACTTTCTTAAATGGTGACTTAAATAAAAAAATTTATATGGACCAAGCTGAAGGGTTCATTTCTCTAAGTCAAGAGAAGAAGGTGTGTACACTTGTTAAATCACTTTATGGTTTAAAGCAAACACCCAAATAATGACATTAAAAATTTGACAAGGTAATAATGTCAATTGGTTTCACAATTAATGAGCGTTATAAATGTGTATATGTCAAAGACATAAATAATGAATATGTCATTGTTTTCCTATATGTGGATAATATGCTTATTTTAGGTGGTAATAATAATATTATTACAGCTATCAAGAAAATGTTGTCCATTAAGTTTGATATGAAAGATTTGGGTACTGCAAATGTTATACTAGGAATTAAAATTTCCAGAACATTTGGTAGAATATATATTATCTCAATCACATTATATTGAGAAAATACTTGATTTGTTCGACAAAGATGAAAGCAACATTGCTTGAACGCTAATTGATATAAATATTTATTTGTCTAAAAATATTGGACAAAACATATAACAATTGGAATACTTTTGAATCATTGGCAGTCTAATATATGTCATAAACTGCACTAGGCCGAATATAACATACTTAGTTAGTAAATTGAGTAGATATACGAGTAATCTAGAAGTATACCATTTGGAAGGAAATTATTAGGATTCTTAGATATCTAAGATATACCCTGAATTTTGGATTGTACTATACAAAATATCCAATTGTACTTGAAGGGTATAGTGATACAAACTAGATATCTGATATGAAGGATACAAAATTTATAAGTGGTTATGTTTATACACTTGGTGATGCAGCTGTATCTTGAAAATCCTCTAAGCAAACATGTATTATTAGATCCACAATGAAATCTAAATTTATTGCTTTAGATAAAGCAGGAGAGAAAGCTGAGTGCCTTCGCTAATTTCTAGATGGTATTTCAATATGGCCTAAACCCGTGCCAGCAACTTGTATACATTGTGATTGCCAATCTGCAATTAGTAGGGCATAGAGTGACATGTATAATGACAAATCTAGACATATACATTGTAGACATAATACCGTTAGACAATTGCTCTCAAATGAGATTATTTTTGTTAATTATATAAAATCAAATGATAATCTAGCGAATTAACTTATTAAAGGTTTGACGAGAGAGCAAATAAATTTCACATCGAGGGGAATGAGTTTAAAATTTATGACATAAAAGTCACCTTAATGGAAATCCAACGTAGTTGACTAAAGATCTCAAGATCTAGGTTCAAAGAGAAAACCGAATGATGTGTGATTCAAAAGAAGCACTAAGGAGATAATTTATGTTACTTATTTTTATGATAACCTAGTGCTGCTTGCAGAGTTTATTAGGATAAGCTATACTTTTAATGACCTTTATACCTTGGAAAATCCAATTGAGATATTATAAGATATTCATAATAGGAGTCACCTATATGAGTGTGAAGAGGCTGCTTCTGTGAGAATTTATAAACACTGAATTCTCCAAAACACTAACAAAAACCAAGATTTATTCGAGGCCAAAATGAACACAATCATGAGAACCAATTGTGTTAGGGAAGAGACTGTGTGAAGTCTATTCGATTTGATTTATCAAATAGCTTAATAGTTCAAGATCACTATTTAGCTGGTAAGTCCAAGGGACTTTCACTAGGGAAGGTTCAATGCCAATAGGTACCTATCTTGATGCACGATCTTTCCAAAGATGTATTGTACTCTCTATAGTGTGTCAGCATTATCATTTGCATACTAACAACCAAATTTTCATTTATGTGGGGGATTGTTGGACCAAAAATAATTTTTCAAAATAGTTACTTAAGTGTAAAAACTGAATTCTTGGTCAACTTTGAGCCTAAATTAAAGTGAGACCCATTTGTTATTTCGAGTAAACTTTCGCGGGTTTATATTCTATTCCGTGAGGAGAATAATTTAGTATATTCGTTTGCTTAAATTGAGTAAGAAATGAATAAGAAAATAGGCTACAAAGTGACCCTATTAAAATGTGAAAATAAAGATTGTGCAATGTGAGATTTGACACAAATCCAACATTTGGTTGAAGAATAATATATATGCCAAGTTTGATCTATGAGATTGGGCCTTAAGGGGTACCACAATTTTATGAGCGGAGCGAGCACCTACATAACTTCAATTCTACCACACACGCACGCCGCCCGCCCGCCACGCCACGACCTGACCGGGCCGGGCTTGGGTATATATGTGGTTTAGACCAAGTCCTATCTTTTTTGAGAAAATTCGTTTAATTAATTGAGCGAGAATTTTTGAACTGAAATTAAATTTTGGTACTTGTTCGTATTGGTTCAAAGGGTATTTTTCTATCAGTCCAAAATTTTGAGTTGTGTATGTTCAAAGAAAACAGTTACACAAATGGTGTGTATTGGCTTGCATTTGTCTTCTGGGTTGTCTTTTAGTATAGTGGTTGTCTGAAAAGTCCCCATAATTCTCTTATTACAATTCTGCATTCATTCATTCATTCAATTCATGTTCAGAGTTAAGCCAAATATTAGTGCATTGCATTTCGGCATTAAGACAGTCTGTATTTGGAAAGTACACAACACAATTTCTGGTTCGTTGGATGAGTAGATTGGAATGCTACTTCTACTTCTATAAAGATCATTGTATCCTAGGAGGCAAACACTTGATATTTCATAAGCACCGTGTGTAGGGGCGAAATCTGTTTTTAGGACATAGTATTAAACACTAACCTTGATCTACTTAAAGTTCAATAACAATTCCTGTTTCGTTAAGACTAATATAATTATTTTATTAATTTTTTTGTAACTATTTCAATTATCTGTGTAACTGTTTCGCATTTGATTGTTACTTTTTTGTTATACACTAAATGTTTGAAGTCAAAAAATTTTAATAAAGTGATTTTACAATAATAGGAATACCACAGACAACAACATAATCACTAGAGTTAGTTTTAGTCAAATAGTGTTGATATGGATTTACAACAATTGATGCAAACATTACTTAATGGGAGTAGAAATGTCCAACAACCATAAATCTAATTTTAACTGTTATATCTGAATCTTGTTAAGAAAGAAATTAATGAAAATTGTCGCAATAGAAATCTTCGACCCCATGATTTAGGAAAATTCTTGAATAATCAAGTGAAAATTCTACCATAATTTTTTGTACATCGTAATATATCATAAAATTGTCAAGAAGTAATGTATCTATTTTTGTTGCTTTTTGTATTGAGTGAAGAATCTTGTTCTTTGTCCTAGAAGAAAATATGCAATGCCCAAATAAAAGAAACATTCTCGGAAGAACAATATGTGTCAGCTCCATATATATGGAAAGAAGGAACTTCAAAGAAGTTGATATACATTTTCTGAAAATGTAAAAACATCAATGCATAAGGTAGATGACGATCCTTGACAAAAAATAGTAAGTTTGTTCTATGGGATCTAAGTGTCATGGGTATGCGTGATGGAAACGTCCCTGCACGTGAATTTCTTATTGCGTATATTTGACTTTTTCTCGTTCTTATATTGACAGAAGATTCATACAAAAATTTGTAGTTTCAACTTTTATGTTTTATCCACATATAAGGCAAAAGCTTTGAACAAAGTTGGGGATGGTAGCATAAACAACAAAACTTGTACATGGAGAGCTCTAGTTTAGACATGAAAGGCTTTAGAACACAAATTTTTTTTCAAAGATACAGAGTTAGGTTTGCATCCATGATCCATCAGCACATTTCTAGAATATTGTTTGGACTGAATGAAAAGTACTTATGAAATGTGTGTCAAACAAAAAATAACTTAGGTAGATGTAACTAGTAAACCTTAATAAAAAATAGTATATAATATATATTTTTTTTTAAAAGGGTGTAATATGAGGACTTTTCAGGGGGTCACCCATCATAGTATTACTCTCGTCCAAGTACGCTTAACTGCGAAGTTTTGATAGAATCCGGTGCATTAGTGATAATATAATCGATAATTCTTAAGAATGATTAAAATCTCGTATAATTTTTGTGGACATCGTGCTATGATACAATTGAACTTTTACACAATTCTGATCGTGCTATTGTATGGATTGCAGGTAAAGTTCTCTGCTACCGGTTTGGGATGTCTTCAACTTCTAATTTCTTCTAAAATATTACTCACTTCTTCAATTCAATGGCTGTCATAGAGAGTAAGTATCCCCATGACTTTTTTGCAGTCAAAACAACATGACACCCTTTCAGATTTACTCTTTCACAGCTCAAAACTTTGACAAAAGCAAGAAAGATGAAAGGGCAAAAAGTCTCCACGTCACCAAACTACCCATGCCAGATGTAAATATAGACACCCATGTGTACTTGACTTAACCATAGTTGGTAGACCCTCCCAAACCCAAGTTCATTTCCACAGGTCCCAACACCCAACTTGGAGGGTTAGATTTTAATTTCACTTTTAGTTACTAAAAATTTATGCGCAAATTATATTTTACCCCCTAAAAAATTTAAGAACTTTCACTTTTGTATTTTTAAAAATTATTTTTTTTTTATATTTTATCCTCCATATAGTAAAAATGTTGCAATATAACTTTTCAATTAATTTCTTTTACTCGTTCTATCAATTTCAATGGAATAAATTTTAACAAAATAAACAACAAAATGTATATACATATATTTTATATTTTTTTGTTTTTATTTTTTGTTACCATTTCTTTGTTCCAATCCCAAAGTTCCGACCCAGCAGCACAATCATTCATTCACCCACTCTCTCTCCTATATAATCTTTCATGCTTACACTACTTGTAATTTCACTCTCTTCCTAAACTCATTCTCACAGACACTCACACACACACTCTCACTCTTTCTATAGACCGGAGTCCTCTTTGAATCAGAGTTGCAGCAGAAGACAAATATCCCCTTGTAGTCAGTTACATAACGGCTTTTTTCTCCCCATTTTGCCCTTCTACTCCTCTTAAATTTACCCCCAAACCAGATCTTCACTTCACCACTCACCATGATCACCGGCCACGACCTTTATGTGGTCTTGACGGCGGTAATCCCTCTCTACGTCGCCATGATCTTAGCCTACGGCTCCGTCCGGTGGTGGAAAATCTTCACCCCCGACCAGTGTTCCGGCATCAACCGATTCGTTGCCATTTTCGCCGTCCCTCTCTTGTCCTTTCACTTCATCTCCATCAATGACCCGTACGCCATGAACTTTCGATTCATTGCCGCCGATACGCTCCAGAAAATCATCATGCTCGTCGTTCTCTTCTTCTGGACAAACTTCACCAAGAACGGAACTCTTGATTGGATGATAACTATTTTCTCTCTCTCAACACTACCCAACACTCTGGTCATGGGTATTCCTCTGTTGATCGCCATGTACGGCGACTACTCCGGCTCACTAATGGTTCAAGTGGTGGTTTTACAGTGCATCATTTGGTATACTCTCTTGCTCTTCTTGTTCGAGTACCGTGGTGCGAAGATGCTGATAATGGAGCAATTTCCAGAAACTGCGGCGTCGATTGTGTCTTTCAAGGTTGAGTCTGATGTTGTTTCGCTTGATGGCCAAGATTTTCTTGAAACGGACGCTGAGATTGGTGATGATGGGAAGCTTCATGTGACGGTGAGGAAGTCTAATGCCTCCCGGAGGTCTCTGGGTCTGGGGCAGTGCTCTCTCTCGGCATTGACTCCTAGGCCGTCGAACCTCACCGGTGCTGAGATATACAGCTTGAGCTCATCGAGAAACCCAACACCTAGAGGGTCCAATTTCAACCATACAGATTTTTACTCACTGATGGGTTTCCCGGGAAGGCTGTCGAATTTTGGCCCCGCCGATATGTACTCCGTTCAGTCATCTAGAGGTCCGACGCCTAGGCCTTCAAATTTTGAAGAGAATTGCACAACCGGAGGTCCGCCAATAGCCTCTCCGAGGTTCGGGTTCTACCCAGCAGCGCCGGTGGCAACTTCTTATCCGGCACCGAACCCTGAAATTGCTTCTTCTACAGTTACTAAAGGTGCAAAAACTCAACCACAATCTCAACATCAGCAGCCACAGATTCAGCAACAGATCAGTAAAGCAAACAATGAAGGTAAGGAGCTCCACATGTTTGTGTGGAGCTCAAGTGCATCGCCGGTATCGGAAGGCGGTGGTCTTCACGTGTTCGGAGGCACAGACGTCGGTGTCGGCGAACATTCCGATCCTGGTGCCAAGGAAATCAGAATGTTGATTTCTGATCGCCCTCAAAATGGGGAAAACAAAGGTAAAAGTTCACGTCACAGTTCACACTTACTGATTATCAATTGAATTTGTTTAATATTTTTCTGGGTTTTGGTTGTTAATTGATAGCTGTTCTGGAAACTGGGGATTTTCGTGGTGAGAACATCAGCTTTGGTGGTGGTGGGAAAGATGGTGATGAGGAGAGAGAAAAGGAGGGACCCATTGGACTGTCTAAGCTTGGGTCCAGCTCTACTGCTGAGCTACACCCAAAAGTCGCCGGAGTTCAGGATACCGGTATCGGAAAACAGATGCCTCCGGCGAGCGTTATGACCCGTTTGATCTTGATCATGGTTTGGCGTAAACTAATCCGAAACCCCAACACGTATTCAAGCCTCATTGGCCTCATTTGGGCTTTAATCTCATATCGGTAACTATTCAAGAACTTAACAAATAGGCACCCAAAGTTTATTAAACATTTTTGGGAAAATCATATGTTGTACCCAAAAGATTTAAATATTTTCACTTTGTACTCTTAAAAATTATATTTTCTATATTACACCTTCAATGTAATAATAGTGTTATGATATGATTCTTCCATTGCTTATTTCGTGAACATCAAGACCCTCAATTGACGTTGACGAAATGAGCAATAGAAGAGAATATAATGATCATATAATAATATTTTTAATTAATTGAAAGTGCAACATAAAATTTTTTTATCTTTGTGGGTAAAAATTAAATATTTTTTTTATTTTTTTATTTTTCAGGATGCAAAATACAATTCGCCCGACATTTTTTGTATGTTAATCCATCTTTAATTTTGTTCAATTTGTAGGTGGCATGTGGTTATGCCCAAAATAATACAGAAATCAATCTCTATACTATCTGATGCTGGTCTTGGAATGGCTATGTTTAGCTTAGGTGAGTAATCATATTTTGTTACTGGGTTTTACCAGATAATTTGAACATTAATCTAGATATAACCGTGTTGGAGATAAGAAAATTATTTATTTACATGCGAAATAAGATTATATACATCTCTACGAAAAGAGACAGGTATACTAAGTTTTTTCTTTTTTTAAAGAAGGTTTAGTAGAATATTCTCGGCCACCGCTCTTTTTATATCATAGTCCCAATTTATTATCACCAACTATAAAAGTACTGACCACCCGACAAGTGGGGCCGGCGGCGTTGTCGCTTGCGGTCCCAAAGCGGTGGGCATCGGTGGCTAATAGATGCCCTAAATTGATGGAACACAATCGAAGGTAGTTGAGATTGGATTGGATTAATATTTTTCGGTTTATCATCTGATTGGGATGTTGTATCAATGAAAGGTCTGTTCATGGCGCTTCAACCGAAGATAATCGCATGTGGAAATGCGGTGGCTGCATTCGCCATGGCCGTCAGGTTCCTCACCGGCCCGGCGGTGATGGCCGCAGCTTCTATCGCCGTCGGCCTCCGCGGTACCCTCCTCCATGTCGCAATTGTGCAGGTAATTATTCTCTTTCTTAATAACGAGCTATCCTTATCTATACAAGATTAGAGTTTATCTGTCATCCTTTCTTAATTATTTAATAAACTACATGTTGGTCATCTTTTTTTTTATGCACACCCATCTTAATCATCTTTCTTTTAATGGTAACTTTCCTACATATTTAAAAAAAAAACATAAATAAGGATAAATAACTTTTCTAAAGTTTTTAGAAATTGGTCTATATTTTTAGTTGTGCAATTCAAAGTTCGACTTGTAGGGATAGCAACTAGTCATCCACTACAGCGATATGTCATAGATTCGAATTTGAGAAATAGTCTCTCCGAACACTGACTAAGACGATATAATACTTACTCTCCCAAACTTGGTGTTAGGCAAGAAACTTTTTGTTATTAGTGTAAACTTTATTTTAATAGATGAGCATAAGTTAAACAATCATCTTTTATGTCAGGATTTCTAATCATTGTAAAAGGCTGTACTTGTTCAAAAGTTTAAGAAACGCAAGTGATAAACAATTTTACGTCTATTTGGAGTGGTTGATTTGTAGACACTCGCTAGTACCATATACCTTAATGAAATATCTAACTTCTATATTTAATGCTGAACTAGGAGTTCACCAATATCTTGTTTATAAAATGGTGTGTATGATTGATGTATGGAATAACATATATATGCCATATTTTATGTTGAGATGCATTGCACTTGCACGCATGCTGGCATGTGTTAGAAACCAGTTCCACTTTGAAGTTCTCTCACATATTCTTATCCCAACAGGCAGCACTACCACAAGGGATTGTTCCATTTGTGTTTGCCAAAGAGTACAATGTTCATCCAGCCATTCTCAGCACTGCGTAAGAAAAGCTCTCACCCAACACAATTTTCTTATACTAAATATTATAGACTCCCTCAGTTTGTATTGTTTTCATTTAGTCCATTAAACAAAGTAAGACGTAGCAATTGGTCTTAGAAAAACCCACGAAACTTGTTATTTGTCCATAAAGCTTTTACTTTTCGGACTTTTTTGTTTGTGTTGAAGGAATTGGACGGAATTGATTCCTACGCTTTACTTAGTTATAAGTACTCCTTTTTTTCAAGGGTGATAAATGATATTTACCCCTTTTTTTCTTGAGTTAAACTTTTATACCAATGATTATTTTTGTTAACCAAAATATCTTTGATTTGTTTGAATTGCAGGGTCATTTTTGGGATGCTGATAGCCTTACCAATCACTCTAGTCTACTATATCATTCTCGGATTATGAGATTTCCAGAGCAAAATGTAGAAATTTTTCCTTGATTAATGCTGTGTGGAGCTTGGGGTCATCAATGGCTGCACTGAGACAACTAGTACAAACTGTGGTGTTATAGACAGAGGAGGTCATTGCATGAAGAAGAATTATGAATCCCCAGTAGCATTTGGAGCCCAGAAATTTGACTTAGTAGAAGCCCCAAAATATGGGTCATGTCCCACTTGAAGAAAACATTTTATCTAAGTTTTCAAACTATGAGGAAAGCAGAGATGGCTAGTCTGGTATAAGGCAGACAGAGGATAGGAAATCAAGGAAGAAAAGGTGGTGATTCATTCTATTGTGCTTCAAAAATCTTTACTGGTGTAAAGCTTCATTTCAAGTTCATCTCCAGAGCTACATAGAAAATGAAGTAAAGTTGAGGGATAAAGAACAAACTTTTCTCTATTTTTGACTTCTTTTTAGTTGATGTCCTTTAGTTTTTTGGTGATTGTATTCTGTTTGTCGTTTTCTCTTCCCATGTAATTAACTACTTTAGGATTTTAATGAGATAAAAGGTATCATATCCACCTTCTTTGTTTTTACCAAATAATGTCTTTTTCTTTCATAGTAATTGAAACCTGTTCTCTGTCATTCATTTTTTTAGACTCGGTGCATACAACTTAAACTTTGTATGTATATAATTATCCACAAAACATACATGTCAATTAAGCATGGTTCCAAAAAAATAAGAGCCTATATTTTTTATTTTAGAGTTATCAATCAGGTTAAAAATATGTATTTCACTTGTCATTAAGCGAAACATTTGACTCTAAACTTCCACTCAAAGCAAAAGCAAACAAAAAAAAAAAAGCTTGACGAGCCTACGAAAACAAGTTACCTTTCCATTGAGTGGGTTTTGCTCTTTTTGACACAAAGCATGGCTTTTCTTGAGAGGAATGTGAGATAACAAAGAGAGAGAAAGAGAGGGAAAGCTGCAAAAGTTGAAAACTTTACCTTTCTTTTTCTTTTGCTTTTTAAACCTTTGATGCGCCTACAAATTATATCATACCCCTGTGCCGTGAGCCGTCAATATTCATAGAGCGGTGGGTGGTTGGGTTGTTCAACATTTCAGCTCTCCTTTTTCAGAAAATGATAGCCATGGAATCGAAAGGGAGATAAAGATGTTCTATAAATTCAGACGTCTTAAATTTAAAATTTGATAATTTTTTAAAATCAACACTTTAGGAGCCAACATAATTTGTTAGTAGAACAAGCCTCTGTTAACTTGACGAACCATAACTAAGCTTTCGGTGTGGGTTCGATTCCCTATCTATTGTACGAGTTTTGATTGATTATTATACGTGTTGAGAGGTTGGTGCATACAATACTCTCCAAATAGGAATTACCAACCAGATGAGGCTAGAGTAAACTTTGAGAGAGATAGTTTTTGATAGTGCACTATTCAATTAAACCGAAGGGGTAATCTAGTAAAGATATGGATGAGTTATAAAACTTAGATGTACTGATCTCAAAATTTGACAACTTCCGTAGGGTTAGTTAGGTAACAAAAAGTTTATCTCTAATAAATTTTATAATATTCACGTGGATGACCTATTTTTGATCTAATTAGGAAGAAGATTATTTGAGGTGCGCGTATGCAACCCCTGATCATAGTACCAAAAAAGAAAATATTCAGTAACACTCCTTCTAGATTATTATATCTTCAAAGACACTCCTTCTATTTTTTGAATCTTCACTAAAACTCCTTGTCAGATTAAATATGTTAATTATAATGCAATTTTATTAAATTGACCATGATATATTTTAGAAAAAACTTTATCTACACCCCCTCTAGATAGATATATTAAAATTCAATTTAAGCTAATTAAAATTTATTGTTTTTGTATTAAAATTTGACTCGATTAAAATTCTATTCAATGTTCAAATCAAATTTTAATGAATTTGCATTAAATTTTAATCTGCCCAAATTTTGATACATAAAAAAAATATAAATTTTAATCTATTCAAATTTTAATACGCAAAAAATAAATTTTAATCAACTTGAATCGAATTTTAATAAATAAAAAAAATATAAATTTTAATCGACTTGAAGAGAATTTTAATTAGGACTAACAACTCAAGTAGATCTTAAATCGACTTAAATTTTAATATGTAAAAAAAGACTTTTAATAGGCTTGAATTTTAATACATAAAAAAATAAAATTTAATCAATTCGAATCGAATTTTAATCGACTCAAATTTCAATATTTTAAAAAAATAAATTTTAATCCGCTTGAATTTTAATATGTGAAAAATGAATTTTAATCAACTCCAATTTTAATCAAATTTTATGTAAAGGATTGATTGAGGTTTATGTAGGGGCAATTTTAGTATTTTAGATAATTAATTTTGGATATAAATTTTAGTTTAATTATAGGGGGTGCCAGTGATGTTTAAATATAAATTAAAAATGATGTCACTGATATTTTTGACAATAGAAGAGTTGTTGTTGAAGATATATTAAACTAAAAAGAGTATGATTGAAATTTTGCCAAAAAAAAAAAAAAAAACTATACGATTGAATTATCACAACACATCACCTCAAATGTTGTTCTTGATCATCAAAATGACCAACACAATAGATGTCATCTCCTACAAGTTGATGGCATGACATGGTTTGGGTGGTTGGTCAATTTTTATTTACATTCATACTTAGTAACTATTATAACTTAAAAGAAATTTCTAAAATTTAGCATTACTTCGTTTTGGATTGAATCCCATCCATATTTTAACAATAGATCATCTATTGTGTATTAATAGTAGATCTACAAAATATGATTACACACTTATTTAAAAACAATTCTAAAGGTTTAGAACAATCCAATGTAGAGTTGTCACTCAAGCACAACATTCTAATCAATCTGAAAACATTGATTTATGTGTGCTTGCCGACTTTAGATCTTGGTTTGGCGCAAATGTTCTAGTGGAGGGGAACACACGCACTACGTTCTATTGCTTCGAGTCCTTGATAATACACACGATCGGCTCATTGAAACAGTCCAGTTCGCAATCTCAAGAATATATTATATTACATACTCCATGAGGGATAATGTTATGTTTATCAATTTTTNAGAGTTGTCACTCAAGCACAACATTCTAATCAATCTGAAAACATTGATTTATGTGTGTTTGCCGACTTTAGATCTTGGTTTGGCGCAAATGTTCTATTGGAGGGGAACACACGCACTACGTTCTATTGCTTCGAGTCCTCGATAATACACATGATCGGCTCATTGAAACAGTCCAGTTCGCAATCTCAAGAATATATTATATTACATACTCCATGAGGGATAATGTTATGTTTATCAATTTTTTTTATCAAGTTTTCATTTTAAATGATGTGATACCGTTTTTTATCATCAAATAAGTGGATCTGATTAATATAAAAAAGTTGAATTCATCTTGTTCAATTATTTTTAATCATCAACATGTGACATGATCAAACTGTTACGATGAATATTTATGTTTCGTTTGGTATGACAGAAAAATGGAATGATAAAAAATTAGAAGTATGACAAATTTGAAAGATGGATAAAATATCATATTTGGTAAAGAATAATGGAAAAATGAGTGGATGAACTTTCCTTCTAACTCTGCAAAATATTTTTAAAATAAAAAATAAAAAACATATTTTTTTTATCTTACCAGACACAAAAAAATTAATATTTCTTATTTTTCATCTCCCTTATAGAATACATAGAGGAAAATAATAATTCTTTCATTAAAAAATAGTAAATATGGCACTCTCACTGTTCATCCGTCTATTTTTTTTTTACCCCCCTGATCAAACCGACCATTACACTGAAACCAACATGCCCCTGCTACAAAGAGATTGGTCGTTGAGCACAGTGCAACAGCGAGCCATCGGGCAAGTACGACTCCTTGGATTCTCAGCCTTTTGGGTTTTGTTTTGTTGGTTGGGGGGTATGATCACTTTGCCTTGGTCGATCTTCTATGAGTTGAGCGTTGACGGCCTCAAATTTTCATTATTGCATCCTCCGATGAATATGCCTAGGAGTAAATATAGGGCGTAAAAAATTAAAATTTGTATTAGGAGTAGACTACGGTACATCTTATTAGGTTTTCGATATTATACAAAAATTTACTACGTTTGTGGTAGATTTTATCGTATTTGTGGATAGTTTTACCACTGTTGTGATACCCAAAAAAATGATAAAAATATTTATCATAATAGTAGTAAAAACATCCACAAATGTTATAAAAACACTCACAAATGTAGTAAATCAGTTACAAAAGTAATAATATTTTTTGTACTTGAGAAACATGGTAAAAATAGTTATCACAAATGTAATAAAAATACCCACAATAATGATAAAAACACTCATTAAAGNATGATCAAACTGTTACGATGAATATTTATGTTTCGTTTGGTATAACAAAAAAATGGAATGATAAAAAATTAGAAGTATGAAAAATTTGAAAGATGGATAAAATATCATATTTGGTAAAGAATAATGGAAAAATGAGTGGATGAACTTTCCTTCTAACTCTGCAAAATATTTTTAAAATAAAAAATAAAAAACATATTTTTTTTATCTTACCAGACACAAAAAAATTAATATTTCTTATTTTTCATCTCCCTTATAGAATACATAGAGGAAAATAATAATTCTTTCATTAAAAAATAGTAAATATGGCACTCTCACTGTTCATCCGTCTATTTTTTTTTTACCCCCCTGATCAAACCTACCATTACACTGAAACCAACATGCCCCTGCTACAAAGAGATTGGTCGTTGAGCACAGTGCAACAGCGAGCCAGCGGGCAAGTACGACTCCTTGGATTCTCAGCCTTTTGGGTTTTGTTTTGTTGGTTGGGGGGTATGATCACTTTGCCTTGGTCGATCTTCTATGAGTTGAGCGTTGACGGCCTCAAATTTTCATTATTGCATCCTCCGATGAATATGCCTAGGAGTAAATATAGGGCGTAAAAAATTAAAATTTGTATTAGGAGTAGACTACGGTACATCTTATTAGGTTTTCGATATTATACAAAAATTTACTACGTTTGTGGTAGATTTTATCGTATTTGTGGATAGTTTTACCACTGTTGTGATACCCAAAAAAATGATAAAAATATTTATCATAATAGTAGTAAAAACATCCACAAATGTTATAAAAACACTCACAAATGTAGTAAATCAGTTACAAAAGTAATAATATTTTTTGTACTTGAGAAACATAATAAAAATAGTTATCACAAATGTAATAAAAATACCCACAATAATGATAAAAACACTCATTAAAGTGGTAAATTAACCACAAAAATGGTAAATATTTTGGTTGTAAAATGACCCACAAATGTTGTAAAAATATCCTTTGAAATAATAAATTTTTTAGGTATGGTACCAAAAATTTTTTTGGCTGCACCATAGTCAAGTCCTTCGTATTATTATTTAATGCAAGAGCAATGTTATAGGGACTTTATTTGAGAATTTTATTTAGGAATCTAATGATGTTATATCAATACAATCATTAGATTAACTGTAAGTTTCAATTTTAGATGGAGTCAACAACTAATCTAATGGTTGTAAATTATTAAGTCCCTCAATAAGGTTCAAATAACATTTTTCATAATGTAATCATCCAATATTAACTCATCAAATAAAAAAATAAATCTTATTCATTTAAATAATTATCCTTACATGTAAGATAATAGCAACCTCATATAAAAAAATGGAATCATCTTTTTTATTTGGATATTTAACATTAAACTATTACACTACGTGATAACTGAATATTTACTCATAAATATTGATTAAACCATACGAATTTAAAAATAATACTTTCAATTAATAATAATAATGAGTTAGTTAAATTAGTGTGAAGTACAAATAACTTGAATAATAATCGAGACAACTTAACGTCAAGCATGTAGAGCCCGTTTACTAGTTATTGTATCGGGAAAATGTTAATTTTTTATTTTTTAATATAATATTATATAAGTTATTGTAGAATTAAATATATTTTATTTGGATCTATAAAAATAAATAATAAATAATTTTTTTAGGGTTTGGGTACTTATTTATGATGATTTTAGTTGAGTTATGTCTGTCATCATTTTTACAATTTTTGAAAATGTTCAAGATTTCACCTCGATCAATTGCCAATGAACAAAAAAGAAAGAAATAAAAAAAGATCATGTTGAATAATATGTTGAACAAAGGTATATATACCATAATTCGAAGTATGTCTGGTCAAAACAGTTCGAATCTCATCTTCTCTCTCCTATAATAATGTCTGAATGGAAAAAAAAATTGAAGGAGAAAATTGAGTAGTTGCTTATCGTTTTCCCTGTTTGGATGTCTTCATCTCATTGTTTCTTCCTTTGAATTCTTCTGTCGTTTGAACCTCAAGAAAACAGTCTGTAGATGAGACCGTGTTTGGACTGGCTCTGTATTGTTGGGTGCTCCATAGACATTACGGCCCCTCTTAATCTCTCACCATTATGCTTGCTTGGTCTTCGTACACCATCGGTACTAGACAAAAACTACTCATTCTTATCATCGTTGTAGTACCCATTTCACCATGAACTAACATGCTTTCTTTTGTTTTTTTTGGTTTATTGAAAACATAACAGGATAAGTGCAATTTCAAATATAATTTACCCAATTTTGAACTAACAAACTTTCAACGCAACACTTAAAGCCACTTTAATGGTTACAAGTTTTTTTTTTTGAGGGGAAGGAGACTTGAACCCTTGACCTCAAAAAGACAAAACTTTCACAAGATAAAAAATGTTATTGAACCAAAGATCTATTAGTAATGGTTGCAAGTTAGAAGCCAAAAATGTAGAAATATGTTGGTGCAACTCTGATATTTGCATTTTACGCAATTCAACCTGAATCTTTAACTAAGTACCATCGATGCTCAAAGTTTTGNATAAAAAATGTTATTGAACCAACGATCCATTAGTAATGGTTGCAAGTTAGAAGCCAAAAATGTAGAAATATGTTGGTGCAACTCTGATATTTGTATTTTACGCAATTCAACCTGAATCTTTAACTAAGTACCATCGATGCTCAAAGTTTTGAAACCATATTTACTTGAGTTTCAGTATAAGTTTATATGTAGTTGAAAATATCGGTCAATACTCAGAGATTACACAATTTACACTAAAATTTTGATTTAATTTGAGTTAAATTTATAACTAATGAATTCTCAATAGTTTCGAATTGGGTCTTGAAACCCTAGAATTCCCGAAGAATACTGAATTTTTTTGTCCAAATATTGCATGTTGTTGGGTTGGGTTGAATTGATTAAAAGCTTAAACCTTTGTCATTATTACCCTTATAACACCAAGTTACATGCCCTTTACTCTCATTCAGCATCCAAAGAGAAATTGAAAATGACCTTTTCTATAAGCTTTAATGTATTATGGAGCATGTAGCTATTCAATATAACACGACAAAGAGTATGTGCATGGATCAAATCTCATGGGGCACAAGATCAACATTGACAAGTGGCCCGCAGTTATGGATCACCGTACAATTTACAGGCACACGTGGACAAGACATGTGGGGTCCACGCTCATGTGGATGCCCATGCCATGGTCATGTGGTGTTAGGGTTTGAAAGCAATGATTTGATGCCAAACACTGCATTGAATTATTGCAAGTTGAGGAGAGAGACACTGTAGTTGGAGAGGATAGGTTCCAACTATAGGTGGGGACTGTGTTTGACAATGAAGCCCCCCCCCACCCTCTCTCTCTCTCTCTCTCATGCAAGGTCAAGGACCCCAGTTCCGAAATTAACATACCTTGTAATGTCCAACATTTATTCGAGAATTTATACTTAGATAGCAAGGGTATGTGGTGTTGAGACAACGAGGGGTGCAAAATAGTCCCCTAGACCACACGGAGAGCGTTTGAAAAAGAAACTTTTGAGTGATAAGGATACTCAATTTGGTTCAATCCGGCCAGGAGGAATGTTCCGAGAAATAAGATTCACTTTACCCGTATTAATTTCAAATCTCATGTTTAATTTGAGTTATGGGTTTAGAAGAAATAGTTTAATTCAAATCTTGTATTATATATGCAGAAATGATTAATATGTACCCTTTTAATCCAAACTTTATATTCTTTTTAATGTTCTAAACCTAACCATCTGAATTGAAATTTCTAACTCCACGCCTATGTGAACATACTTGACATAGGAATAAAAAAAGGGAAAGAATACATGTTTTAATAATTGAGCAACCATATACTTCTTACTTACTCCATAGTTTTAAGTTTTATAGTACGTTCATGACATGCATATGTGTAATACGATGAACGACTCGATACGAACAATAATGGAGAAGGAATCCATGCATGCAGTTACCGACAAAGAATCCAATATTAAATAAATTAGAGATATCAGAAAATTGGATGGATTCGTTTTGGTGGTTATAGAGCTTGCAACGTTAATTTATTCTTGTAAACAATTACCAATGTTTTTTTAAGATAAGGAATCGCGCATACTGGTTAATGAAATGAGAAGGACTAGGGAACATGTGATGACGTCCTTGTTTGCTCGGCTTCATTCTTCAACCCACACTTTGGACATACTTATTATTAATAACATGATTCGATTAAGCACGTAAATCCAAAAAAACCCTTTAATTGGTTTCTTGTCGACCTGTAAATTAATTTTAGCTGTTATCTTTATTTTCTTTAAACAGCAATTTCTAACTTATTTCACAAACTTTCATTTTCTTGATAAGAATGTGGTTTAAACTCAGTTTTTTGATGTAAAACCGTATCTGCAATACAAACTTTCAATACAAAATTTTAGACGAGTGTTTTGTAAATACACTTCTATATTGAAAAGCTTGAGCTTGACCCACACTTTTATGTAAAAAGTGGTAGATTGAAAAATAAGCTGAAACTATTACACATTGCATTAAAAGCTTAGGCTAGTTGGACATGGACCAAGAAAGTTTAATCCGTCGTTCAGATGGGAATAAATGTATGCAAACAAGAAAAAATAAATGTGAGAGAGAGAGAGAGAGGTGTCATGGTCAGTGTAGGGTGAACCACAGACATGAGTTGAGAAGAAGTGGGCCAACAATGGCCAGGGACCATTAAGATGGACATGGTTAAAAAAGGTTCCTTTGACAAACCATGCCATGACAATGCATATTCCTAAATCGAAGTTAAGGGATATGCATCTTCTCAAACTCTTATGGACCCCCTTGATTAAACCTCTTTCTTTTTTTTTCTACTTTTGAATTGATCCAACAGCTTTTCAAATCTTTTTGAACTTGGTTAAAGATCAGAAATGGCATAATATCCTGTGTGGGACTTCTATGGTCTTTAGTTAATCTATTTGCGGGATCAAATTCATCGATTGGAGGCCCTCAGCTTCCTTTCCTTTTTGAAAACTATTTTAACTTTATTCTGAGAGTACATAAATGATTCTTTTAGAGTTCTATTATGGGTGCATATATGCCACGCATATAAAAAATAATAATGTGACTCTATTATAAGATTATCCAAATCTCAAACTTAGAGTGATGACGAGCGTTCATCCATTGGATCTCATGAGTTCAAGTCCAGACACTGAGAAATAAGGAATAGAGCTATCTAGTATTTTTCATTTACCTCTACTAAATATNATTATAAGATTATCTAAATCTCGAACTTAGAGTGATGACGAGCGTTCATCCATTGGATCTCATGAGTTCAAGTCCAGAATTCAATATGTCACTGAGAAATAAGGAATAGAGCTATCTAGTATTTTTCATTTACCTCTACTAAATATTACTATCTAGATTAGAATTTTGAACAATGGGCATGATTTTTTTTCCTGATTCTAACAGTATCCCTTTCAAGCTCTCTCTCTCTCTCTCTCTCTCTCTCTCTGTGTTTCCAATTGGGTTGGCCACATCAGTTGCTACCAGGCCTTGACTTTCAGAACTCAGATGAGAAAGCATTGCAATCTTTCCATTCGTACAGTGATGATAAACATCTTAGCAAGTCCTGATGTGGTGGATTACACATGAGAGATCAAAGAAAGGTTGAGATTGAATTGAAAGTTGGTCCCAACTGTGACTCCCATATTTGTGGCGAGAAAAAGAACTAACATTAATGACACGGCTTGAATGCGGGTCCTAATTGATGTCAGTGTGGTTTTCTCCTGCCTCTCTCTCTCTCTCTCTCGTGTGTATCGACACAGAAGTTCCTGCACATGTGATTCAACACTCTGACAGGACAGTTTAGTGGTCACCCAGTTATTTTTGATCCCCCATTGAATAAAATAAATTCTTCAGTACTAGCAGCTAAAATAAGTTCATGTTATACTAACAGAAAACTCTGAGAATTTCAAGAAACAATAGATATTAGTATATACTACTCAACAATAATTCTTAGAAAAATACGTCTTGTAGCAATAAGGATTCCAGTATAATTGCTAAAAAAAACTTAATAGGGTTGGCTAGTTGGTATCACCGTGGGATTAAAAAAATAATTAGAATTGTTTGCCTGAGTTGATTTTAATGTTACTCAAGTCGGTCACAAAAACCACATGCATTGACATAAAATCATGATATCTTTTAAGAGATTCGAATTTAGGTTCTCAAGATACTAATCACCGAGATATTTTTATTTGAACTACTATAATGTGATAAACTATTCTCTTGCACCCCCAATGGATGATTGATCATAAAATAGATTGATGAGCTGCTGCTTGATGAGCCGTTGCCGCCACCCTCGCCGAGAGTTTGGTTAATAACGTTCAAAACTTACTCTAAATGAAATAGTTAGCCGAACTCCCAATAAATCATGAAGAGAATTCCTCTTGTCCATTTGGATTACGGTCTGGGCTGAAAGTAGCAATGTTCCAAAGTCTTATCTAAAACCATCACTTCTTGCAAGTGAAAGTTACCGTGATCCAAAACATGTAGAATAGAGGCCAAGATTGACACTTAGGTTAATTTTTGGGCCCTGGATGGTCAGATTGGGCTTTCCAATGTTCTATGTGTTTGATTTAGCATGGCCCAAGACTAGGGTGTCTAGATTTCACATCCAACACTTTCTATATATTTTTGGGTTTTTTTTGGGTGGGGTACATTTATTTAGATTTACTTGAAAGAAAGTGTATGTGTAGTTATTTTATTCTATCAAATTCAATTTTAATAAAATATCTTATGATTAAGTACAAAATTCAAATGACATTTGAATTTTTTACGTACTTATCCTTCCTTAAATTATACATAATTTTTATTCTTTACATTTCTGTGTCTCTCTCCCTATATCTCCCCTATTTTCTCTCTATCTCTCATTGATAATTTATTTTCTTTTTAAATAAGTAAAAATTTTGATTTCATTTTTTCATTTGTCTTCCCTATTTTCTTTTTCTCCCCCCTTATTTTCTCTTACCGTTACTCTCTCTCCTTATTCTCTCTCTCTCTCTCTCTCTATATCAACACTACAACAACACAATTACACTAGTCAGTTACATCAATCAGTTATAATTGTCCTATAATACACCAAACAATTACTTATGTGTTCTAATAAACTAAATAGTTATACCAAATAATTACACAAAATTATGACACCAACTCAATTTGTCATTCAGTTGTTTACATAAATCAAAGAATTATACCATTTAATATTACGACATAATTATATCAATTATATACACCAAATTTGGTATAATGGTAAAGTTTTTTGTGTAATGATAAACCCTATTTGGTATATATAATTAGTATAATTATGTCATAATACTAAACGTTGTATATAATTAGTGTAACCATGTTGTGATATTAAATAATATAACTTTTTGATTTATATAAACAACTAAATGACAAATTGAGTTAATATTGTAATTTCGTGCAACTATTTGGTTTATTAGAACACATGAGTAATTGTTTAGTGTATTATAGGGTAATTGTAACTAATTGGTGTAATTATGTTGTTATAACGTTGATATAAGAAGAGAGAGAGAGAGGGAGAGAGAGAGAATAAGGAGAGAAAGAGTAGATGTGAAAGAAAATAGAGGGAGAGAGAGATAAAAAAATTAAATCAAATTTTTACATATTTCAAAAATCAATAAATTATCAATGTGAGAGAGAGAAAAAAAATAGGGAAAACAAATTGAGAGAGTAATGGAGAGAGGGGAGAGAGAGATATATATAGAGAGTAACAAAGTAATAAATTGTCTTTTAATTTTTTTTTCAAAAATTGCACTTAGGATCAAGTAAGTTTCCTTAATATAGTTTAGTTTAATTAAATCCAATCCAAATTTTTATACCAGCTTCCAAATTCCCCTATATTTGCTTATGAACACATATAACAGATACACATATTTTGAACATACTTTTACTCAATCTTATATTACAGTCGCAAGATTTGTGCACAAAAAAACTACTTCCAACTTCCCACTTACTAACCCATACATTTTTTTCAAATAAAATTATTTTTTACTATTAAATTATTTATTATTATTCATTTAAATTTATCTAACTTATTAAGTGATAAGGTGAAAAAGAAAGGAGATCCATAATATAAATTTTAAAAAAATAAAAAAATATATATTTTTGCATCGCACAAGTCAGAATGCTAATTAGACATAAATAAGAGCATTTTCAATCTTGACTTAAATGTAAACCCAAATTTAAATTTGAGTCAAAATGACCCAAAAACTTCTTTAATCTTAAACTCAAACATATACCAAATCAAGACAAAATTTATTCTTGATCAAAATTGAAACAGATTCAAATTTTATACTAAATTTTTTAACATATCCAAAACTAAAAGACTTCTTCGACAAATTATTCTCTGTCTGTTCTCGACTCTCTCTACTACACTGCTCCCATCGTCGACCACCACCGAAATTTACACAAATCATTTGAAAGCCTTTAGGTAAATTTTTTTCCTTTTCATCTTCTTTATTTTTTGTATTTTTTAAAACTCTAATCTCACCCATTTGTCATACTATATAACCCGTAAGCCTATCCATCAAATTTTTCTTTGATTTTTTTCTAGTTAAGCACTATCAGTAGTACAATTTCAGACCATATATTTTTCCTGAAATTTTAAACCTTTATTAGCCACAAATGTAAAAAATTTGTCATTTTATTTCTTCAATCTTCTTTTTTTCTTAAAAACGTATGTTTTTGTGTTTTTCAGATCAGACCTATGTCAAAATAGTTATTTTTTTTCTGAATTTATAAAAAAAAAAAAAAAAGGATTAGAACTATTTTAGAATTCTGGGTGATTTTTTTATTCTTGTGTAGTGTTGTATACATATTTATTTTTTTTTAAATTACCCATTTGTGGAGAGATATAAAAGTTGCATTTATTTTATCAAATATCATGATTTGAATGACACAAAAAATAAATTTTGGAACAATAAGAGAATTTTTTTAAAAGATTTGAGTAGATATTTGAGTTTGTTTATTGGAGTACTCTATATTAAATCAAATTTTTTACTCAAATTAAATTTAAATTTGAATCTAAATTTAAGTCATGATTAAAAACACTTTAAGAATGATCCAAAGTCTTGCGTCTTCGTTAAATTAAAGTGGAACCAAATCCCCTTCAATTCTATTTTCTTCCTCCTTTAATTATCGATAAGTGATCTATCAAGTAACAAAATAGAAGTTAAATAATATTAGAGAGAATGTAAGTTCAATCCGAGTCTCAACAGTTTCCTAACTAATGGCCAAAAGGTCGTAGCTTTGACTACTATTTAAAGAAATACTTCAAGATTTTCCAGTTGATGGCCAAAATGTCACAAGCAAACCGCTAAACTTTGACCTCCATGAAACACTCTCCAAAATAGCTAAGCCATCAATCTTCAAATCATCTCAAACTAAAAAATTTTACAAAAACAACTATTTTGCATAGTTCTCCATCCATCTTCCCACCTCAATCCTTGTCCTCTCTGTGTGATGTGTGTGTGTGTGTGTGTGAGAAAGAGAGAGATTCTATGAGTTGAAATCATCTTGCATGGTAGCTAGAGAATGACAAAGGATATCGTAGTGATTGAAGAGGGCCCTAACTCAGTTTCTTACAAAACGGCCAATGAAGATTCAAGCCTCTGCACTTCAACTGAGGTGGTTGTTCTAACTCAAAAGGTACCTCAAACTCAACACACATCAAAGCTTTTTGTGTTTTGATATTATGATTACCCGATCCAACGTCTTTGGTACAGTGGGCGAGGGTTGGTATATAAGTGCGACTTTTGGACCTTAGTTATGCTACATGCGCAATGCATATGTACGGGACATTATTGTTGTGTAATTTTACAGTTTCAAAGTAAGATAATATTGCTGAAGCTCTCTCTTGTCTCTCTTTGTATATGTGATTCTTAGGTAATTGCAGAGGTGATTGGGACATATTTCTTGATATTAATTGGATGTGGTTCGGTTGTTGTGAACAAGATATATGATTCGGTAACATTTCCTGGGATATGTGTAGCATGGGGTTTGGCTGTGATGGTCCTGGTCTACTCTGTTGGCCATATATCTGGTGCACATTTCAATCCTGCTGTCACCATCACTTTCACCATCTTTCGGCACTTCCCTTTAAAACAGGCAAGTTCCCTAGTAGGTCTGAAAGTTTATTTTATTTTTTGCGTAACCGAAAACCTTTTTGAATCTTCTGATCGGACATTATTTGAAAAAATGACTACAAAACAAACCATGGATGCACGAGATTCCGAAGAAAATATGTTCATCAGGTAAGTCAAGGTACTCGTGTGAGAATTGAGTATTGGATCTCGAGATACTAACTTTCGAAGTCTTTCCATCGTAACTACTCTGACCTGATAGGTCTGAAGTTCATGTTAACAAGATATATAGCAGCAAGCATTACTATAGGAAAGGAAGGTTTGTTACATTTTTACCAAGTAACTGGTAAATGTATAAGATACTCCGTTTGGTTCAATGGATTTAACAAAGGAGAGGAAATGATTAAGGAAATCACTCTCTCTTGTTTGGATGTCATGGAAAATAAGGGGAGAAAGCAAAATATTTGGGGCAGGTCAGAGAAAAATTCTTGATTCTCATGATTTACAACCAAATTTGAGAAGTAGGTGGCTCTAACTTTATCTAATTAGGAGAGAAATAAAATTTTCATTTGCCCCCTTTTTTTCCTTTTCATTTGTTTCCCTTCACAAAATCTGGAGCTTTAGCGAGATAAGAAGGGTACGTTATGGGTAATTGACACCATGAGGCAGGCCAAACGACACCACCTATATTTATACAAGATATGAAATGAATCGGGTCTATTCCTATCCTAAACTCTCTCTACATTTGACTTCTGGGTCTTTCCACTAATTCACTTCGGATTCTTTCATTAAATTACCAATTTATGTTGCCTAAAAATATTTTTCCCAGAACGAATAAATTGTGCCACAAAAAATTATAATTAAAGTATCTTTTTCTTTCCTTTACATAGAGCTTAAGTTGATGTGTACTTGCAGGTACCTCTATACATTGTGGCGCAGCTGGTTGGATCACTTCTTGCTAGTGCCACATTGTGTCTTCTGTTCGATACAAAAACTGAAGATTTCTTTGGAACTGTTCCAGTTGGATCCAACATTCAGTCTCTTGCCATTGAATTCCTCACTTCCTTCCTCCTCATGTTCGTCATATCGGGCGTTGCCACAGACAGCAGATCAGTTAGTAGCCATCACACACACACACACACACACACATGTATATATTTTCACTTTCCCTCGTATATAACTATTCTCGTCTTCTTCATCTATCAAAACATGGCCTGAGCAGTTTTGTTTCACTATGCTCTTCGTGTTAAGAAAAAGATCATCCTTATTAGATTAAAAAATGCTGTATCGATCACTTGCAGCTGTATGTGTTTTCGACTTTGATAACATATACTTTGATGTTATGTGTGTTTAATTTTCATTTTCTAACTTTTTGGCAGATTGGAGAATTGGCTGGAATTGCAATTGGAATGGCAATACTTATAAACGTTCTTTTTGCGGGGTAATTAATTTCCATAATCCAAGTTATCCAAAAAATACTGGACAATTAAACTATTTTTTAATTTCATAAACAGTCTCGAAGAGAAAAGTTGTTTGGTCAGTTGTTTTTTATTTTTATTTTTTAAAAACTTAGAATAAAAATTGAGTAAATTTATAGGAAGTTATTTTTAGTTTTTAGTTTTTTTGTGTTTTTGAATTTTTTTTTTAAGAATTTTAGAAAACACCACCAACACCACCATCACCAGTGTTGGCCTAACCGTTAGGCCACCTAGGCCATTGCCTAGGACCCCCAAATTAGAATCAAAATTTGGGACCCAAAATAAAATAAACAATGATATATAATTAAAATTTTAGGATATAATTTAAATACTCTATATTTTAATCATTGAATTAATAGTGAGTACTAACTTTAAACAAAATTTATTATATATCTAATGTACTTGATTCTCAAATTAGATGTAACTAGTATTATTGTAAAATTTTTACAACCTCTTTCAAAAATAATTTAGAGTCTTAAAATACAACTTATTTTTTTATCTCACCCAGTATTTATATATATTATCACTTTGCAATCTTATTATTAAAATCAATTGTCTATCATATAATAGGAACGAATAATAATTCTATATTTGGAGAAATTAAATTTGAGGTCATTTTTTAATAATTTTGTTTATAATCCACAAGATGACTATCAAATAGAGTGAGTAGAAGTAGAGCGTCGACTATCTTTTTTATTTAAAAATAACACTTTTTCTCTATGATATCTAACAATTAAGGCAAGGTGCAATGTAAGTCAAAAATGATGGATTTAGGGGGAGAAATTCAATTTGAATGGTTTTGAGAGAGATGTTGATGGTCGTTGAATAAATCTATTTGAAACCATCAGATGAACTTATTGAAATCTGTTTTGTTTTATATAATAGATGTTTGATTTATTTTAGAACTACTCAAATTGTATAAATTCCTATTTTTATATATATATAGAAAAAAAATCATTTTACTAGTCGAACTAATTTTCAATTTTGTTTCTCTTTTATCTCAAACAAATAATATGCATCATTGTATTTCATATCCCTATTTGATTTCGATTAACACAATTTTTATTTGTAAAATTTAAATTAAAATTTGTATAAGTACGTTTTATCTCAAAAGGCAAAACAAATAATTTATAAATAAACATATTTTAATAAATATTTAATATTACTATTATTTCTGAATAAATATTTATAGGGTCTCATATAACATTTTTGTCTAGGGCTCCAAATTAGGTTGGGCCGCCCCTAACCATCACCACCACACTTCCACCATGACCACTGCCACACTTCCACTGTTAATGTATATATTTTTATCTTTGTCACACATCAGTTAGACCAGGATACTTTCTTATACTACTTGTAGTATAAATATACCTCCTTATGTATATGAAAAGATACATTAAAGTAGTATGTAATAGATATTTATTTTTTATTCTCTTCTTTCACATGGTATTAGAGCTTAGGCTCATGAATCCTTCTAGCCAATGATAGTATGCTATGTGGTTGCCCTACGAGGGATCTTCCACATTAGAATTCTTGAAGCTCTTCATTCTTCCGGTTGCCCTCTAACAACCTCTCCTGGCCATCCTCCAGCAACCCACCTGCCATCCGACGACGACCCTCCACGCCATCCTTTGGCGACGCTCCGATTTGTTCTCCGACGACGTTCCGATTTGCCCTCCAACAACATTCTGATTGGCCCTCCGGTTATCCTCCAACGACATTCCAATCTGCCCCTAGCCATCTCTCGATGACCTTTTGGCCATCTTCCGGCGATATTTTGATCGCCTTCGATTATCCTCTGGCTACATTCTGATTGCCTCCAACCATCATTCGTTGTCCTCTGATGACCTTCCAGTCATTCACTGATCGTCCGAATCTACTATGGCACTATTTGATATGATTCAATCTCATTGCTCATATTGCCACAAGACTGGTCATACTCTACTCAACTGTCCTACCTAATTTTGCAAGTTCTGTCACAAAAAAGAGCCCAAGCCACTATCTGAGTAACTGTCCACAAAATTTATACCATAATGCACCCAAGAGTGGCAAACCTAACACTAACTAGCAGTATAGATCTGAAAATCAATCCAACAACCAGTCTATGCCTGTTTCTCACATTACTACTTCTACTATCAATGATTCTTATCCTCTAAAGTCTCTTTCTTCGACCTTTAGTGCTAGTGATCTTACGGTTGTCCTCTAATAGGTTCTTTCTGTATCAGTTAATCCATCTTCTATTACTTTGTGTGCCACTTCAAACAAATCATCTTGATTGTTTGATTCTGCATGTTGTATTCATATGACCCCTAATGAATCTTTGTTTTCTTCCACACAATCTATTGGTTTTGTCTCACCCATTCAACTACAGATGGCTGACATATGCATGTTAATCTCGTTGGACATATCTTTATATCCCATGTATTACTTTCCTATACTTATCACATTCCTAATCTTATTCTCAATCTCATATCTGTGAGTCAACTTTGTGACATTGGACTCACTGTTTTGTTCTCTTCTACTGGTTATATTGTCTAAGATCCACGGACAGGACAGACCCTTGGAATAGGTTGGATGTTTGTCTGAGCTTATCTATCTTCATCTTCCAGAACAACTATTTTCCTCAGTCCTTTTTATTGTTGATGTTTCCACTTCGACTAACTGTCCTTTCAATCTTTGGTGTTATCGTCCAGGTCATGTTTCTTCAAGTCATCTACAGTATTTAATTTCCAATGGTCAGTTAGTGTATTTTCATAGTAAACAACTTGATTGTTTGTCTTGTAAACTTATGAAAAAAATTAGCTTTACCTTTCAATAACAATAACTCTTTGTCTTATGCCATTTTTGATTTGGTTTATTCTAATATATGGGAACCTATTCCAACTGTCACTATGGCAGGGTCAAAGTACTTTGTTATTTCATTTATGACTATTCTCGTATCACTTGGATTTATCTTTTACAAACTCNCTCCAACTGTCACTATGGGAGGGTCAAAGTACTTTGTTATTTCATTTATGACTATTCTCGTAGCACTTGGATTTATCTTTTACAAACTCGATCTCAATTGCAATAAATTTATTATAATTTTGCAAAAATAGTCCAAACTCAATTCTCATGATCCATTAAAGTCTTTAGATCTGATAATGTNTTCCAACTGTCACTATGGCAGGGTCAAAGTACTTTGTTATTTCATTTATGACTATTCTCGTATCACTTGGATTTATCTTTTACAAACTCGATCTCAATTGCAATAAATTTATTATAATTTTGTAAAAATAGTCCAAACTCAATTCTCATGATCCATTAAAGTCTTTAGATCTGATAATGTCATGGAATATAGAGACATCACTTTCCTTAACTTTCTCAGTCAACTTGACACCATTCCTCAATGTTCTTGTCTTTGCATATCTCAACCAAATGGACATGCTGAGCACAAACATCCTCATATTCTTGATATTGTTCATGCTCTTCTTTGTGTACCAAGCGTTTTTGGGGTGAAGCTGCTCTTATTGTCATCTATACCATTTATCATATTCACTCTCCTATTATTGGAAATCAATTTTCATATGAGTGGTTGTATGACAGTTCTCCTAATTACCACTCTCTTCGAGTCTTTGGTTGTGCATGTTTTCTCTTACTCCAACCTCATGAGCATACCAAGTTGGAACCTCGAGCATGACTTTGTTGTTTCTTGGGTTATGAGATTGAACATAAGGGTTATCGTTATTGGGATCCGTATTCCAAGCGTCTTTGTGTTTCTTGACATATCATCTTTTGGGAACACAAGATGTTCTTCACCTTGTCTTAGTTTCAACTTTCGTCTGCCCCTACTTCTTTTCTCTTTACTAATCCATTTATGGATCTATGTCCTAAGGACCCATAGCCAGACTCACCTGAGATCCTATCTACGGACCATCTAACACACTCAGACTCATCTAAGCTCCCATTTGTGGATTATGCGGAGGCTTCTGTCCTGTCTCCTGCCCTTATTCATATTGAGAGTGATCATGCCTCAGATCTTGAACCTTCTATACTACTTCTTGGTGATACTCATTCTCCAACTCATTAGCAACGTCATTCCACTCACGTAAGGAACATTACTGTTCATTTGCATCATTATCATTGTTTTTCCACTATTCTATCTCAGCATGAGCCTTACTCTTATTGCGAGGCTAGCTCTAACCCTCATTGGCCGCATGCAATGGTAGATGAACTATATGGACTAGCTGAAACATATACTTGGGATTTGGTTAACCTTCTAACCAAAAGACTATTGGTTGTAAATGAGTTTATAAGATCAAGACTCGTTCTGATTTCTATTGATTGTTACAAGGCTCGTCTAGTGGTCAAGGGCTTTACACAAGAGTATTGTATTGATTATGAGGAGACTTTTGCTCCTATTACTCATCTCACTTTAGTTCGAAGTCTACTAGCTATTGTTACAACCTACCAGTGGAAATTATATCTGATGGATGTCAAAAATACATTTCTCAATGGTGACCTTATTAAGGAAGTCTAAATGCAACCTCCTCCTGACTATCCTCATTCGCCACATCAAATTTTTAGAATTTGTCGTGCACTATATGGTCTCAAACAAGCCCCTAACCTGGTTTGCAAAATTGAGTGCTACCATTGAAAATTTTGGTTTTTGTTTTAGCCCTTAGGATTTGGGCTCTCTTTGTTCGTAAGTTTGAGTGTGGCACTATTCTACTACTTCTCTATGTTAAAGATATGATTATCATTGGGGATGATGTTTCTGGTATTTCGAATCTCAACATATTCTCCACACACATTTTGAGATGAAGGATCTTGGTTCTCTCAACTACTTCTTTGGTCTTGCAATCTTGTCTAACTACAGTGGGTATTATTTTTTTCAGGCCAAGTATGCCTTTGATCTTTTTAGTCATGTTGGATTCACTGATTGAAAAACTGTACCTACCCCATTTGAGCAAAATGTTTGACTTACTCTCTTGGATGACACACATGTCCCTGATGCCACTCTTTTCGCCAATTGGTAGGCAACCTTGTGTATCTCACTGTTACTTGCTCTGATATAGCCTATGATGTTCATCTTGTCAGCCAATTTTTGACTTCTCCTCGTGCTACTCATTATGTTGTTGTTCTTCGTATTCTACGATATATTAAGGGTACTATGTTTCATAGTCTTCATTACTCTACTCATTCATCTCTTGAGCTACGTGTTTATTCTGATATTGATTGGGTAGGAGATCCTATGGAAAGTTGTTTTATCCCTGGTTACTATTTCTTTTTGAGCGATTGTCTCATTTCTTGGCGCAGTCAGAAACAGTCGATTATCTCTCGATCTAGTGTTGAGGCTGAGTACCGAGTACTTGCTGTACTACTTTTGAGCTCCTTTGGCTTCGTTAGCTTCTATAGGATATGGATGTTCCTCATCAATCTAATTATCCTCTTTATTGTGACAACCGCAATGCTATTCAAATTGCTCACAACAATGTTTTTCATTAGTGCATAAAACACATAAGATCAATTGTCATTTTGTGCGTCATTACCTACAGGAGGGTACACTTCACCTTTTTTTAGTTGCTTCGACTGATCAACTGGTTGATATCTTCACGAAGGCTCATCCACCTTGTCATCATTGTGATTTCGTTTGCAAACTCCAATTGGCATCTACGATCTCACCCTTTAGTTTGAGTGGGGATGTTAATGTATCTATGTTTATCTTTTGTCCCACATCGGTTAGATTATGATACTTTCTTATTCTGTTGTAATATAAACACACCTCCTTATGTATATAAGAAGATACACCAAAGTAATACACAATTGATATTTGCTTTATATTTTTTTCTTTTACATCCACCATGTCTACCACCATCACACTTCCATGACACCACCACACTTCTATCACTACAACCATCATCACGTCCACCACACTTCCACTACCACCACTATTGTACTTTCATAATTTTCTAGGTTATTGATCAAACAAGTTTTATTGTTTTCTATTTCATAGAACTGTTTTTACAATCATATAACCAAATAAGTTCTGCGACATAAAATATACCAAAAATAGTTTTGTAAAATTCTTTTCAAAAATAATTTTTGAATATTATTTTTTAAGATGCAAAGCAAACAGCGCATAAAATTCATATAGCCGACATTAAATAGTTAGATTAAGTAAAATTGCAACCAAAGTGAACCACTACCGGGTTCGGTGCCCAAAGAAAAAAAAATCTTTCTTGGTCATCCATCCTACCCCAAAATGCATTCTATATACTCATTTGGCCACTTCCTTATCATCGTATGGAATTAATAAGTATAGTTACCATTTTTTGGGAATTAAAAATGGTGTAAAATACCTTTTATGTACATATGTATTGCCACAAGAAATACTTTGAAATTATGAGTCATCTAATTCCACTGAACTTTCTCTGTGTCTAATTTTCTCATGGTGAAATTGTCATTGCAGGCCGGTGTCTGGAGCGTCGATGAACCCTGCCCGGAGCATTGGTCCAGCCATTGTCATGCACAGATACAAGGGGCTCTGGGTTTATATAATTGGACCTCTCTTCGGCACCATAGCTGGAGGATTTGCTTATAATCTGATTAGGTTCACGGATAAACCTCTCCGAGAATTGACAAAAAGTGGATCTTTTATCAAGAGCATCTCTAGAAACAATCATCGGTAGGCTTTATGATTTGTTTGATAAGAGAGATGAAAACTAGGAAAGATTGATTTTTTTCATCCTATATTCTTTCTTTTCTCTTTGTTTGTATGATGTGTGGAAAGTTAGAGGAATAAGTTTTCATTATTTGGTATTTGAGGGAAAATGAGAGAAAGAGAAAAACATACAAATGTAATTTATTGTTATACCCTCTACTTAAAAGCTANCTTCTCTTTGTTTGTATGATGTGTGGAAAGTTAGAGGCGAGAAAGAGAAAAACATACAAATGTAATTTATTGTTATACCCTCTACTTAAAAGCTATTAATGTAGAAAATTTCAAAGTCATACATGAAGATTAGTCATGTCAACTTGGATTTATTAAAATATTGATACTTTCATCCCCTATATTTTCATAGAAATAATTCTCTTCTTTGTAGTTAATTACCTTCTACCAGCACAAAATGTTGAAAAACTTTCTAAGCCATCGTCTAATGTAATACCAAATATCTCTAGGGTTCCTTTGTTTAACATGATAATGATAGAAAATGTAAGAAGGAGAAAATTTTAAAAAATTTCATGTGTTTGATTAACATGAAATAGAAAATAATGGAAAAAATAATTTTCTTCCATACTTAGATTTTCTCACAACTAACAATTTTTTTTTTCTTGTAAAAAACACAACAAAATGCAAGAAAGTTGTGATCTTTAATTAACTTCTAATGTTACCCTTATTTTTCTTAAAATATTTTATTGGTTATAAATTTAAAAAAATCTCAGTATGAATTTGATTAACCGTATAATTTAGTTCTAAGAATTTGGTGTTGGGGTTTATCCCAGAATTAGGTTAGGAGCCACTTTTTTAAAATTTTAATTATAATAAATATTTTTTACTTATTTAGATCGATTTAATATACTTAAGGGTAATTTAGACAATTAAAAAAAAATCTTGTAACTTTCCTTTCTTTCAAATAATAGATTGAAATTTTTTAAAACTTTCTCACAATTTTTTCATGCTAACCAAAAACACACATGAAAATATATTTGCTTTCATTTTTTTTTTTTTACTTCACTCTCTACCATTTTCAATTTCCCTCATTATTTTCTTCTTAATCAAACAAACCCCTAGGGTTCGTTTGGTTAGGAAGATAAAAATGATGAAAAGTGAAAATAATAGAAAGTGAAGTGAAAGAAAAGAAAATGATTGAAAATATATTTTCATGCATGTATTTGGTTAGAATAAAAATTTATGGAAAAATTTTAAAACAATTTCATTCTATTGTTTGAAAGAAAGTAAAGTTAAAAGAATTTTTTTATAATTGTTTAAATTACCCTTAATTATATTAAATCAGTCTAAAAAAGAAAAAAAAATGTAATTACAATTGAAAGTTAAGAAATTTTAAAAAAGTGCTCGAAACCTAATTTTAAGACAATCACCAACACAAATGTCTTTGGGCCAAATTATGTGATTAATTAAATTTATACCAAAAACTTTTAAAATTAATAACCAATAAAATATTTTAAGAAAATAAAGGTAGAATGGAAAGTTAGTTATAAATCAAAACTTTTTGTATTTTCTTGTGTTTTTTACAAGAAAAAAAAGTTGGTTATTTGTGAGAAAATTCAAGGATGAAAGAAAATTATTTTTTTTGTTATTTTTTTTTTCATGCTAACCAAACACATAAAAATTTTAAAATATTTATCTTTTTTTTTATTTTCTACCATTCTCCCACTAAACAAACGGACTCCTAGAGAATCATTCTAGTGCTACTCTCCATACAAAGAGGATTGCCTTATTTACGACGAAAACACTCATCACAAAAATCCGACTTCGTTGCCCAATTACATCCATCCTTTTGGGTCGAAAGTTTTTTGTGGCTTCACAACTTTGTCAACCATATTTAGCAAACCATATATATGGTGACCAAATATAATTTTTTTAGTAATAAAATTTAGGTTTAATAGTATTTTTGCTTTGTAAAATATGTATTTTTTATCAATTTGATTCTTAATGTATATATTTTTTTAATTCAGTCTCTAAAATATTCAATTCGTGTAATTTTGGTCCCTAATTAGATAATTCGTCAAGTTTTTTGACGGAAGTGACCACATGTCATTTTTAAGATGATATCACATCCCAACATGTGATCATTTTATCTAAAACTTAACTGTCCGTTTGTGTAGAGATTCAAAATGACACGAATTGAATATTTTATAGACTAAATTGATAAAATTGATAGAACGACGACTAAACTAACAAAAAGCGTATACTTTAGATACTAAAAATAATATTAATCCTAAAATTTCAAAATTTTTCGCACTAAAATTTAAAAATTTGTCACAGAAAATTAACCTTTAGCAACAAATTTTTTGGAATGCCTTTTCTGCTGCGACCGAACTACTACTTGATCTATCAGAAAGATGACATCTCTCTCTCTCTCTCTCTCCACATGGAGTCACATGAATTTATACAAACAAAGGTTTTCACATGGCTGCCCACGTTGACACTGTCATAGTAACATGGCTTGTATGTGTGTATGTGTGCGCGTGCGTGTGTCTTCAGGTCTAGAACTAGAGGTTGAAGCAGAAAAACACAGAGGACCCACGTCTCCATTGCCATGAAATTTTCAAAACCCCTCAAGTCGACGGACCTTTGTTTTGTTCATTTACTATTGGCTGCGACAATGAGTTTCAAATATGATATGGCTTTCTCACCATATACCTGGATCAGATCTTGTACTGTAGTGTTAAAATATATATCCACATGGGTAGGGTCTCATATCATCTGGTGGTGCATGTCTTCTTTTTCCTGTAGCAGGTGTTCTTGAGATTATATAATATTTATTTGCCTATGTTTCCAATTTTCTTTGTTTATATAACCTTATCTACGTGCAGTGGGAGAAAGTGTCCTAGGTTGGGTAGCCCTGTCAAAATATGCATGCTTGACTTGTTGTAGATTCATTCCCTATGAAGGGATGGGAGGGAATATTTTTTATGGAATGTATGTTGGTACATGTCGACGGTGGGTCTTGGTGGTGTTCCATTGTGTTCTATATGTGAATCGTAAAAATAATCTTTCTATATATAAGAATATAACACCGTAATAACGAGAGTTTCGGTCATAAAACCACTATTCTTGTCTCTAAGTACTTGGATATTGATAACCCAATAACATAAAGAGTCAACGCATAAAATATAATATAAATTCTCAATGATAAAAATAATAGTTTATTTTTTCTCAACNTTTTTTTTATTTTCTACCATTCTCCCACTAAACAAACGGACTCCTAGAGAATCATTCTAGTGCTACTCTCCATACAAAGAGGATTGCCTTATTTACGACGAAAACACTCATCACAAAAATCCGACTTCGTTGCCCAATTACATCCATCCTTTTGGGTCGAAAGTTTTTTGTGGCTTCACAACTTTGTCAACCATATTTAGCAAACCATATATATGGTGACCAAATATAATTTTTTTAGTAATAAAATTTAGGTTTAATAGTATTTTTGCTTTGTAAAATATGTATTTTTTATCAATTTGATTCTTAATGTATATATTTTTTTAATTCAGTCTCTAAAATATTCAATTCGTGTAATTTTGGTCCCTAATTAGATAATTCGCCAAGTTTTTTGACGGAAGTGACCACATGTCATTTTTAAGATGATATCACATCCCAACATGTGATCATTTTATTTAAAACTTAACTGTCCGTTTGTGTAGAGATTCAAAATGACACGAATTGAATATTTTATAAACTAAATTAATAAAATTGATAGAACGACGACTAAACTAACAAAAAGCGTATACTTTAGATACTAAAAATAATATTAATCCTAAAATTTCAAAATTTTTCGCACTAAAATTTAAAAATTTGTCACAGAAAATTAACCTTTAGCAACAAATTTTTTGGAATGCCTTTTCTGCTGCGACCGAACTACTACTTGATCTATCAGAAAGATGACATCTCTCTCTCTCTCTCTCTCCACATGGAGTCACATGAATTTATACAAACAAAGGTTTTCACATGGCTGCCCACGTTGACACTGTCATAGTAACATGGCTTGTATGTGTGTATGTGTGCGCGTGCGTGTGTCTTCAGGTCTAGAACTAGAGGTTGAAGCAGAAAAACACAGAGGACCCACGTCTCCATTGCCATGAAATTTTCAAAACCCCTCAAGTCGACGGACCTTTGTTTTGTTCATTTACTATTGGCTGCGACAATGAGTTTCAAATATGATATGGCTTTCTCACCATATACCTGGATCAGATCTTGTACTGTAGTGTTAAAATATATATCCACATGGGTAGGGTCTCATATCATCTGGTGGTGCATGTCTTCTTTTTCCTGTAGCAGGTGTTCTTGAGATTATATAATATTTATTTGCCTATGTTTCCAATTTTCTTTGTTTATATAACCTTATCTACGTGCAGTGGGAGAAAGTGTCCTAGGTTGGGTAGCCCTGTCAAAATATGCATGCTTGACTTGTTGTAGATTCATTCCCTATGAAGGGATGGGAGGGAATATTTTTTATGGAATGTATGTTGGTACATGTCGACGGTGGGTCTTGGTGGTGTTCCATTGTGTTCTATATGTGAATCGTAAAAATAATCTCCCTATATATAAGAATATAACACCGTAATAACGAGAGTTTCGGTCATAAAACCACTATTCTTGTCTCTAAGTACTTGGATATTGATAACCCAATAACATAAAGAGTCAACGCATAAAATATAATATAAATTCTCAATGATAAAAATAATAGTTTATTTTTTCTCAACAATAAAACCCAGAAATTGAGCATGAACAGTTAGAACACAAGTAAATATAACCGCATGGCTTCCACTCAAAAATCCATACTAGAGTACTAGTTTAAGTAGGTCAAGTTTTTCCATAAGATTACTTTTGTTAATCCATTATTTATCTATTTGGCCAATCCTTATTAGGAGACTTTCAATGAAGCAGAGAATATTTGATCGTACCATATTTATATATATTAGTTATTTCTCGTACCTGAAGATACAGAGTAATAAGAAAAATTGTCAATAATATATATATATGTATTCACATTCAAAACCAAATCACAAATATAAAGGAGATAGGGCAAAATTTAAGCACGGGTTGTAATAAGAGTGAGTGGTGGTGGACGANATTAGTTATTTCTCGTACCTGAAGATACAGAGTAATAAGAAAAATTGTCAATAATATATATATATATATATATTCACATTCAAAACCAAATCACAAATATAGAGGAGATAGGGCAAAATTTAAGCACGGGTTGTAATAAGAGTGAGTGGTGGTGGACGACAGTGAAAGTGGTAGGAGACGGTGATTATTGTGGTGGGTGGTGACGATCGTGGTGGTAGTGGCAGTCGTGTCTGGCAATCATGATGGTGGTGTATTTTGGGTGACGGTGGTGGTGGTGGTGGTGGTGATGGGTGTGAGTGATGGTGGGTGACGGTGACGGTGACGGTGGTTGTCATTGGTGGTGGTAGGGCGACGACGGTGGTGGTGGTGGGTAACAGTGGTTGGCGATGATGATGGGCCACAACGAATGGTGGTGGGTCATAGTAGTGAGTGGTGATAGGAGCTGAAAGTGGGCAATGTAATCATGGAATGATGGTGGTTGTTGTAATAAATATAAGAATGAGAAAACAATGGTGGTAAGTGTTGGCGATGGACGACGGTGGTAGCAATTTGTGGTGGGGGTAATGAGGGTGATAGTGAAACAGTAAAGGTGGTGGAGAGGGTGGCAACGATGGTAAGGGTGATAGTGGTGGTGGTGGTAGTGGTAGTGGTAGTGGTGGTGGCAGTGGTAGGGTAACGACAGCGATGGTGGTGGTTGTTGTGGTGGTGGGGTGACAGTGGTGACGGTAGGGTGGTGGGGGTGGTGGCGACAACAATGGTGATGGTGGTGAGGGTAGTAGTGATGGTGGTGGAGGTGGTGGGGGGTGGTAGGTGTAAAGTGGTGATGGTGATGAGGGTAGGGTGGTAACAACGGTGATGGTGGTGGTGGAAGGTGGAGGTAGTGAGGAGACGACAATAGTGATGGTGGGTGGTGGTGGTGGTGGTGATGGTGATGGTAGTGGGGTGGCGGTGGCAGTGATAGTGACGGTTGCGGTGGTGGTGATAGTGGTGGGGGTGGTTGCAATAGAGGTGGTGATGATATGGTTCTAAACACTTTTTTTTTAAAGTAATTATAAAAAATTATAAGTTTTAGAAAGTCACCTTAAACACATCTTTAAGGACCTATTTTTTTTTATTAAATTTGGGGTGTTAATATTAACTGTCAGATTAACTTTGAAATAAAATTTAAATAAATCTCAACTGCAAAAAATAAAAGTCATTTTGTTTATCTTTTGAGATTTGGATTGTATTGTAATTTATTATACAGATAATTGAGGTTATAACTTATGTTATTCACCTTATTACCTCCACAACTAACTTTCATATAGAAATCGGTTTTCCCGATTATCCAACATGGTCAAGTCTCAACCACATGATTTGTTGAAACATAACTCTGATTCTACTTGTTGAAACATAACTCTAATATTGTTTGTTAGTTTTGCACGGTGGATAATTAACACAAATAATACTCGTNGATTCACCTTATCACCTCCACAACTAACTTTCATATAGAAATCGGTTTTCCTGATTATCCAACATGGTCAAGTCTCAACCACATGATTTGTTGAAACATAACTCTGATTCTACTTGTTGAAACATCACTCTAATATTGTTTGTTAGTTTTGCACGGTGGATAATTAACACAAATAATACTCGTTAAAAGATAGGAATTTAAAAATAGGAAAACAATAAAAACATGACACAAATATATCATGGTTTGATACAGTATACCCACTTTGATTCACTATATTTACATCCACATATAAAAAACTTATATCGATGTAATAATCACTGAAAAACTAGTCATCTCATTATTTATTTAATTGTTTATTAAACCCTATTTTTAGGGATAAAATATTATAACTCAAACTTATTCAGATACAATTTAATCTTTATGTTTTCCATCACATGTTTAATATACTTATTTATGATATATTAAAACTCTTCTAATATAATCATATTTTATATATGATTCTTATATTGATTATTCAATAAACTCTCATTTATGATATTTAAAGAGTTTGAGTTAAGTTCCAACGTAATTTATAAGTACCGTACCGATAAAATACAAATAGGCGCCAACAACTTGCCCGTCTAGCTAGAAAAAATATTTTCTTTGCGAAGGTATTAATAAAGAACTTTGATATTATAAGTTTTAGCAATAATAGGCCATCAATGAATGCATTACTTNCCAATAAATTCTCATTTATGATATTTAAAGAGTTTGAGTTAAATTCCAACGTAATTTATAAGTACCGTACCGATAAAATACAAATAGGCGCCAACAACTTGCCCGTCTAGCTAGAAAAAATATTTTCTTTGCGAAGGTATTAATAAAGAACTTTGATATTATAAGTTTTAGCAATAATAGGCCATCAATGAATGCATTACTTTTAACTAAACCAGATGACTCGGTGAAAGCATCAGTGTACCTCTAATGGGATCACCAACCGGAGTGGTTGAGTTCCATGAATGAGAGAGTAAAACGAAAGGTGGAACTAGATCCATGCACGGCGGAGGTAGTACATTAGTACAGGCTCATCTGTTAATTACTGTCTAAGTGATATTATATAAAAAATAATAATTAATAAATGATAACAAAATTCATTTATTCAAAGAATTATTTTTTAAATAAATAATAATACAACTATTATTGATGACATGAGATTAATATTTTTTTTCTTCCGGAGGTGGGCGGCCCCATAAATCCACCTGTCGGGCGTGCTGAGACATGCACATGCCCTGCACAAACTTCACCTTTTTTATGTTTTTTTGGGACTTGTTTGTACTACCTTTGATGTCTTTCTTTTTCTTCTTGTTATAACCTCATTATCATGTTTAGCCTAAAGGTTGACAAAATGATCAGATCTAGTCAAGTTAGTTTCATTATTTTGAGGATCTCACTTTATATCTCAATCAGCTTTTAACATTTTTATTTTATATCTTTAAAGATTTAATTTTTTATATTATATCTTAAATATATTAAAAATCACTCCATTGATATTCATTGACGAATAACAAAAATTAACGAAACGATTACGTTAAAACACTTTTAATATATTAAATGTGTAAAATGAGAAATTTTAAAAATATAAAATAATTTTTTTCAAATCCTCCATAATGCAAAATAGAATTCTGATAAACAAACCGGGGGAAAAACAATGTCATTATAGGCCCTTGACACCAAAAAGAGAAAATAAAAAAAGAAAAAAGAGGTACAGTACATCCTTGATCATGTGACCTTTTCATATTACTTGGGATGACCATTTTAACTTTGATATGAAATTAATCTAAAGTTTCTTTCTATTGTTTTTTTTTTGGCTTGCTTGATATTAATTTAGTTATAAATACTTCCTCCGTTCCTAAATATCTGTCGTTTAAAATTTTGCATAGGAATTACAGAAGCTATTAAATAGCTGTAATATGAGTAAAAAAATAATTACACAAGACTAAAATACCATTATTCTATACATATTGGAAATGAAAAGAATATGAAAGACACTTAGCCTCCACCTAATTTAATGTATTGAAAAATTAAGGATAAATTTAGAAGAAAAAATATTAATTATGCTTTGGTTTCATAAAACGATAGATATTATAGAACAAAAAAAATTGTGTAAAACGACAGATATTTAGGAACGGAGGGAGTAGTTTAGATATAATCAAGTTATTCAATCAAATTTGTTTAATAAATGAGCCAACACGAGACAAAATTAATACAACACGAATTTAATTGTACATGATTATAAATGATTCGCCTGTAGGTTAAATAAATTTTGACATGNTTGCTTGCTTGATATTAATTTAGTTATAAATACTTCCTCCGTTCCTAAATATCTGTCGTTTAAAATTTTGCACAGGAATTACAGAAGCTATTAAATAACAGTAATATGAGTAAAAAAATAATTACACAAGACTAAAATACCATTATTCTATACATATTGGAAAGGAAAAGAATATGAAAAACACTTAGCCTCCACCTAATTTAATGTATTGAAAAATTAAGGATAAATTTAGAAGAAAAAATATTAATTATGCTTTGGTTTCATAAAATGATAGATATTATAGAACAAAAAAAATTGTGTAAAACGACAGATATTTAGGAACGGAGGGAGTAGTTTAGATATAATCAAGTTATTCAATCAGATTTGTTTAATAAATGAGCCAACACGAGACAAAATTAATACAACACGGATTTAATTGTACATGATTATAAATGATTCGCCTGTAGGTTAAATAAATTTTGACATGTTAAAATTTTAACAAGAAATAAATAAAAAGAAATTAATTAGAAAAAATACTATTGATTTCTAAAATTTTAGGAAAATACCTTGCATCTCAAATGATATTTCAAATAAATAAAAAACATTGAATGAATGGGTCTTGTTAAAAAAAGTTAGATCTCGACTAGTTTAGAATCCAAAATTTGGGATCTTAGCATTGTTCAATTCTTTAAGCTCCAGCCCCACCACAAATTAGGAGATCTTGTCCACAACAGTTGGCCCACCGGCTAATCTTTCTTGATCAAAAAGATGATTCCACAAATCAACGGCTATGATTTATTTATGATAGATCTTAGGCAATGATTAACACCTTTTCCTTCAATACCTTGCTTTTCACACATAAAAAGTACAGAACACTGGAAAGTCAAACAGTTTGTACCATGAAATGTGGACTCCCAGAAGAGTCGGTGATCTATCATCTTAGAATCCTCCTCTTCCTCTTTTAACCGTCGGATCAAAATATCAATCCAACGGCCAACCCATANATAGGCAATGATTAACACCTTTTCCTTCAATACCTTGCTTTTCACACATAAAAAGTACAGAACACTGGGAAGTCAAACAGTTTGTAGCATGAAATGTGGACTCCCAGAAGAGTCGGTGATCTATCATCTTAGAACCCTCCTCTTCCTCTTTTAACCGTCGGATCAAAATATCAATCCAACGGCCAACCCATAATATTCTGTACGTCAGAAACAGACAAAAAGATGAACAATTGCACATGATTAATGACGTACCTTTTTTTTTTTAAGTCTTACTTTATTTATTTATTATTTTTTCAACGGTCAAATATGTGTCTAAACTAATCTACTTATTAATTTTTTTTTATTTTAATTAAAGACAAGTTATTCATATGATCTAATCCAAAAAAATTATCAGATTTACTGAATAAAATTTAAACGATTGNGTGTCTAAACTAATTTACTTACTAATTTTTTTTTATTTTAATTAAAGACAAGTTATTCATATGATCTAATCCAAAAAAATTATCAGATTTACTGAATAAAATTTAAACGATTGATACCTCATGATCGACGATAGACTTGATTTACGGGATAAAATCTCGTCGTTTTTTCGGACAAAAAAAAATAAGTTGAATTTATTTTTTTTTTCCTTTAAAAAAACTTGAATTTCACCCTGTATGGTATACTCTTAACTACGACTTCAAGTATACTTCAGTTTTCGAAGTCTCATCTTCAAAGCAAAGAAGAGATTCCTCTAATAAACTTAACTAATTTCAGTTCTTACCTTGATTCAAACACACAAAATGCAAATCGTTCCTCTCTCTTTCGATCTCTCTACTGGTAATTTCTCTCTCTACAAACTTATTTCTCTCTGTATTGTATACATCGATGATATACATGATTACATCTAATGTGAATTTTGATGGTGTGTGTTTATATAAAGATTTGGTCGTTAATTTCAATGCTTCGGTGTTTTTGGAAGATTGTTTTGGTTATTGCAGGTAATGCTTGATTTGCCTACTACTTAATCATGGCAGGCGAAATTGAGGAACCTTTTAGACTTGGTTTTCAGGTACTCTTAACTACTGTCATCATCTTTATTATCATCATGATTGTAGTTATTTTCAAGTTTGTTTTATCTGTGGATCTAAATGTGATATGGATTATGAATGATCTACATTCTTTGATTTGTTACCGTGATTAGTATTTTCATGTGTTTTGGCGCAAATTTGGTTATGCTTTAATGGTGTGCTTTTGGATCATTTTGTTGTTGGATGGAATTTTATTTGATTATTCAAATAGCTTACTTGGTAAATGCTACTTAATCATTGAAGATCAGTTCCCACCTTCATCTATTTTTCTGGTTGTTTTTCTTTTTGTCTTGGGTTTTGGGTTTTTTTTTTCGGGGGGGTGGGGGGGAGATGGTTGTGTAGCGGGTACCCTTGCGAAGTCCATAGTTGCATTTTGGACAACAGTCCAAAAAAAGGAGTTGTTTTCAAGTTGTCCTTGCTTACTTGTAGGACTTTGTTCCCCTTGTTTATGGATCCATATTACTTTGCGTCTGTCAGATGTTGTGTTTTTTAGCTTCGGGAGGTCAAAGTTGCATCTTTGATAAACTATACATTTTTCTCAGGATAATACTTTACGCATGCTGTACAATCTCATTGCTCGGATTGTACTGTTGTAATGGCCTGCTTGAAAATCATAGTAGATCATTTGTTGATGTAAATAGTACCAACAATGGAACTGTATATTGTCATATGGGATTTATTCTGAACTTCTGCTGATTTTCTGGACATAATTCAGTGTAGGCATTATGCTTGTGATCAATATGATGTCCTTCTTCATGGTGTCGTGGTGATTCTCTTATTGTGTTTTAACGTCTACTATCTTAAAAATGGACAGATGGAATCTCTTCACTCTGGCTCTATCTCATTTGGACGGTTTGAAGCCGAATCCCTGAGTTGGGAAAGGAGGTCGTCCTTCTCACATAATAGGTATCTTGAAGAGGTTGAGAAATACTCAAAACCTGGTTCAGTTACCGAGATGAAAGCATATTTTGAGGCTCACTTTAAGAAGAAGGCCCTTCTGAGCCAGAGTTCATCCGAGTGTCAAAATGGGACAGAATACCAAACTAGTGAAAATGACATTTCAGAAAACATGCATAATGGGGATGAATTTGGGCATCTTAATCGGTGTAGCCATTCTGCACACTTTGACGAGAGTCTTGCTCACTTGGAATATGGCAGAGAGTATGAAAAAGCAAACTATGAAGGGGGAAGGGGAGTTCTATATTCTGAACCTCAGGTTGAAGCTGGTATCTGTGGTGCTGATGTTGCGGACACAGTTTCTGTACATGTCATTGAAGTTGCACAACAAAATGAAACTGGAAATTTCCTTTTAAGCAATACTGAACAAGAAAAAGAAGTAAAAGAGAGTCCTGATGGTGAAGAACTACATGTAAATATGACATGTAAAGCCATTTTTCCGCCCCTTAATAGTCACACAAGTGATAAAGAAGAAACTGCTTGCTTGGGACATGAACAAAATCCTTCTCTCAAGGTGCATCTTATTAACAAGTTCTTCGAGTAACAGCTTTTGTCTTCTATAGTTACTTGGTAATCAGAACCTTGAGAATAATCATGTGTAGATATTATTGAGATATGTCCTTTGATTTTATTTTCTTTTCTGTATGCTGGTATTTTGTGCTTATATACAAGCGGAATGTTTTCAGCGTTATATCTTGTGATTTGCTTTACACTGCTTGGTGTCATGAATATAGGTTAAGAATTCTTCGGAAACCAAAGCTACACAAACCAGATTGAAGTCTCAGGTCATTGTTGAACAGGTTCAGAGAAACATATCAAGTGAAGCATCTACCAAGGTTGCTGGAAGACCTGATAGAAATGAAAGAGGAGGTTCATTAAGAACAAAAACAGAAAAGCAATTAGCCCAAACTGCTGCACCAAACACACGTTCAATGCGCAAAACTTCAAAACCAGAGGTACCTGGCGGTCATGCAGATCCCTTGAAATAGGAAATCAATTATGAAAAAAGAAAATTGGTCACCCTGTTTGATATGCAGAACCCTCAAACATGTGTTATTTATTTTTAATCGCATTCTATTATTTACAAAATAATCCTGGTTTTGTAATTTTAACGTCCCATTTAGTTACTAATTGGTCTTTTTTCTTTTTTTTGTGCAGGAGTGTAATAGTACAAAGGCAAAATTAACTCGTGAGAACAAAAGGTACCGGTGATTTCTGATTTCTGCTACTGAAAAATATATACCATCCACTGTTAGGGCCTCAAGGACACTTCTCTTGATGTACTAGCTCTAGAATTGCATCAACGGCACAAAAAGGCAGTCAAATGCAGTCTTCTGCAAGTGAGAAGATCGTTCCAGGAGCATGTCAAACTTCCAGCAGGTTTTTAAGGAACAACATTATTAACATTTCATTGCAAATTTTTTTTTTGATTCTCAGATGCTCATATCTAGTTGCTATTATCTAGGCCCAAGCAGACTGTAAGTTCAACTAAGACAGCAGTGAAGCAGAGTGTTCCAGTTTTCAACTTTAAGAGCAATGGACAAGCTGAGAGGAGGAAAGAGGCATGGCAGCATCCTGTTCCTTCAATGGTAATTCCGTTCGAGATTAAGAATTCAGATCCAGGTCCTAATTTTTATTTTTATTTTTTGTTATTTCCCATCTTTACTGCAGTTCGCTTTGAAGTTGGAAGAAAAAATGCACACTAAGGAGTCTCAGATGAATCAAGTCCAAGCAAAAACATTGGTATATGAACCCTCTATGCAATTCATATTTGTTGTCAAACTCCAAAATATACAAGTGATTACTTGTGGGGAAGCTCTTTTGAATCTTTCTTGAATTGTTGAATTGCATTTCTTTCTTATCCCCAAGTTGCAATATTTCTCTAATTTTCTATCCTAATAAAGTAAAACTGCTAAAGCTAGCAGACGAAATGTTGACACATATGTTGTTTTGAGCAATTGTTGAACAGGACTGAACTCAAATTGAATCAATGAGCAGGTTTTGAAGTCTGCATTATTTTTGTCACCCACTCCCTCACGGTTGTTCAGGTCTTTTAAAGATTCTTGTTTGTGCCAACTATTGGTATTTGCAGGAAGAAAGAGAAGCTGAGGTTAAACAAGTCCGCAGAAGCCTTAATTTTAAAGCAACACCTATGCCTTCTTTCTATCGTGAAGCTGTACATGGATCAGATAAGAACAAGGTGTGTAGCTGCTCTGGATACGCTGCCCCCCTTTTGATGTATAATTGTTCCAAAATCAGAACCTATGGCTCCATTTCTTCGTAATCATATTGTGCTACCCATCTTTTCTTTATTCTGTGTGTGTCTGTGTGCATGTGCACCCCCATGTACTGATAATTTACTCATTAGAATATGAGGATGCTTGGTGGTTACTGCATCACATTTTAAGGGTAATTTGGTTTTGACTGCCAAGAATGTGCAATTTGATGTGCTACCCATTAAGTTGCTTGGGGACCTCTTATTTTTCATATGGTATATCCATTGTTCTCTTTCTTCTTCCCAATTGAAATTCTTTAAGTAGTTGAAGAAGTTATATGAAAGGAACGTAGGAGGAATATCAGGATCTCAAAGACGAAGTTGGTTCAGTCAGAAGCTACAACACCATTATCAGAGCTGATGGGGCTTGACAGCTGAGCCTTGAGAACGAATAACTATTAGCAATTCTTCGTATCCTCCCCCCAATGAACACATACAGAATCCCCGAGGACTGAGGGCCACCTTTCTTTCAACTCTGGTTCACCTCCATGGGTTCCTAGCGGGGTGGAACTCGAACTTCGAACAGTTGTTATTTGCTTCCTACTGGTTAGAGTATATGAATCCTGTAGTTCTCAGATGATAGGTTGCTCTCCTAGCTATCCTTGTATGACTTTTGTAAGATTTAGTAATGTTTTTTATTTTCTAATGCTAGAGTAGCTGAAAATCTTTTTGAAAAGATTGAATATCATTGCAAGTGTGCAAGTTTTCTGTTAGACATGGCCAGAAAATAGGAATCCTGGAAATGAAAAAGGATATTGAGATTGACAAGTGTAATGACTAGACCATTGAAACCTATGTTCCCTTTCTTCATGTTGGCAAAGGGTGCCCCTTTCTGGAGGTTCTTTTTTTGAGTATTATTACCTTCGGATATTCTATAGTCATCCATGTTGATGTCCATTAATACAAGGCTATCCTTGAGTTTTAGTGTTGAAAATATTTAGTTAGAACCCTGTCTATTAGTTTAAGGACCTAGAACGGTTGGTCAGTAAGGATTATCATATACTGGTCTAAAACTCTCATGTTCAATTATTATACAAATATAAGCCTGTTAATCTGCCCCTTATGATATTGGTTGAAACATGTTGTCTTACTGCCTATTTGTGGACCTTGCTCATCCAATTTTTATGCTGGCATCTGAAGTAGTTACTTCCCTCCATTGTGAATTTTTTTTCCTATTTAGTCTGACTGGTCTTTCTTTTTCCCCTTCTTTTTGTTGAAGCAGAAAATAGTCTTTCCATTTTTTTCTACTTTAATCAAAAAAAATTTCCAATATGTATATCCAAACCAAGCCATGACGTGGGAACATTATTTTGATTTCAGACTGGATCATGTAACACCAAATCACTCAGAGCACGATGCAAGGCTTCAAGTTCAAGTGCTGGAGCGATCACAAGGATGTCCGATTGCAGTGCACCTGTGCCTTTCATTGGTGGTGCTAGCACTTCAACTCGAGCAACCCACAAAAAACATCCTCCATACGCAGAAATTAATACTGGGATAGTTGGGAAGAAAGAGCTGGAAAAGGCAAAGAAAACGATGCTACCAAAACATAGAGTACCAGATTGCAGCAAGGTCACAAAAAGCCACAGTGGTGTGGGGAATAAGAAAGTGGGAACTGGGATACGTAGCAACGACATGGTGAGGAAGGATATGAAAACCACTGGCATGGAATGTTCAGGAATGGGTAATGTAGCAGTTGGTGTTGCCTCCTGAACAATGAAACAAGTATTTCCCTGGTCCACCTATTCACATTCTCCTGTAGACTAAACATAGCATCAGAAGACGGTGTTACCAAAATGAAGTTGAAGAGAAGCACAACACAGATCTTACGATGCCAGGTCCGTGTCATATGCTTTCATTAATTGTGGGGTAGTGGTATTTATGAGGACAAATTACTGCAATTGTCCATGAAGTTAGCAAACTCCCTTATGCTATGCAGCTTGTAATATATTATGTTCTCAGGTAGAAAATAAGAATGAATCGGTCTCGAGGACCTCTTGCAATTGTAAATCTTTCAATCATATCTATGTAACGGTATTGACAAATAAAACATCACTAAGTTAATTATCAGGCCAACATGATATCGTATCTTTCGATAATTGATTTGTATTAAGCATTGTGAGGTGTCAAATGTGTGCCTTTCCCTTTCCCCTTTTGCTATTAGTAAAAGAGGTGTCTGATCTGCCAAATTAGAATTCAACTGCGTGCTTGTCTGATGAAGAGATGAACATTTTCGAAGTTAAGACTATTCAAAACCAGGGTAGAGGCTAGTTTTATATGGGACATTGTTTCAACCCTTCCCCAGCACTATTTTTCCGAATCATAATCTGAATACTATGTTGGGCCAGGCCAGCTAAATTGGAAATTTTTGTGGTGGAGCTAATACTGGTTGGACCAAGCTTTTTTATTGATCCGTCCGTCTGTTAATCAAAAACATGACCAGCCGGACATTATTGCATTGATTTGAATGAGATTGACTTGAAAATCCAATCCAGACCAATCAACCCGCCCCGCCCTGTTAGGTCCTACTGAGTTCGATCGGGTCAATCCTACTTGGTCTATCTTCCTGATTTATTTTAAGGCATCTTTCTCAATTATTTAATATGACATATCTTTTTATTTTTAGAATTTTGGAAATGCCAATGTGGCGGGCCACAGGTTGCTTTCCTAGATCGGGACTGGACCTATCCTATCCATTGGGTCAAAAAAGAAGGCACACGGTTACTACATATCCGGCTTTAGAAGCAGACAAGTGGTTTTAAAATTCAATTCAATCTCAATTATTATTATTATTATTATTATATCAAAGAAGAAAATATCCAACTACTGAAAGTCATCAAACACTCTTGGGGCATCATAACCTCAATTATAGATTTCTTGGGGGATGGCCCGTTGGGCTGTCATTTCAGCATTTCAAGTTGAATATTCATTATTCTGGCTTGGAAATCAACGTTAAATCATGGATGGGTTGAATTGGTGACTTCTTCTCTTCTTTAACAACAATAAAGACTATAGGACTTGACTACAGTACCCAATAAAAAAATTCAGTACTAAACCTTTATAACTTGTTTGGTTGGAGGGAAAAATGGATGAATAGAAAAGTGAGGATAGAAAATGAGATGGAAAGAAAGTGTTTCCATTGTTTGGTTGCAACAGAAAGTTAAGTAGAAAGGAAAATTGGATGGAAATGATATCCATCCCCCCCCCCCCCCCCCCCC
>CAUOFW020002580.1:374127-390272 GCA_963454935.2 Ilex paraguariensis
CATCGGCAAGGGCAGCACTTAGCTTTTCAGCGCCAACCTTAGCCGACTCGGCATCCTTGAGGAGTTGTTCTATTTGAGCAGCCTGCCCCGCCAGGGTAGAATCCCTGGCAGCTACGTCCTTCATTGCTCGGGCGAGGGCCCCCTCCGCCTCTTCCTTCTGCTCTCGGGCCCGTTGGAGGTCCATCCTAGACCCATGGTACTGCGCAGCTATTATGGAGATCTGTTGGGTAGCCTCCAAAGGAGGGAAAAAGGAGTGTCACAAAAATGGAAAGCGAGAGAGAAAAAACCAAAGCAAAAATGAACTTACCACCAGGGAATTCTAGATGATAGAGCGGAATAGCACGTTCGTTGATCGCCCCCTGTGAGCCGCCATGTCAGCCTTGAAATGCAGTGTCTCACTCACTGCATTGGCGACATGAGGATCCAGCAAAATGGAATCATCGACCCTGATCACTCGGTTCATGTGATCGGTGGCTCGGGGATTCCACTCCGCGGCTTCCACTGTCGGCGGAAGGGAAGGGGAGTCTGCTGCTGCTGTTGTTGTTGTTGTCGTTGCTGTTGCTGTTGCTGCTGTTGTGGAGGAGCAGGGGTAACCCACGGCCTCTCCCGCTTTGCTGCTGAGCGGGAGATGCCCTGGATCCTCTACCGAGGCCATCGTGCCTGTGCTTGACCTTTCTCTCCTCCTCTACCTGAGGATCCCGGTTACGCACTTGGCCCCGACTGAGAACTCTTGAGGATGGGGTGGAACTGGTCCCCGCAAATGGGGCGCCGTTGGTCGATCCTCGACCCCTCCCGGCAGCAAGGGTTTGCCTCTGCCTCAGGAATCCCAGGTCAATGCGAGGCGTGCTGGACATCGCGACCTCGAGGGCGTCCTCGGCGTCTAGAGATTGTAGAACTTGGAAGTCTGGCCACAAATCTCCTCCCGAAGTCCCCACCTCGGCGTCCGAAGGAACAAATTCCTCTCTGACCCCGAGCTCTTCAACTACTCCCTCTACTTCTGCCTCCGAAGCCCGATCAGGGTCTTCTTCCAAGTTTTCCTCGACCTCTAGCCTCGCCGCCTGATCGAAGAGTTCAGACCACCGCGAAGGCTCAAAAGGCTGAGGAAGCTGTGAAAATTTCTTATACCCGGGGGTGTAATTCAGCAGGATGTGGGCAGCCCCGCCGAACCCGTTGTCACTAGTAAATCTCCAAACCGCGATTAGGTCGGCAAAGTTCACCAGCGACTGAGGGGGAGGAGCTGTTTTCCGAGCAGGAATATCTGCACAAACAAAAAAGTAGTCATNATAATTCAGCAGGATGTGGGCAGCCCCGCCGAACCCGTTGTCACCAGTAAATCTCCAAACCGCGATTAGGTCGGCAAAGTTCACCAGCGACTGAGGGGGAGGAGCTGTTTTCCGAGCAAGAATATCTGCACAAACAAAAAAGTAGTCATGAACATGGGAAATCTAGAGAACAAAATAATAAACCCGAAGGAACCGACGTACTTGTCGTTCTCCATTCCAGAGGGCATAACAAGCCGTTATACTCGGGACCAACACCTCTCTGCCAAGATCCCTTAAAAATAAGAATATCGTTCTTGTACCCCTTGTCCAAGTCGGGAAGATGAGTTACAAGGTACATGGAGGGGTCCCTNTTCTGCCAAGATCCCTTAAAAATAAGAATATCGTTCTTGTACCCCTTGTCCGAGTCGGGAAGATGAGTTACAAGGTACATGGAGGGGTCCCTGGCTTTGAGGTAGAAGTGTTGGTGAGGCATGACTCTCAGGAGAGAATAACAAAAAAGGAGATCGTTGAGTCCAATATTTACCTCGAGACGCCTATTGAGCTCTAAGACCCCCATAATTATTCTGAAGACATTAAGGCAACACTGCCCGGGGAAGAGGCGGAAGTGAGAGAGGAACTGGAGAAGTAAAGGGGGTAAAGGAAACCTAATTCCGCCCTCTATTATGGCCTTGGTATAAAAGGGCATAGCATCCTCGACCCCGAGGGTAGGAATGTGCACCACCGAGTCATAATCCTCTATGTCTACGCACGGGGGAATGCCGTACTTGACCTTAAACCTATTAATCTGCTCACCACCCTTTACTTTATACTTTCCCGACCCCGAAGAACCAGCCTGAGGATTCTCGAGAGCAGGGCGACGACGAGGCATCTCTAAGAAAGTGAGAAAGTGGAGGGTGTTTTTCCTTAAAAATCTGTGAGGAAGCTTACCGAGGATTAGTCGCTATGTATCAACCGGAGACACCTCCAGTCATCGGAAAACAAAAAGGGATAGGAGGAAGAAAAGAGGAAAGATACTAGAACTCACCCGAATGTCAAACGGAGTTTTTTCTGGAAAACTTTAAAGCAACTCCTTCCAGAAAGTTCAGAAGCAACGATGGGTCTGCTGGCCTGAAGATTTTAAGGAAAAATGGACAGTTGATGATGAGGGAGGACAGAGATCTCCGGCGAAGATTCAAGAAAAGGCTCTCTTGAGGAAGTTCGAAATGGTGAAACAAGAAAATGGAAGGGGAGCCCCATTTATATAGTGGCAATTTCATCATTGGGCGTGAAAAATAAAATGGCGCATTTAATGCACACGACATCCAAAGCCGGAGAAAGCGGCTCGAGGCAATGATGAAGCATTTGTGGTTGTTGGGAAACCCTTTGTCTCCTTACAACGCGTGCCCTCGGTGTCAGAAGATCGAAGGCTGGGGGGCAGTTGATGGGACTTTTCTGAAATACTCCATGNGTCTACGCACGGGGGAATGTCGTACTTGACCTTAAACCTATCAATCTGCTCACCACCCTTGACTTTATACTTCCCCAACCCCGAAGAACCAGCCTGAGGATTCTCGAGAGCAGGGCGACGACGAGGCATCTCTAAGAAAGTGAGAAAGTGGAGGGTGTTTTTTCTTAAAAATCCCTGAGGAAGCTTCCCGAGGATTAGTCGCTAAGTATCAACCGGAGACACCTCCAGTCATCGGAAAACAAAAAGGGATAGGAGGAAGAAAAGAAGAAAGAAACTAGGACTCACCCGAATGCCAAACGGAGTTTTTTCTGGAAAACTTTAGGCGACTCCTTCCAGAAAGTTCAGAAGCAACGATGGGTCTGCTGGCCTTAGGACTTTAAGGAAGAATGGGCAGTTGACGATGGAAGAGGAAAGAGATCTCCGGCGAAGATTCAGGAAAAGGCTCTCTTGAGGAAGTTCGGAATGGCGAAACAAGAAAATGCAAGAGGAACCCCATTTATATAGTGGCAGTTTCATCATTGGGCGCGAAAAACGAAACGGCGCATTTAATGCACACGACATCCTAAGCCGGGGAAAGCGGCTCGAGGCAATGATGAAGCATTTGTGGTTGTTGGGAAACCCTTCGTCTCCTTACGACGCGTGCCCTCGGTGTCAGAAGATCGAAGGCTGGGGGGCAGTTGATGGGACTTTTCTGAAATACTCCATGATGAAGACACGTGTCCTCGGTATTTACCAAAACACTGTTGCTAAGATCAAGCACCATCGGCGCATAAAGGTCCTCGCCCCCGAGGTACTCGTCATATAGGATCATGGCATTCAGTACGAGTTACAACCAACACGTAGCCTCGGTCTGATATGGTACCTCGGTCGGTATACCTCCCTCGGTTCCGAGATGAGCCTTTCCTCGGTGCCGAGAGGTACCCCGTCCTGGACGCTTCCTCTACTCCAGGATAAGCTATTGACGTACAGGTCATTAGCCTAGGCTAGTCTAGGCTATTCATCATGACCTCGTCTTACACAATTAGTGTCAGAACGTACAGGAATGCAGGGGCCACAGCCAATGGGGGATGGACGCGTGGCATATGATATCACATCGAAGACAGAGAAACCGCATGCCGTTGCTGACACGCGACTTGGGAAAGCAAACGATTAATTACACCATTCCCTTGATGAGACCGCATTGAATGCAGTAAGGCTCAGAAATGAAAGGCAATAAATGCTCATAATACAGAACATTTATTGCATCCTCCCCGAGAGGAGTACATTGTACCGTCGGCATCCCGATGACCCAACATTGATTGCTCGGGACCCCGAGCAGTTAAGAAGAGAAGACATTCCTCATCAGAATCAGTGCGCACACTGCCTGTACCTAATGATCACCTACTGACTACACTGACAGCAATCATGAGCTTTTGAGGTATAAATACTCCTTGCAAAAGGCAAGATGGGTATGCAACAAAAAACTCTTTACCACAATACACACTCAGTGTTTTCTCCTTCCTCTCTCTTTCTCAAAGACTGACTAGATCGTCGGAGGGGATACGCCGAAAAACACTCCGACGCCCTTCTAACTTGTTCTTCTTTGTTCCAGGAACGTCTTTCAGCCTTACTGGATCGTTCTTCCGCTCCCCCAGGGTCTCCCGTTGCCGTTCCAGGTTACCACGGATCTCGCAGGCTGTTCCAAGCAGCGTGGTTGGTCACTCAACTGGCTCACTCGAGTTCACCAAGGGAGAGATCTGTTCTCGTTTTTTATATTGTGCAAGATCTTGCACGCACAAGGGGCATTAAGGTAAATTCATGTATTGCCCAACTTTTCCAGCCATTTATTAAAAAAGTGGGGCGGGAGGGATCCTCTTTCCATCTCATTTTCCTTTCCTCTCTATTTTACTTCCCAACCAAATAAAGGAAAATCTCTCTTTCCCCTCCACTTTTCATTCATCTTTTTCCATCCATCCAATTTTATCTCATACCAAACAAAGGGATAGTGTAGAGCTACTTTACTTTTATGCCCTTATCATTTGCAATAGATATTTGCTGGGACATTTGCTTGAAACATTCATTATGCCATGTGCCACATGTAATTCACAAAGCTTCAACTTTATCTCCTACATCTCCAGCAACTTGGTTTTTTTATTTCCAATACACCATAATGTCTATTTTGTTGTCGTATTATTAAATAGCTATTGAATGAATCAATAAATTTCTATAGTCATATATAATTTTAATTTCAAAAAATTTTTCATTTCCGTAACAAAAATTAGGGGATTAAAAGTTTTTCTAAATTGATAGGATTGATTTGCAATAAAAACATTCACTTCATATATTTAAGGGTAGAATTGTAAATTGAGCATGACTGCTTTTTATTTCCTTTCATTTTTTATCCAATACCAAACGATAAAATATATACCTCTCATATTTTTTATCCCTCCTACCAAACAAAAAGGAAGAAAAATAACTTTCTTTCTTTTAAGGATGAAAAATTTATCCCTTCTACTTTTTCTTCCTTCCTTCTTTTCATCATTCGTATCAAACGGGCCATTAAAATTTATAATTTTTGTAAGTATTTTTACAATAAAAAAATTTATTACTTTTGTAGGTAATTTATTATTTTTGTATGAGTTTTTGTTATTTTTGTAGGTATTTTTATCACTGTTGTGATAATTATTTTTATCTTTTTTTTGGTACAATTGTGAAAAATTTATCATTTTTGTGAATATTTTTATCACTGTTGTGAGTGTTTTTATCATTGTTATAGTACCTATTTTTACATTCTTTTCAATAGTGATAAAAATACTCACAATAATAATAAAAATACCCATAAAAATTATAAATGTCAATACAGTACTGATTTTTTTTTTTCATACTGTAGAGAACTCCAAAACTACGAAGTCATTAATCATGGTGTTTTCTACTGATATTAAAATTTAAGCAAGTTAATTATGCGAAAAGAATTTATATTGGGAACAATTAATAACCACGTATGGTTAAGTTTTAGACAAATAACAACTACATTACTCAACTGCATATTTTAGTATATAAAAAAATAAAATTCGATGATATGTGTAATATTATATGATCATTTATGCTTTTCACACCGAATAATACAGGCAAAAAATATATATATCGACTTTTATCATTTTTGAAGAAAATGAATTCGACTGACTCGATTTGAACTCGTTTGATTATTAATTTTAATTATATGTGTATCAGTGTGTGTATATATAGTGGGGGAAAAACTTAAAATAATCGATGTTCCTAGAACTCTCCAGTCACCCTAATAATAGTCCTCATAACCATCCAAACAGTGACCAAAAGTATACATAATCAGCCAAACAGATGATGCAATTGCAAGCAAATGGTTACAAAATTATAATTAAGCGGCTAAGGCTAACAACGTCTATACATTACCAAACGTAAATGTCAAGACTCGGGACCAGCATCATCATCTCAACAAACCCTTCACCTATCTCTCTGTCTCTCTCTTCAATACCATTTTTGCTCCTTGCAATAAAGACAACACTTTTCCCTTCCTTATCTGTATTTCTGAACAACAATTTTCCTTCCAAACAGAACCCTAATTGATTGCATGAAAATTTATTCTGACTTAAAGGAAAACAGAAAAGAAAAGAAAAACAACTAAAAGGGTTGTGGTGATCACGGCCATGGATCCTCTGAGCGCTGTTGAAGACGACACATCAGACTGATGAGGAGGCTTTCTGTAATAATATGGAAACCAGGGCACTATAGGGTCTGGAGGAGGAGGAGCTGAACCAACGAAAACAGGTGGTGGAGGGTTGTCAGGGAAATACCCTTCTGGTGGAGAGAGAAACGTTGGAGGAGTGAAAGACCCTGGTGGGGATGGTGGTGTTGTGGTGGTTGGTGGGGTGTTTCCAGTGCCGGTCGGTGGCGGATAACATGGATAGGGGCACACTTGGGACATGGTATTTGGCAGAGAGTTGAGAAGTATGGAGAGAGAAAGGATGGAGGAGAGAATTTGGTTGAGTTTTGAGGCCATGGTGGTGGAAGAGGTGTGTGAGAGGAAGGGAAATGAAATGATATGACGAGGAAGAAAGAAGTAGGAAGTGGGGAACAAAAAGGAGATGGTTGACTGAGTTTTGGGGTGTGGCTGGTGTGGGCGGACCAATTAGAAGAATTTGAGTGTTTTTGTCATGGTTCAACAAACAAAAGGGACCTGACCCAAAAAAAACAAAAAAAAGTAATATTAGATAGGCTTAAAAATTAGATTTGATAATTTCAACCATTAAATAGATAGTGGGTCTCAATAAATATTAGGACTCACAATAAAATCAATGATTGAAATTATTAAATTTAACTTTTAACTCTATTTTTTAAATTTTCATAGGATTACTCAAAAAACAAACGAAAGGGGCCAAGGTGGTAGGAACGAGAAAAGAACCATTTAGGCTGCTATTGAATGTCCTTTTGTTACCAATCAATTATGCGTACGGCTGGTAATTTTCAATTCAAATACTTTATTGGATATAAATGCGATATAAAATTATTAATATGAGTTTTAGTTTATGAGTTTTGGTGATAACTGTAATTAATCCATCAAATTTGTCTACGAAATGGGTTGAATCGAATTCAATTATATGTTGCATGGATTTAATTTTTTTCAATTTAATACTATATGGATCGCACTATATACAAATGTATATAGATCGTATATAAGTTAGTTAAATTGTATTATGATATGCTTAAACACGATATTTTTAATTTTACATTGATTAATGCCTTTGTAATAATTTTTCAATAATACCACGTGAAACAAACTTATAGATCTAATTTACCGCCGCTTTCATATTCCTAACGAATCCTATCTAATATCAAGACTTACTATGCATTCAACAATAATAACAATTAAATTAATAAATTATGTCTAAGTGTAATTATTTCAGATGACTATTTTTTACTGTGTATCTGTGTTGGTTTTTTCTTTTTTTTTTGGGAGTGGGGGGGTAGCGTATGGGTTTGCATGGCCAAGTTGTAGACTAGCGGAATGATATGACAGAGACTGAGGGGGAGGTTGCTGGTGAAGTGTGTCCATTTGCTGATTTAATTTAGAAGTTTCGGTTTTTTGTATGTCATTTATTAAAAGGTTGAAACAGAGTCCCAAAGTGATTGATTATTCTACACGGCAATAAGAAAAATTATGAAAGGACAGCTGGTAGGTGATTAAGATGCCTAACCATTGTGACTATTTATGTGTCAACATTTTCCTACTACAAACTAAAACAAGTCTTAACCGATTCCAATACTAATTTTGTCACCTACCAATTGACTTTAAGGCCCATTAGAATCCTATTGTGAGTTCCTATATTTTTCTATTGTTGTAAGCTTAACGAATTGATTCGATTCAAATTCGAATCTAATTTGAAAATTTGGGTCGGATTTCGCTTGGTATATTTTAGTAATTCATCTAATATTGGTGAGAGATCTAATTGTAAACAATAAATCTCACTTNAGATTTCGCTTGGTATATTTTAGGAATTTGATTTTCCCGATCATCATTCATCTAATATTGGTGAGAGATCTAATTGTAAACAATAAATCTCACTTGAATGTANGGATTTCGCTTGGTATATTTTAGTAATTCATCTAATATTGGTGAGAGATCTAATTGTAAACAATAAATCTCACTTGAATGTATTTAAGTATTCAACTATCGAGTGATAGAGTTTTTATTTTCTTTTTCTTCATGTGTTTTTTTTTTTTTTTTTNTTTGTCATGTATTCTCCAAATTAAAGACAGGCCCCTTAGGTGTTAGGTTCCCTCACCATGGTCCAAGTCATCCTTAGAAACCTTGCTATGGGTAGATAATGTTAATGTTCAAGAATAGCCTAGTGATCACTGTCATCATTAACTTCTGGAAAACAGACTGAAAAGGGATTGACCTTGAACTTATTTATTTTATTTTATTTTGTTGCAAATTTGCAGGCAAAAATTGGAAATGAAATGATTGGAAATCACCATCCACAAAAGCTGTCATCTTTCCATAGTTGATTGCCCATCCATTCCNTATTTAAGTATTCAACTATCGAGTGATAGAGTTTTTATTTTCTTTTTCTTCATGTGTTTTTTTTTTTTTTTTGGTTTTAACTGGTAATCAAGTATTGAGTGAATTGAAGAAAACTTATACAAGAGTGAGTATGGATCACTCCTTTCATATTATATTCTTCTAGGATAGGTAATTCCTCTACTGGGTCAACTTGGAATTGTAATATTAAAGTGAGTAATGTTATTAAAATTTTAAAAATTGACCTAATTTATTAACATAATTATTTTTATTTTTTTTTATTTCAACGATCAAGAGTGTTTGAGTTAGTTTACGCACACCTTAACTAATCTCCTTCCCGATTTAGTCAAAGGCAAGTCATTCATGTCGCGCTTAGCCCCAAGGGGTTGTCAAATTCCGAATTTAGAAAATCTCGATATACAGTTTGTTTCTATTACCACTTAAACTATCCCTCNTTTAACTAATCTCCTTCCCGATTTAGTCAAAGGCAAGTCATTCATGTCGCGCTTAGCCCTAAGGGGTTGTCAAATTTCGAATTTAGAAAATCTCGATATACAGTTTGTTTCTATTACCACTTAAACTATCCCTCAATATTTTTATTGATATAATTATGTGACAAGTGATAGAGTTTCAATAAAAAAATTTAATAGTCACCGTGACAATAATTCTATTAGACTATATCACTCTCACATCATTTGTTCAACTAATTAAGTCAATTTTTTAGCTCTCGATAATACTACTCAACTAAAATTAGGTGGACCCCATTCACTTAAATTAGGTTTTGTTGGTAAAAGGTTGTCTAATTTATTAACATACTTGTTGTAACAAACACTAAACAAGGATTGTGCCGGTGGTTATAACTACCGATGCTTCTACCAATTTAAAACACTGACAACTATTTTGTGGTTCATTTGATTTCTAAATCACCGACGAATTAATATAAATATTTTGTTCAAGAGTCCAAACGATGTCTCACCCACCAAATAGGGCCAAAAGGGATTAGGTCCTTATGTTCTAGATAACTCTCTTTTTCTTCTCTTTTTCTTATTTATTTATTTACTAGTTATTACATGTGTCTGAAGGCACAGAATAATAAAAAATAATAAATAAAAAATATATTTGTATTCATATCTAAAATCAAATCACAAATATAAAAAAGAGATAAAAGAATTTAAATATTAATTTTGTAGTGGGGGTGAGAGGTGGTGGGTAGCAGTGGTTGTGGTAGGAGATGATGCTGGTTTATGGTGGGCGGCAATGACCGTGGTGACGGTGGCGGGGGGATAATGATGGTAGAGGTAGTGGTGGAGAGGTTTGAAATACTATTTTTTTAAAAAAATATTTATGAGAAATAATTTCTAAAAATACTTTTAAAAAGTTATTTGAAACACACCATTAAGACTTATTTTTACTATTAAATTAAGGGTGTTAATATTAGTCGTTAAATTAACTTTAAAATGAAATTTAAAGCGATCTTAACTGTGAATAGCAAAAATTATTTTGTTTATCTTTTGATATTTGAATTGTAAGCTACTTTATTATATAGATTATTTTGGGGAGACTATAGATGATTATATTGACTTGAAAAACAATTTAAAAAAAAAAGAAATTAGGACGTCGATCCCCCTATATGGACTTGTTTGGACTTAAGTCCGTCAAAGAAACTTATTTGTTATGAAGTCCATTTTTTGTCCATTTTACCATACTATCCATTTTTCCTTTAAAAGTAAAATAAAACTAAAAATTAAAAACTCTTATATCTTATAAATTTGACTAATATTAAAATATTTTCACTCTTATATCTATCTATATCCATATATAAGTTAAGAGTTTGACTAACATTTAAATTTTTTCTCTCTCTTAACTATCTATTTGTAGGATATATATATAGATAAAAAATAAAAAATAGTAATATTCAAATACAAAAAAAAATTATCATTTAGACATAAAAAATAATACATTTAAAAACAAAAAAATAGTAACATTTAAACATTAAAAAGTTGAAACATTCAATATTAATATCTTTAAAAAATAACAGCAGTGACATGTTCAACAAAAATATTAACATGTTCATGTTCAACAAAAATAGTAACATGCTTAACAAAAACTGTAACATATTTAACAATAATTATTTCTCTCAAATTCAAACGCAAAAAATAGTATTATTCAAATACAAAAACTAGTAATATTAAAAAAAAATAGTAACATTGAATATTAATATTTAAGAAAATAATAGTAGTAACATACTTAATAAAAACAATAACATGCTCAAAAATAATAATACATGAACAGTAATATATTCAACAAAAACAGTAACATGAACAGTGACATAATTAAAAAAAAATAGTAACATGAATTTGAATTTTATTATTCAAATTTATAGTAACTTTTTTTTTGTATTTGAATATTACTATTTTTCTTATGTTAATCCCCCGGTTCCTAAATATCTGTCGTTTTATACAAATTTTTATGTTTTATAATATCTGTCGTTTAATGAAACCAAAGCATAATTAATATTTTTTTTTCTAAATTTATCCTTAACTTTTTAATGTATTAGATTAGGTGGAGGTCAAGTGTCTTTCATATTCCTTTTCTTCCCAATACGTATTGAATAAAAATATTTTTGTCTTGTATAACTATTTTTTACTCATATTAGAGCTATTTAATAGCTTTTCTTAATCCTTATGCAAAAACCTGAAAAGACAGATATTTAGAAAAAGAGGGAGTACTATATATATATATAAGAAAAAAAAATTTAATGTTAGTCAAATTCTTAATCTATATATGAATAGAGATAGATATGAAAGAGAAAATATTAACTTCCTTTGAAGGAAGGGTATTTTTGAAATTAAAAAAAAAGTGGACTTAAGTCATTACATATAATTTTAAACATAGACTTAGTCCCTTATAAGTTTCCTTACAGAACTTATCTCTAAACAAGTACATTTAGAAGGACTCACTTCTAATTTTTACTTTGAAAAAAAAATCAGATGAGCAAGGCACGGACTGCTCTTTTATCGAGTATTTTGGGTAAGGCCGTGGTTTACCCAACACGGCCTGGCCCCTTGACTTATCAACCACCCAACCTAGAGAGGAGCTCGGGCCGTTAACCTGTGAGCCGGGTCGGGGAGATCCAAGCCCATAAACTTGAAGCTTACCCGAATACATACTTTTAGTTCTTTGTTGGGTGGATGCAATTTCAGTCACATTTGGTCCTCATCTTATAGTACAAAAGCTGGTGTTTAAAATCTTCCATTGGCCTATTCAACTTTAAAACAGTTGTTTAAAAAGAGAACCACAACTTTGAAAACATGGTTTTTAATTAGCAAAATTTTCGTAAAAATAGAAAAAATGGTACATAATTTTTTTTTTAACTATTGCCAATTTTGGGACAAACCCCCCATATGGATAGCTTGGAGGTTCATGCACGTACCATACCTTAGAGAGAGAGAGAGAGAGAGAGAGAGAGAGAGAGAGAGAGGAAGGTTTAGGCTGATAAGTTCGAGACTATATAAACCTAACACAATAAAATTTATATAACAATTATCTTGAACCAAAACTCGATTTGGTTAATATCAAAAATTTATAATTTGATTTTAACATGAATAAATTCATTTAGCTCTGGTATTGTAAGAAAGAAATATGTAATATTTTTACTTTTTTAATTTTCTTGAACTAATCAGATAAATTATTTTACCTCTGGTATTAAGCTAACAGGTTGCTTTGAAAAATGACTATTGCATATGCGCCAGGGCCGGCCCAACAACATAACAATTTTCTTCCTTAAGTTCTGTATCCCACGTTGATCCTGGAGTAGCAACATCTTAGCTTGCAAAGGAAATCTGATATCTTGAGAAAAGTCTGATGAGAACCCATCCCTTACTGCGTGCCTGGTTAGCAAAACACAGTCAGCTAAGCAATTAGCCTCTCTATAAACATGGTTCATGCTATATTTTTAGCCTTCCCAAAATGTCCATTATCTCTTCAAACAAGCCCCAAAATTTCCAGACCCTTAAATGACCTTTCATTACCATGTCAACCATAACAGCCGAGTCAGTTTCAATGTGAAGCTGACACACCATTAGTCCATACCTCGCAAATAAAACCTCTTAACTCAGCCTCCATGTACGTACATACTCCATAAAAGAAGGAGTAATTAGCCTCTCTATAAATATTTTCAATCATTTAGGCCCATAGCCCAATCTAAATATTAAATATCTAAAAAAAAATCAAAAGTAACAAAAAAAAAGAAGCTTGAACTCAAAATTCATATCAAATTAAAAAAAAAAAAAATCAAATCATTATTCTACTTTTAACTCTCTTTCTCTAATTTTAAGAGAGAATAGTCTCTTGAATATATTAAAAAAATAGTTAATATTAATATAAAAAATAAAATTAATTAAAAATTCTGTAAAATCCACTATAATGAGCTTCATTAAAAAGTAATAAATCCAATTGACCATTTTCAAATTTACTTACCAAAATTGTCGTCACCTATATTACATCACACACTAACATGAATGTAAACGTTACTCGCGTTATGTGATTAACAATTTTTTTAAGGAATAATTTCTCCTGTCCGAAGTGTGTGTGTGTGTATATATATATAGATTATGAATGGACCCTACTAGGTATATTTATTGAATGTTACTACCCACCACCACTTTGTTTAACATCAAAATCAATTAGTTCTTTGTTGTCAAGGTAACTACTAATATTAAGTAATAAACATCACCAATGATTCCAACCTCGAAAAATTGCACCCCGGNTGACTTAAGTCCGTCAAGGAAACTTATTTGTTATGAAGTCCATTTTTTGTCCATTTTACCATACTATCCATTTTTCCTTTAAAAGTGAAATAAAACTAAAAATTAAAAACTCTTATATCTTATAAATTTGACTAATATTAAAATATTTTCTCTCTTATATCTATCTATATCCATATATAAGTTAAGAGTTTGACTAACATTTAAATTTTTCCTCTCTCTTACCTATCTATTTGTAGGATATATATATAGATAAAAAATAAAAAATATTAAAAATAAAAAATAGTAATATTCAAATACAAAAAAAAGTTATCATTTAGACATAAAAAATAATACATTTAAAAACAAAAAAATTGTAACATTTAAACATAAAAAAATTGAAACATTCAATATTAATATTTTAAAAAAATAACAGCAGTGACATGTTCAACAAAAATATTAACATGTTCAACAAAAATAGTAACATGCTTAACAAAAACTGTAACATACTTAACAATAATTATTTCTCTCAAATTCAAACGCAAAAAATAGTATTATTCAAATACAAAAAATAGTAATATTAAAAAAAATAGTAACATTGAATATTAATATTTAAGAAAATAATAGTAGTAACATACTTAATAAAAACAATAACATGCTCAAAAATAATAATACATGAACAGTAATATATTCAACAAAAACAGTAACATGAACAGTGACATAATTAAAAAAAAATAGTAACATGAATTTGAATTTTATTATTCAAATTTATAGTAACTTTTTTTTTTGTATTTGAATATTACTATTTNTCCCCAACAAAACTTTCTAGGTGTCAAAATGTGGGCCCCAGAGTTTGGTGTAACCGATGTTGATCTCATCTCTTAACTACTACTGACAAACTCTGACAATTGAATGATTATTAGAAGAAAAATTTTATCTAAAATAATTCACGAACAGTAAATTTAATCATTCTGGATTAAATTTTTGAGAATTTTTTAAGATTAAATTTTAAAAATTTTGTTTCTCATATTTTTTTTTGTTTTAATGTAGATGACTTATCTTCGATCAAATTAAAAAAAAAATTAATTAAAATATGCGTAAATTAAATTAGACACCACTGAACATTGAAAAAAAAATAAACATTCTATCTAAAATTATTAAATTTTAAGGTTAATTTATACATTTTTTTAAAGATAATATAATAGATCATGAATATTTCGGCTTAATTGCAACTTTCCATTTAAAATATATAATTTGATTCCAAAAATTAATAATTTTACCATTTAAAATTATATATTTCATCACTTTTTTATTTTTAAACTATTACTTCATATGTAACTTAACCACAAAAAAAGATATAAATTTCAGTACAATATCGATATTAATGCTTTGTTTGGTATGCTAGAAAAATGAAATGATGGAAAGATGAAAAATTAGAGGGATAAATAAAACATCATGTTTGGTAAGGAAGAAAAATAGGAAAGATCAAAAAGTGGATGAATTAACTTTTATTTCAACTCACCAAAATCAATCCTTCCAAAATCGAAAAGAAAGTGAATGAAAAGTTAATTATTTGTGTTAAGATGTATCTTATTTGTCTATATATTATGTATANACAATCCAATCAAATACAAAAGAAGAAAAATGTATCATTTTTACTTTCTATCTTTGAAAGATAAAAAATATATTTCTCTTATTTTCCATTATTCCTACAAAACAAAGCATAATACTCCATTCTTCCTCTCTAATTCATTGCTCACGCCACAGAATAAAATGCTGAAAACAATGTGCCTTGGTACTGTTTTTTCGGTGAAGTAACTATGTGCCTTGGTACTTGATCTTTCAATACGCCCTAAAAAAATTGCACATTATCTTCGCAATTTTCCCGTGGGAAACCTGAATAGTGTGGTACAAAACAATTGCCATGATGTGCTTAGGTTCTTGTCGGACCGGGACAGCGGTTGGATCGGGATAATATTTGGCATCTGGTCGGACCAGGACAGCGGGCTTCTAGCCTGGGCCATCGCTCTGCTTGATTATGAGTTTGAGTTATTGGGTCGTGACCTGTTAGTAACTATGGTATGTCATCGTATCACTAGTAATGTTGCGACAGAGAATCACTCAATCAGATTGCTTTATTTCCGACACTAAAATCAAAGTAATAAAAAATTCTATATTTTGCATTTTTGCTGGCCGATGGGTGGAGCCAAGCGGACAGAGGTGGGTAACAAACAAGAAGGCCCATCAACCTACTCGTTGGACTAACGGGCCTTCACATGAAAGGTCAAGCCGACCCATGGGCAAATGGATTATTAGTATTCAGGTTCAATCCATGGTTTGTTGGCCTTTTGCGGGTCTTAATCTAGCAACATAAAATCATCTCAACCACATATACGAGCAACGTGACTTCTATTATCGTTCCATGAATATATTTTCTAATAATTTGTCATGTATTCTCCAAATTAAAGACAGGCCCCTTAGGTGTTAGGTTCCCTCACCATGGTCCAAGTCATCCTTAGAAACCTTGCTATGGGTAGATAATGTTAATGTTCAAGAATAGCCTAGTGATCACTGTCATCATTAACTTCTGGAAAACAGACTGAAAAGGGATTGACCTTGAACTTATTTATTTT
>CAUOFW020002580.1:391199-403593 GCA_963454935.2 Ilex paraguariensis
CCAAAAAAAAAAAAAGGAAAAAGAAAAAGGAAACACAAAAAAGGTTCCCGAGAGAGAGGTCCAAAAGAGAAAGGGATTATTATGGTAATCAACCTCAGCAAGCAATGCTTACACATGAAGACAACTCCTAGCCGTCCTACCAAATGGTGGACCTCAATAAGGCAAAGGCCACCATTTTAATTGATACAGCAGTGGAAATACAAGCTGGTGGATAATATGTAACTATCATTTATTAAGGACTGAGTATACAATTCAAAATGCTTCATTATTTGTATATTCTTCCGTAATATTCTTTTTTTTTTCTTTCAACAGTTAAAGAATGTCCGAATCAGTTTATGCGCACTTCAATTAATTTTTTTTTTTTTTAGTAAGATTAAAGGCAAACCATCAATACCAAAATTAGGGTATTAAATTCAAACTCAAAACGTCTGAATTTAGAAACTCATATCTGTTACCATTTGAATTACTCTCGATTACTTTTCAATAGTATTTATCACTGAATTTGAGACCTAAAGCTTTATAGGTTCACCAATATGGGGACACATAACACAAGTTTGACCAAGTTTAATCCATGAAACAAAACAAGAGAAAGAGTGATTAGCAATACAAGCTAATTAGAGAAGAAGAGAATAATGATTCATTAGGATCAGATCATTCATACTAATCCAAACCCACAAAGAGAAAAAGTAAACGAATGTTATTGAAATTATCAAACACTTTTAAGGATTGAATTTGAGGTAAAGCCAGTACCAACCTAAAGATTAGAATTTTTCTCAATCATAAGATTTTCTTTCCTTTGGAATCTGAAGATCCTCATATTCATAAAAGTATTCCTTCAAGGAAAATTCTGAATCTTAAAGACACAACTCACCACAAAGCTAGCAATCCCAACAGTCCACCACCGATCAAAAGAGGCAGTCCAGAGGAAAAACTCCTGCCGGCACCCGAAAAATATGGGTCTACAGGGTATAAGTTCCCCGGTGGACCGCTTATGTAAATGAAAGATGATGGTGGTGGTGGTGGGCAGTATAGGCTTGGAGTTGGAGGCTTCTTGGGAGGCGGTGGTGGCGGTGGCAGAGATGGCGGAGGTGGTGGTGGTGGAGGGGATTGGTAACATGGGTTGTTGCAAGCTGAGCACCCCCCACACTTGTTTCCTGAATCCGATGGCACAGTGTTTTCATCAAGCTTCCTTGGATTCAATCCACTGGTTGGGTCTGCAATAGCAAGAATGAACAGAAATACTGCCAGCCCTCGCAACATTTTGAGCCAGACACCGGAAATTCCGACTCTTAAGAGGTTGATAGAGCTGTTTGGTTTTCTGAATATGATATATGTTTAGTGGGGAGACTTTAGAGAGAAGATGACGAAGGTCAAGAAGAGGAGCGGGGTCTTTGAGAAAGGGTTGCTTACGTTATTAGGTGCATGTGAAAGGTGTAAAACAACAAGGGTGGTAGTTTGGTTATGTAATCAAACTTTGGTAAGCAAAGAGCATTGAATGTGACTTTTGAGGTGTCATTTCATGCATCGGAGGCCCATCAGTTTAAGAAACACATGATTGAGACAATTTTATATGAGTAATGCTATATTGATCAAATTTTAGGATCAAATTTAAAGTCCAAATGACATGACAGTTGATTATTTGAAGTTTTTATTGGGACCCAAATGATATAACATCAATGAAAGAAACCCAAATCAACTGTCATGTCATTTAGACTCTAAATTTGATCCAAAAATTTGGTCAGTCTAACATTACTGATTTTATATTCACGAGTTCAAAATATATGTGGTCGACACGATTTTCTCTTTTACTGCAAAAAAAAAAAAAATCATAAAAGAGAATGGGGCATGAGATGTTTCTTCTATGTAAGGTATTGGGTTGCCTTGTAGGCAATTACATTGCATGTGGATGGTCCCATTGCTAAGGCCGACCATTTAGCCTTAAATGTTTGTGCTTACTTTTATATACTTCCATATTGCATGTATGCTTTCAATAATTGTACCCTTGGGATATAATGTATATATATTACATTAATTATGTATGTTAAAACTACTAACCGGTGAGGCACGTCTTAAGAAAATAATGCAAGTTTAGTTTGATTTTGATTAAAGAATCCTGACCTTTTGATTCATGGACTTAAGAAGTCAAGGTGGAGCCCATAGGTTGCATGTGCATAACCTAAATGCAGGCCCACATGAAAGTTTGCTTGAATCAGTTATCTTCTAGAGAAGGCAAAACTATAACATGGTGAAAGCTAGGCCCGAAGGGAATCATATAAATTGCAAAGATGATAAAGTCACTGTTTGTGTGAAAGAGAATTGTGGACAGCCTACCATTGGCATAAAAATTCAACTTTCCACCATATTTCAGATTACATAGTGATATAATCATCTTATCTTTCAGATTTTAATTCTCCCTAATACATTTTTTCTCCGTGGATTGATCAAAATTGTAATTGGAGCCCAACAAACATAAATGGGTCCCACAACAACACAAGTGGGTGATCTATCATAATCTATACTTGTTAGCCCAAATGGTCCACCTTGCCATCAAGTTGGGTCCTTATTTTTTGATGTGGATTTCTTCTTTTAAGCAGTAGGCACATCACACATATTCATTTCCTCATCTAAATTGGCTAAACATCATTCTATTTTATGGATGTGAAGATATTTTAGACTCTACGACACAGCATTTGTTTGATAGAAGAAAGTCTTTTTTTTGATTGGATTAGAGGAAATTAGTCGAGGTGCGTGTAAATTAATCCGAACAATTATGACCATTGAACCAAAAAAAAAAAGAGTCGATCATCACATGCCTGGGATCAATGAAAAGGGATAATACTTTCGTAAAAGGCAATTCTAAGGTCTCCATCAGTTAAAGTGGTGGTTTAGACATGAAGGAATTGCAGTACAAATACATATAGAGTATTTGCAGTAAATTTACCTGCCACCGATGTATTTTAGCCCATAGGATCCATTTACATGTTAGGAGCCATTAGTGCATGAAAGCTGAAGGAAATTTTGTTCAAAGCTTTAGTTGTGGAGCCAAGAGCTTGTAAAATGAAAGTTTTGTGGTTAAATTTCATTACATTTGTTTTGAAAATAGTTGGAACATGCATACAATATGGTCGACAGTCTTATACCAAACCTTATTACAAAAAATAAGGACCCAAAAGGGTTTTCAAACCTTAACAACCAAATCATGACCATATTTCTTTCTACTTTTGTCGAGTATTATAAATCCCATGGCGCGATATAGGGATTTAGGTCTCCTTTAGTACATTATTCTACAATAATAGATCCCCCACCATTCATATCAAGAGATTCACTTATGTATAATAAGTCTTATTTAATTTCATTATTAGTAATAAACTATTGAAAAACATTAAAGAAAAATTATATGAGAGGGGCTCATCTCTTAAAAGAATCATTTAAGACTCACTTCAAGGACATGTGTCGTCGTCTTTGACTTGACTTCATTATACAGTCACGCCCATTTCACTTGGTAACCCCCGGAAGACTAATTTCAAGTGGGTTCCAGCCACTTTTTTCCTTTTCATCATTTTATATATATTCTAATTGATGTACACGTGCGTTGCACATGAATAATTTTGATTTATAATTTTTTTTTATTTTTTTTGTGATATGCTTTACAATATTTATTTATTCAATAAAGTTTTTAGACATAGTTTTTGTACTATTTATTATTTAGGAACACGAGACTTTGGAAGGGAATACAGAAGAACAATTGTATATTTGGGAAATAATTGATAAATTGAATATCATAGCCTATTTAATTCAAAAAAAAAAAACTTTCTAATTCTAAGAAAATGTCTCTTCAGCTCCCATCAAAAAAAAGTAAAAGATAACATATTTTTAAAAAAAAAAAAATGCGAGAATACAAAACTAAAGAGAAAAAGCAAACATGAAAAGTCTTGTGAGATATTGTTTAAAGAGTTATCATAATAAAACGAACCATATTGTCCACTTGATTTCAAAACAAATTATCACAATAAATTACTAAAATAATTAAAAAAAAGAAATAAGTTTGCCAGAATAGTGTATAAAAATAGGAAATCAAAGTGAAACTAAATTTCAAAGTGTGTAAGAAATATGATTTAAATTCTTCAATAAAACTAAAGTGGAGGGGTGCAGAGAAAAATAATAATAAGTTATGTAATCAGCCTTAGTGGGCCAACCAGTTTCGACATGATGGACATTGAAAATTTTTACTTTCCTTTGGATCAAAAAAATACTTCCATATAATGAATAGGCAAAAATCTTATTGCCAAGAACTCTCATTTAGCTGCGCAAAGATTTATTTTTCCCATATTAATGTCTTTAAGTATTTTACACATATTACTCACTAAAACACATCAATGCAATTATTTTACCACAAACAATTAGCTCTTAGTTGAAACCATAATTAATTAAGCTTTCTCATTAAGGGACCGCAAAAGCTTTAGCTAACTTGAACATCACCAGAGGCCCCATATAGAAAAGGAGAACCATATTCAAGTGTTTGGAGAAGATGGAATGATGGTTTTGTCGTTTCCTTGTCAATGAACTTTAAATAACCTTGAAAATTTGTTAAATAAAAAATACATAGAATAAATTAGAGAAAATGATATGCTTGTAGAACTTGAAAAAAATAGCTTAAAGAGAAGGATATACTTGAAATTTGACCTGCCAAANCCAGGCAAGGACTTCATGCACACTCAATCAATATCAAAAGTAACACTTATGAAGTTATGGTGATCAAAAGGAAATTATGCAATGTTTGTATATAAATGATATGAATGACATTTTGTTAAAGCGCAATAACTTTGATCAAGGGATAGACCTTTCACNAAGTGTAATTCATTGTTATAGGATTGAGTTGGCTTCTATAGAATCATGACTTTAACATTGGCTTAGAATTGACCGACTTTAATAGAATCATGCCAAAAGGAATTAAAGGGTACAAAGTTCACACAAAGAATATAATAACTATGTGATAGATCGCATTATACATATAAATACATTTCAAGAACAAACTTTAAAAAAGGGATACGCAAAACATAATAATAACGTCAAAAACTCGATAATGAAATTAAAAAATTTCCATCACTAACAACCCAAAAATAAAAAAGAAGTACCATATTGCTTTCATGGGTTGCATTGACCCTCTCATGAATAAGGTCATCAAANATCACTCAAATATGTGACCCGAACAATAAAACCATTTTAATTTAACAAATAATATGAAAGGTAAGTTTATAAAAATAAAGTTAGTTGAATATATTGCCAGCAATGCTTGAACAATACACGCTTAAATGCCTGAATAATTTTTTTTTGGTCACATAAACCCTTTGCAATGAATGCGAAAGGCGTGTGTATTGAGTACAATTTTTTTTCACTGTTTAAAACTATAAGNAAAAGTGTGAGATTAAATCACGAAGAACATACCTATTATTATCAAAGTCATATCCCAAGTCTTAACTCTAATAAATCCTGCCAAACACAAACTTGCTGCAACCCACAAAGAAGCAAACCAAGAATGAGAAGAACAAAATATNTAAATCCTGTCAAACACAAACTTGCTGCAACCCACAAAGAAGCAAACCAAGAATGAGAAGAACAAAATATANGCAAAAGGGGTGGGGGCAAAGGAGAGAGCGCTCAGAAACTACACCGATAGATCCTCATTCGTGGAATCATGAGACCCTTGGTTGTGCTCGTTACTTCCCTCTGGAAGGAACCTAGCTAGGCTAACATAACAGTTAACCACCAAGCCCCAATGTAGACTCTCAGACTTGAACATCCAACCTCGGGATGAGAAGTTCGACCGATATCTCACTGGACGACTCCACTCGGTGGTACATTCCACTATAGTTGCTATAGTGTACTCCTATTCAATTTCTTGNGTGAGAAAATATTAAAGGAAAAATTCATCGAGAACTCTTGTGATTTATCCTAACTTCAATGGGAAAGTGTGAAACATGAGCAACTAGTTTATGATGTACTGCTTAGTATTGTTATTCTATCTTGAAATTTAATGTGCAATNAGGTCATCACCAACCATGTATAGGTAATGGTAAGAGACCCACCTGAACATAATAGGACACATTCAAATCCATGGTGGGTGCTATCATTTGGATCCACCTTTGTTATCTAATTTTACCCCTTCACTTCATATCATACCATGAAACATAATACAGAAGACACCATAGATATCACAGATAAATTAGGAAAATCAATAAAAAAATAATACCCAATCACCTAATACAGCGCATCATAAAGTACTTTTTATTTTTTCCCAAGAACAAATATTCCAAATCATTGATGTCAATGGCAACCTACTGATGCAACTTCCAATGAACAAACTCATTAACAACCCAAAAAAGTGGCAACCATATCTAATAGACTANACAAAAAGGGTGGGGGCAAAGGAGAGAGCGCTCAGAAACCACACCGATAGATCCTCATTTGTGGAATCATGAGGCCCTTGGTTGTGCTCGTTACTTCCCTCTGGAAGGAACCTAGCTAGGCTAACATAACAGTTAACCACCAAGCCCCAATGTGGACTCTAAGACTTGAACTTCCAACCTCGGGATGAGAAGTTCGACCGATATCTCACTGGACGACTCCACTCGGTGGTACATTCCACTATAGTTGCTATAGTGTACTCCTATTCAATTTCTTGTAATGTTAGATCATCACCAACCATGTATAGGTAATGGTAAGAGACCCACCTGAACATAATAGGACACATTCAAATCCATGGTGGGTGCTATCATTTGGATCCACCTTTGTTATCTAATTTTACCCCTTCACTTCATATCATACCATGAAACATAATACAGAAGACACCATAGATATCACAGATAAATTAGGAAAATCAATAAAAAAATAATACCCAATCACCTAATACAGCGCATCATAAAGTACTTTTTATTTTTTCCCAAGAACAAATATTCCAAATCATTGATGTCAATGGCAACCTACTGATGCAACTTCCAATGAACAAACTCATTAACAACCCAAAAAAGTGGCAACCATATCTAATAGACTAAAATAACATGATACTAGCATGTAGGAATAAAATAATTGGAAAGGGTGAAAATTGGCCATAAACAAAGATAAGTGTATAGATTCGTAAATTGCTTCTAAGATAAAAGTCGAATAGATTGGAGAGCAGTTTACAAAGACAATCAAATAAACCTTTTATGGAACTAAAAAGAATTGAAAAATATATCAATTAATACGGAAACAAAACACCTTTAAGCCTTAGTCAAGAACGACTCTATGATCAATAAATTGAACAAAGAAAGTTAGCCGAAATACATCCTATAACCGTACAGGACTAAACACTGCAAGGCTCAAAAATTGATCAGACGTTGATTGCATTTCATGTAGCAAGACGTGTTTAGTTGTAAAACGATCACGAACTAAAAACCAACAAAATAAGCACCAAATAAGAAACAGTAATTATAATAAACACTAAGTCAACACTTGTCCCATTAGATTAAAAATTCAACACAATCACAACAAAATCGTTAAGTTTGACACAATCCATAACTAATAACACATGCCGAAGCTAGTAGAATTTTAGGAGGGGTGCCTTTGGAAATCAAATTTAAGAAAACATTCCTGCAATCCTAACCCACCGATCTCCTTACGGCAAATTTTATAACCAAAGGTTTAAGAATCCCAATTTTGTTTCCCTCATCAAGCAAAAAAAAACCAAAAGAACACAAATATTATCCTAAAAGAGGAATGGAGTACCTATTGATGAAGAAACAGAGTACCGTTGGTTTGCAATGGGAACAACCACGGTGTGTTTGCGTTTGGGAGAGGAAGGGAGCAGAAGAAAAGTGCAAAACCTGATGAAGAACAACACTGTTGGGCCGTAATTATTCAGATCCCATTTGTAACTAAAGTAGCCATTGATGCGACAACCATTAATGCGTGACATCCATATAGCTGAAAGAGGAAAGAGAAGGAGACAAAGGGGTGCCAGTGTGCGTTAGTTTTTGATGTCAAAGGCAGAGTTGAAGGGGCGGCAGTGTGGAAAGATTAAGGCAGTGATTTTAATGTTAGACTGGCCTAATTGACGAAGTTAGATTTAAGAGAAATTAATTATATTTTGAAAGGGAAAAAAATAAAAATCTTTTAGACTTAGCAGATATTTTAGAGTAATATAGATATAATAACATAAATGAGTGAATTATTAGCTCTACCTTTTAGTTGCTCTAATCAACAGTTTAGTAGAGATAGTGGAGGATGGGAGTTATTATGTTATAAATAGCATTTATAAATTATTAAGGATGTGTAGAATTGTCATTATATATTTTCTCAAGGGTAATAAGGGAAATAAAATATTTTTCATATTTGTAGACATGTTAAAGTAGTATAGATATAGATATATATATAAAGTTAGTTGCGGATGTTTTTCCTGTTCAAATAAAACAAGTAGATCATAGTGAAAATGTCGTAGAAAAAACTCATTTATTTCCCTTAAGCGCTACCTTTNGGGAGACAAAGGGGTGCCAGTGTGCGTTAGTTTTTGATGTCAAAGGCAGAGTTGAAGGGGCGGCAGTGTGGACAGATTAAGGCAGTGATTTTAATGTTAGACTGGCCTAATTGACGAAGTTAGATTTAAGTTTTAGAGTAATATAGATATAATAATATAAATGAGTGAATTATTAGCTCTACCTTTTAGTTGCTCTAATCAACAGTTTAGTAGAGATAGTGGAGGATGGGAGTTATTATGTTATAAATAGCATTTATAAATTATTAAGGATGTGTAGAATTGTCATTATATATTTTCTCAAGGGTAATAAGGGAAATAAAATATTTTTCATATTTGTAGACATGTTAAAGTAGTATAGATATAGATATATATATAAAGTTAGTTGCGGATGTTTTTCCTGTTCAAATAAAACAAGTAGATCATAGTGAAAATGTCGTAGAAAAAACTCATTTATTTCCCTTAAGCGCTACCTTTTATCCTCCAAAAGGCTCGAACTCCGTATTTATAGGAAAATCTGCACGTCCCGAGTAAAAATGTGTCGAAGAAGGACAAGTGAGTAAGGTCTTTAAACATTCGCCCAACATCTATTAGTTCAATCAACGTATATTTAAAAAAAAAATTTGGAAGCCGTATAGCCACCATTTCAACCTTAATCCCTACTCTCTCTCTCTCTCTCTATATATATATATACTAGTCATAACTCGTGTTTGAAGACACAATAAAATATAAAATTCGAGCGTCTAAAAAATATTTCTCACTATACTAAATTTTTTCAAAATATATTAATTACAAATTAATTAAATATTAANCTGTCATTATATATTTTCTCAAGGGTAATAAGGGAAATAAAATATTTTTCATATTTGTAGACATTTTAAAGTAGTATAGATATAGATATATATATAAAGTTAGTTGCGGATGTTTTTCCTGTTCAAATAAAACAAGTGGATCATAGTGAAAATGTCGTAGAAAAAACTCATTTATTTCCCTTAAGCGCTACCTTTTATCCTCCAAAAGGCTCGAACTCCGTATTTATAGGAAAATCTGCACGCCTCGAATAAAAATGTGTCGAAGAACGACAAGTGAGTAAGGTCTTTAAACCTTCGCCCAACATCTATTAGTTCAATCAACGTATATTTAAAAAAAAATTTGGAAGCCGTATAGCCACCATTTCAACCTTAATCCCTAATCTCTCTCTCTCTCTCTCTCTCTCTCTCTCTCTCTTTATATATATACTAGTCATAACTCGTGTTTGAAGACACAATAAAATATAAAATTCGAGCGTCCAAAAAATCTTTCTCACTATACTAAATTTTTTCAAAATATATTAACTACAAATTAATTAAATATTAAATAATTAAATATATGATAGAAATGAGTGGTATGATATTTTTAGGGATGAAATATATAAATGATTAAATATGTAATAGAAATGAGTGATGTGATTTGACGTTTGAGTCTGACAAAGAAATAGTAGGTGAGGTAAGTGATTGATGATAATTTTGAGGGAAAAAATATGACTGAGATAAAATTCAAACACACTCCTATTTTATTATATAGATATATATATATACACCATGTTTTTCTAATTCCCATTCTTTTATCTTTCTCCTCTGACATTTTCCCAATTCAAGGATTTCAATTTTCAAGATGCGCTAATGTTCATGTTTAGTAGTTCTTGGACCCTCGTAAATTGTCCATTACTGTCCAGTCTATATTCTAGGTGCCTATTGCCGGAGAGAAAGCCAAGAAGAAAAAGATGATGTGGTTAGTTTGGCAAGTATTTAAGTCCTTTTGCTGATGGCAATGTGCACTTTCATCTACCCATCAATTAATTGAGAGCAAGGCTACTAGGACCTAATTGAAGCCATAATTCAGGGATTTATTTCATTGNAAATAGTAGGTGAGGTAAGTGATTGATGATGGTTTTGAGGGGAAAAATATGAATGAGATAAAATTCAAACACACTCCTATTTTATATATAGATATATATATACACCATGTTTTCTAATTCCCATTCTTTTATCTTTCTCCTCTGACATTTTCCCAATTCAAGGATTTCAATTTTCAAGATGCACTAATGTTCATGTTAGTAGTTCTTGGACCCTCATAAATTGTCCATTACTGTCCAGTCTATATTCTAGGTGCCTATTGCAGGAGAGAAAGCCAAGAAGAAAAAGATGATGTGGTTAGTTTGGCAAGTATTTAAGTCCTTTTGCTGATGGCAATGTGCACTTTCATCTACCCATCAATTAATTGAGAGCAAGGCTACTAGGACCTAATTGAAGCCATAATTCAGGGATTTATTTCATTGTAGTCTAGTTCCAATATTCAATAAGACTCATTTTCAATCAAATAATTATAATTTTATCAAATTTTCAAATTAAGTATAAATAATTTTTTCATTAATAGATGGTCACAAAGAAACAAAGGAAAATGCTAAGGTGGGTATGCTTGGTAAGGTGGGTATACTTTGAATTTGAAACAATAGAGAGAAAAGGGGACAAAGGGATTGGGATATGAAATCTGCAGTCATCAATGAGTGAAGGAGAAGAAACTTGTAAAAAGGCCACCGCCCATCCCTTGGAGCATCTTCCAACCTAGTTTGTTTCTTACGGTTCAATCTACTCAACAACCCCAATGAATCATAAAAAAGAACTTGCATATGTTCTATAATCCTTAATTGTCACTCGAATCCAGACCACTCATTTAATCTGCTCGAAAGTTAAAGATTTGAGTAACTCAGTTGTTTATGAGGATTGTAAATGGTTTGAGTAGTTCTTTGGACAATTCTTGTGTAGTTTTAAGTTGCTGGTCCACCATAGTTTGAGCTATGAAGTTGGCCCACACATTCTCTAGAACTGCTTCGGATGCAGCATGGAGCTTCATTTCAAAGTGGGTCGGAGATGGATCGGTATAGGCTTATACTGAATTTACCCATTTTATTGTTCCGTGACCACCTATACCAAACTTGAAAACGAGAACATCCTTTTCATTTTGGAGCAATGCATGTTATGATCCCACGGTCAAATATGAGCTTAGATGTGCTTATATGAACTCTTGGACACTCTTTTCTTGTAAGCCGGTTTTCAAGAGTGATTTCAGTCCATGATTTATATCAATTGTTATAATCTGTCACTATGTTGAGTATGAGATCGGAAGGAATATAAGTTGCAACTCTCTATAGTCGAGAGACCTAGAGCATTGCTCCACTCAATGCAGCAATGTTGTACCAACAAATGATAGGCACTTTCAGTTCCTCCAATTGGTGCCAAATCAGTACAAAATTGTGACCCAGAGGGATTCCCAGTAACCACATCAAGAACATTAGGCACGAAATTAGAATTGATCAATGGAAAATTGCAAGTTTGTTGCTTGCAATGCATCAAATAATGTACCATCGCATCTTCTCCCTTAATTTACCCCTGCATACAAATAAATCGTTTCTAGGACTCAAAACTCTTGATATCCAAGTCTCCTAAATTTGCATTTCCCAGAGAAACACTGCTAAATGTATGTAATAAAGTCCTCTTGGCCAAGCCACACCCACGACAGAGGGCTTTGCTTGCATGAACAATCCAACACGGCATTACCCTCTTCTTCCTGCAAAGCTGTTTGCAACAATGTTGCCCACATAATGCCTTGGCTAATAACACTGAAAACTATATAAAAAAGTTGTAATGATGCTACGATTTAGATCTTAAAATGTCGTAAAAGCCAAAAGGAGCATATTTCCATATACAGGAGGATTCCAAGAAACAAAAAATGAGCATCTTTGTTGCTATCGACACTCACTATTGTTTGGACTGCTCGTGAAACAACTTGGTACAGCCCACCTATCTTCTACAATTACTAGTCATACATCTCCAACCTCTAACGCTG
>CAUOFW020002580.1:405218-439051 GCA_963454935.2 Ilex paraguariensis
ATTAAATATATGATAGAAATGAGTGGTATGATATTTTTAGGGATGAAATATATAAATGATTAAATATGTAATAGAAATGAGTGATGTGATTTGACGTTTGAGTCTGACAAAGAAATAGTAGGTGAGGTAAGTGATTGATGATAATTTTGAGGGAAAAAATATGACTGAGATAAAATTCAAACACACTCCTATTTTATTATATAGATATATATATATACACCATGTTTTTCTAATTCCCATTCTTTTATCTTTCTCCTCTGACATTTTCCCAATTCAAGGATTTCAATTTTCAAGATGCGCTAATGTTCATGTTTAGTAGTTCTTGGACCCTCGTAAATTGTCCATTACTGTCCAGTCTATATTCTAGGTGCCTATTGCCGGAGAGAAAGCCAAGAAGAAAAAGATGATGTGGTTAGTTTGGCAAGTATTTAAGTCCTTTTGCTGATGGCAATGTGCACTTTCATCTACCCATCAATTAATTGAGAGCAAGGCTACTAGGACCTAATTGAAGCCATAATTCAGGGATTTATTTCATTGTAGTCTAGTTCCAATATTCAATAAGACTCATTTTCAATCAAATAATTATAATTTTATCAAATTTTCAAATTAAGTATAAATAATTTTTTCATTAATAGATGGTCACAAAGAAACAAAGGAAAATGCTAAGGTGGGTATGCTTGGTAAGGTGGGTATACTTTGAATTTGAAACAATAGAGAGAAAAGGGGACAAAGGGATTGGGATATGAAATCTGCAGTCATCAATGAGTGAAGGAGAAGAAACTTGTAAAAAGGCCACCGCCCATCCCTTGGAGCATCTTCCAACCTAGTTTGTTTCTTACGGTTCAATCTACTCAACAACCCCAATGAATCATAAAAAAGAACTTGCATATGTTCTATAATCCTTAATTGTCACTCGAATCCAGACCACTCATTTAATCTGCTCGAAAGTTAAAGATTTGAGTAACTCAGTTGTTTATGAGGATTGTAAATGGTTTGAGTAGTTCTTTGGACAATTCTTGTGTAGTTTTAAGTTGCTGGTCCACCATAGTTTGAGCTATGAAGTTGGCCCACACATTCTCTAGAACTGCTTCGGATGCAGCATGGAGCTTCATTTCAAAGTGGGTCGGAGATGGATCGGTATAGGCTTATACTGAATTTACCCATTTTATTGTTCCGTGACCACCTATACCAAACTTGAAAACGAGAACATCCTTTTCATTTTGGAGCAATGCATGTTATGATCCCACGGTCAAATATGAGCTTAGATGTGCTTATATGAACTCTTGGACACTCTTTTCTTGTAAGCCGGTTTTCAAGAGTGATTTCAGTCCATGATTTATATCAATTGTTATAATCTGTCACTATGTTGAGTATGAGATCGGAAGGAATATAAGTTGCAACTCTCNCCAAAAGAACACAAATATTATCCTAAAAGAGGAATGGAGTACCTATTGATGAAGAAACAGAGTACCGTTGGTTTGCAATGGGAACAACCACGGTGTGTTTGCGTTTGGGAGAGGAAGGGAGCAGAAGAAAAGTGCAAAACCTGATGAAGAACAACACTGNTGAGTATGAGATCGGAAGGAATATAAGTTGCAACTCTCTATAGTCGAGAGACCTAGAGCATAGCTCCACTCAATGCAGCAATGTTGTACCAACAAATGATAGGCACTTTCAGTTCCTCCAATTGGTGCCAAATCAGTACAAAATTGTGACCCAGAGGGATTCCCAGTAACCACATCAAGAACATTAGGCACGAAATTAGAATTGATCAATGGAAAATTGCAAGTTTGTTGCTTGCAATGCATCAAATAATGTACCATCGCATCTTCTCCCTTAATTTACCCTTGCATACAAATAAATCGTTTCTAGGACTCAAAACTCTTGATATCCAAGTCTCCTAAATTTGCATTTCCCAGAGAAACACTGCTAAATGTATGTAATAAAGTCCTCTTGGCCAAGCCACACCCACGACAGAGGGCTTTGCTTGCATGAACAATCCAACACGGCATTACCCTCTTCTTCCTGCAAAGCTGTTTGCAACAATGTTGCCCACATAATGCCTTGGCTAATAACACTGAAAACTATATAAAAAAGTTGTAATGATGCTACGATTTAGATCTTAAAATGTCGTAAAAGCCAAAAGGAGCATATTTCCATATACAGGAGGATTCCAAGAAACAAAAAATGAGCATCTTTGTTGCTATCGACACTCACTATTGTTTGGACTGCTCGTGAAACAACTTGGTACAGCCCACNTGCTATGTTAGGAGCTTGCAAGCAATTGCTTTGTGGGATATGTGAACTAAGCTTGAATTCATTTGAAATATCCTTGCATTATTAAGCTAGGCTCAAGTGCCGCTGACCTGGTAACCATCATAGTTCATGGNGAGCATCTTTGTTGCTATCGACACTCACTATTGTTTGGACTGCTCGTGAAACAACTTGGTACAGCCCACCTATCTTCTACAATTACTAGTCATACATCTCCAACCTCTAACGCTGCGACGTATTGCCAGCTATCTGTTAAAATGACAAGTCCCACACCTCTCATGGCCAGTCATGTGGAATTGGGAACTTCTCTCCGCCACTGTATGTGTATCCCATCGTGCTCTCTTTGAGGTTCTGGAGTCATCAAGTCTCACTGATGTGCAAAACCACGGAGGAGAGTCATATACAGGCTGTTGATGAAAATTAGACCAGTCAGGAAACTCAAAACCTTTGGCCATCTCCCAAAACATAGTTTGCAGCTCCTTCATGCTGTAGCTCTTATCCTGGTTAAAAAATTCATGAACAACACATTAGGAAACCTTTGTTTCCATAACTGAGAAACATTCTCCATCAGCTAAATATGTACACACGACTTCAAAATCAGTCCAAATTTGCTCATCAAATTCCTGTTTTGACTGCTGCCGTTTTTCGGCCTTTTTATTACAGATTCATAGTAATGCATTGCTAACAGCTAACCACGACTAAAATGATTCAAACTGCTATGAGTAACAAATAGCACATAAACTGGTCTAACCAAGCCCTAATGTAGCCTCATGGAAGCATATCTGCTGCTGTATAGAACTGCACTGTATCCTTTTGGGGTTAATAATAGGATAATGTACAAAACTAAGAACCTAACAAATGCTTTAGCCAGACCAAAGGGGAGGACCCCCACATGTAGAAGCCAAGTTTCTGCATCTAATCCATAGTTTTGCTTGACTCGTCTACAGAAATATTACATATCTGATATCCAATGTGATAATGCTTTAATCAATTTTTAATTAATACTACAAAGACTGTAACTATTCCAATTTCCAGGTCTGCCTATGGCTTAGCAGCCAAATAATCTACCCATAATAAAATTTGAGGAATGAACAATGAGAAATAAATTCAGCAATGATTATTCTCACACTCCGAGCCCTCATTTCCAAGCGGTCGTAGCATTATTATGGTCCCTTTGGTTTTGCAGACTGTGGTAAATGACATAGTAATATGTCGTACTGAAAAAGAATGTATATTTGCAAAATCTGAACGAGAATCTATTGCCAATCTGTAGTTAATTTCATTTCTATATTTTCTGGTTGTATATGTTATAGGACATTCATATCCTTTATAAGTAGGGTTGTCCATCGAATCTAAGCTACTCGACCTTGAATGAGGACTCGCTATGTTAGGAGCTTGCAAGCAATTGCTTTGTGGGATATGTGAACTAAGCTTTAATTCATTGCATTATTAAGCTAGGCTCAAGTGCCGCTGACCTGGTAACCATCATAGTTCATGGAAAATCGAAGAACTTAACATTAACTGGTGACTGGCTTGGTTAATAATAATCTCAAATCAACTCGTTGATAAATATACACCATCCTTTTAAATTTTTTCTCTTCAATGCAATGCAAGAATGACCACAGCCTTGCCATGAACCTTCAACTCCAGTTTATGCCACTTGGCAAACCAGAGATACATATTCCTCCAATGTTAGAGTTCCATAGGTACAGGATAAAAAGTAATTCCTAGCTCCAAGACCATCTTTTACTGAAAAAAACGATGCCATCAATTGCACAAAATCAGCAATAGATACGCATCTTCTTAAGTCACTTTACACATACTAGAACTTATGAATTACTAAAAACTTCAAGAGCCATTCAGCATTTCTGGCCTAGCCACATGACGACTACTACAGACATTCTGGAAAAAAAAAATTCAAATTGCATTATTAACTGTGTGCCAACAAGATGGAGAGGGACACAAATTATGCAGTGTTCAACTTAAAGAAACATAATCTTCACACAACAATCACACCATAAACGGTAATAACGTTAATAAACAGAGCTTACTCATACCTCTCTCCTGGCTTCAGCAATAAGAGACATCATCTCTGGAAACAAATCAGCAAAGCCCTGATGGAAATAATAAGAGAGAATAAATTGCTAGCAAAAAACCACAAGAAAAGAACCAAATAATTGTACATAAAATGGGCATAAGTCTATTCACCTCGTCCTCTTCTTCATCAGGCTCATTCAAGCCTNCAACTTCAAGAGCCATTCAGCATTTCTGGCCTAGCCACATGACGACTACTACAGACATTCTGGAAAAAAGAAATTCAAATTGCATTATTAACTGTGTGCCAACAAGATGGAGAGGGACACAAATTATGCAGTGTTCAACTTAAAGAAACATAATCTTCACACAACAATCACACCATAAACGGTAATAACGTTAATAAACAGAGCTTACTCATACCTCTCTCCTGGCTTCAGCAATAAGAGACATCATCTCTGGAAACAAATCAGCAAAGCCCTGATGGAAATAATAAGAGAGAATAAATTGCTAGCAAAAAACCACAAGAAAAGAACCAAATAATTGTACATAAAATGGGCATAAGTCTATTCACCTCGTCCTCTTCTTCATCAGGCTCATTCAAGCCTGCGTCATACATTGTTCTCTTCTTATGATCTGATAACACTGTTTGAAAAAAACAGTAAATTAATGTCGTAACTAATCCAATAGTATAAGTACCACAGGGATATTCATCCGAAAAGAAGAAAGAAAAACAATCCAACCAGTCTTGAAACCAAAAGACAAGAGTACCTGAATAAGCTTCTTGTATTTGCTGGAATTTAAGCTTGGCTTCACCTAGCAGTGAAGGGGTTCTTGTCCATTTGTCAGGATGCCATTGCTGAGTCAAAAATGAAAGCAACCCACGTAAGTACTACTTCCAATACCAATATCGCAATTTGAAATCAAGCAGCATGTCATCCATGGATGGCCCTATGTGAATGCATTCATGCACCGAAAACTATTACATTTATGTTTCAAACTTTATCTCTAATGTCAATGTGTGCATTTGTTCATTCACCCAATTAACTAATCACATAATGAGCAATAAAAAAATTAACTAATCACACCACAATGTCACTAATTCAATGCATAAACAAAACCAGAGTTTGCTCACAAGACCACCCAAAATAAATGCAATTAGTTTCCATTAAAGAACACAAGAACGAAAACCCAATAATTTGAACATACCATAGCGAGTTTTCTGTAGGCACGGCGAATATCTTCACCAGAAGAGTCCGTACAAATGCCAAGAATGCTATAATAAGACGGCAACCTCTTATTGGACTCCATCTCCACCACAACAAGACACGAAATCACAGCATCAAAGGCAAATTTTTCAAGAAGACAACCACACAGCAATCAATCTATAGCGGTGCTAGATTTTTTCTTGAGGGGTTACTCACAAAGCATGACCAATGGAAGTGCAAGGCGGTGGAGAATCGCATTTATTGGTGTGGGTCCATCTGTAAAAGAAACTCAGAAAATATCTTAAAGCAGATGTTTCTATGGATTTCCGAGTAGTGGGTAATGACGATCTGGAAAGTTCCGGAAAAATCTCGTGGCCAATTTTGGGAGAGAGATATTTTCTATATAAAATTCCAAGGACTAAATTATACTGACACCACCTAATATTTGGTTTTGTTACACGGACACTCTTTCATGTTTTTGAAATTACACTGAGACCCCAAAAACGAATGTTGCTAACGGCACAAACAAAAAAACCATTTTACCCTCACCTTAACTACCCATTATGACCCAAGACCCAAGACTTAAGATCCAAGACCCCCTCCCTGAGAGTTTACCCCCTCCCCACACACACACACACACACTCTCTCACAATGAATCAAAGCCCCCTGCATCTCTCTCTCTCTCTCTCAAGACGTATCAGACCCCTCTAACAACTGGCGCCAACACCCAGCAGCGCAATCACCGCTGCCTATTTTCACCAGCACCCACCGTCGTCAGGTTTCAAAATCCACCCACCCATCACCACCACCTATTTTCAGCAGCACCCAGCAGCGCAACAAACAAATTTTTACCTAGGATTTGTGATCTCCATCTCTCTCTCTCTTATCTCTCTGTGATCGATACCCCTAGGTGGTGGAACCGATGGTAATGGGTGGATTTTGCAAGTGGTGGTTACAAGTGGATTTTGCAAGTGGTGGTTACAAGGGGATTTTGAAACCCTAACCTCTGCGATATAGTGGTGTTGGTTGATGATGGATTTGGTCTAGGTGGTGGTTTCAGTGGTAGTGGAGGCAGGGGTGGTTTCAATAGGTTGTGGTTTTAGTCTTTCCTCTCTCTCTCTCTCTCTCTGCTTGTGGTGGTAGTGGGTTTGGTTGGATTTGGAAGTTTTGGTGGGTTTGGATGGGTTTGGAAGTTCAATGGCTGTCATCAGCTTCTTCGATCTTCTTCTCCAACTTGGTTGACAAGAACATCGGCCAAGATTATAATGGAGCAGCGAAAATCCCAGCTTGTGAACCCTTCTCGGTTTCGACATTTTGGTTCTTCAAAGAGATGAGAATGCTTAATAGAAACACAAGAAAACTAAATGTCCTGGTAAAATCCATCTCTAACAGTTCAATGGTGGTGGAATCAGTGGTGATGGGTGGGTTTAGGTGGTGGACCGGTGGTGATGGGTGGTAGGAGTAAGAATTTATGTAATCAGATAAATAATAAATAAAAAAATTAATTTGGTATAATTAGATAGATAATTATTAAGTTTTTTTAAAAAATAATTAATTTTTAAACTATACTAACAATTCCAATATTATTTAATAAACAAAAACAATTTTAAAATTAACTTATTAATGTAATAGATTAAAAAATTAAACATTTAAATTTTAAATTTTAATTTATATATTAAAATATATAAATTAAAAAAAATAAATGAAAAGTCGGGTAAATTTATAAGATAAGAAAATATTTATTTGAATTCTTAAACTTAATTTGAAGGGTATTTTTGATATTTTAGGAATCATGGTTGATAACATCAATTTTAACTGTGAATAATTCTAACGTTCATTAGTTAAAGGGGGTATGGTTGTTACAAGTATTAAATGTCAAGAGAGTTCAGTGTTATTTTTAAAATGTGAGGGGGCGTGAGTATAATTTATCCAATTCTAAGTGATGATGGCAATCTGGAAAGTTCCGAAACAATCTGGGTGCCAAATTCTAACTTAAGAGTAATATATTCTTTATAAAATTGTAAGGGAAGTGAATAGTTGTTACCCCTTACCTCGTTGGCTCAACATTGGCATGTGAATTTCTCGCCCAAAGGCGTTCACACCTTAACCAAATTGGGTAATACTTAATGAAGTAAACTCTTAGTACAAAGTTAGTTTCTTAAGAACGTAGACGTTTACTTGGTTAAGTAACAAAATGGTTCGGTAAAAGATCGAGTGACATACAATGACTATGCCCCTGACTCAAGTTATTATGACTCCTCGGCTTAGAGGATATTCGTTGTTGTCATTATGTTTTTACTCATTAATGCTATTATAAGGGGTGCTCTACGAAGGGGTACCAGGACAGCCTCCCTAGAGACTCTTATACCCTAAACCTTGACACACCAAACACAAGACATGATCTCAACAAATGCTTCCCATGGGTGAGGCAAAACATTTCCAAAGTTCGAGACCCGAAATGTGAGGCCGATAATTGGAGGGACTTGTTGTTGACGGAAGCCCCATGCATAGCTGAAGAAGGTAGCTCATGCATGGGCAAATTGGCACAAGCAAGCAAGGCTGGTCAGGTGGCTCAATTTGTGAGACATTGCTAGCTTAGAAGACCAAGCCAAGTGCTGGGCATGACTTGACACGAAGGCAAGGCTAATTCAAGTGATGTGGGCTCGCAAGAAAAGGCACATGCACAACATGTGAGGATGTTAGGGCATGTGCACTGATGATGGTGGCAGTTCCAGACGGTTGCTGCATCTGTATGGCATGCAGAGTAACTAGCATGTGCACAACATGCAGCGTGGTTATGTGCATGTGCACACAACATGCAAATAAGTTATCAGCAGTTGTTGGCTGAGTCAGCAAACAGCTGCTTCTGTCATAACCAACACATTAGGGAGAGTGGCTGAAGGTCTCATCCATGGTTAGCATGCTTGTGGGTGAATCTGAAGTTGCTTTGTAGTTATCTAGGCGGTTGGGCTTGTAACTGCCACTTTGTATGCTATATATAGGCATGTCTGGTCTGTAGTGCAACCAAGAGAGTTGAGCACATTTTGTAAGTAGACCATTGACTGAGTTTTCTTTAGGCTTTGCTGAGAAAGAAAAGGTTTGGCCAATTGGCTTGTAAAGCTTGTGTGTTTGTGAGTTTGCTTGTTGGTCCATATTCTATTTTGTGTGTACATTTCTGTGAGCGTTTGAGTGCATTGATTGAGATTGAGTGTCAAACTTAGTGCAATCATGAGGCAAAATTTGAGTGAAAATTGACCCTGTGACAATTGGTATCAGAGTCAGGTTGTCGATCATGATTGGTGGGAATGTTGTTGAATTATAAGAACGTGTAACCCATCTAGAGGATTTTTTGGGCGCCCATAAAAGTGATGTTGCAACTAGCTTGGCTGTNAGTATAATTTATCCAATTCTAAGTGATGATGGCAATCTGGAAAGTTCCGAAACAATCTGGGTGCCAAATTCTAACTTAAGAGTAATATATTCTTTATAAAATTGTAAGGGAAGTGAATAGTTGTTACCCCTTACCTCGTTGGCTCAACATTGGCATGTGAATTTCTCGCCCAAAGGCGTTCACACCTTAACCAAATTGGGTAATACTTAATGAAGTAAACTCTTAGTACAAAGTTAGTTTCTTAAGAACGTAGACGTTTACTTGGTTAAGTAACAAAATGGTTCGGTAAAAGATCGAGTGACATACAATAGCTATGCCCCTGACTCAAGTTATTATGACTCCTCGGCTTAGAGGATATTCGTTGTTGTCATTGTGTTTTTACTCATTAATGCTATTATAAGGGGTGCTCTACGAAGGGGTACCAGGACAGCCTCCCTAGAGACTCTTATACCCTAAGCCTTGACACACCAAAACAAGACATGATCTCAACAAATGCTTCCCATGGGTGAGGCAAAACATTTCCAAAGTTCGAGACCCGAAATGTGAGGCCGATAATTGGAGGGACTTGTTGTTGACGGAAGCCCCATGCATAGCTGAAGAAGGTAGCTCATGTATGGGCAAATTGGCACAAGCAAGCAAGGCTGGTCAGGTGGCTCAATTTGTGAGACATTGCTAGCTTAGAAGACCAAGCCAAGTGCTGGGCATGACTTGACACGAAGGCAAGGCTAATTCAAGTGATGTGGGCTCGCAAGAAAAGGCACATGCACAACATGTGAGGATGTTAGGGCATGTGCACTGATGATGGTGGCAGTTCCAGACGGTTGCTGCATCTGTATGGCATGCAGAGTAACTAGCATGTGCACAACATGCAGCGTGGTTATGTGCATGTGCACACAACATGCAAATAAGTTATCAGCAGTTGTTGGCTGAGTCAGCAAACAGCTGCTTCTGTCATAACCAACACATTAGGGAGAGTGGCTGAAGGTCTCATCCATGGTTAGCATGCTTGTGGGTGAATCTGAAGTTGCTTTGTAGTTATCTAGGCGGTTGGGCTTGTAACTACCACTTTGTATGCTATATATAGGCATGTCTGGTCTGTAGTGCAACCAAGAGAGTTGAGCACATTTTGTAAGTAGACCATTGACTGAGTTTTCTTTAGGCTTTGCTGAGAAAGAAAAGGTTTGGCCAATTGGCTTGTAAAGCTTGTGTGTTTGTGAGTTTGCTTGTTGGTCCATATTCTATTTTGTGTGTACATTTCTGTGAGCGTTTGAGTGCATTGATTGAGATTGAGTGTCAAACTTAGTGCAATCATGAGGCAAAATTTGAGTGAAAATTGACCCTGTGACAATTGGTATCAGAGTCAGGTTGTCGATCATGATTGGTGGGAATGTTGTTGAATTATAAGAACGTGTAACCCATCTAGAGGATTTTTTGGGCGCCCATAAAAGTGATGTTGCAACTAGCTTGGCTGTGCAGATGGAGCAGCACACTGTTCAGATTGTTGATGTAATGATGGTCTTTGACNAGTATAATTTATCCAATTCTAAGTGATGATGGCAATCTGGAAAGTTCCGAAACAATCTGGGTGCCAAATTCTAACTTAAGAGTAATATATTCTTTATAAAATTGTAAGGGAAGTGAATAGTTGTTACCCCTTACCTCGTTGGCTCAACATTGGCATGTGAATTTCTCGCCCAAAGGCGTTCACACCTTAACCAAATTGGGTAATACTTAATAAAGTAAACTCTTAGTACAAAGTTAGTTTCTTAAGAACTTAGACGTTTACTTGGTTAAGTAACAAAATGGTTCGGTAAAAGATCGAGTGACATACAATGACTATGCCCCTGACTCAAGTTATTATGACTCCTCGGCTTAGAGGATATTCGTTGTTGTCATTATGTTTTTACTCATTAATGCTATTATAAGGGGTGCTCTACGAAGGGGTACCAGGACAGCCTCCCTAGAGACTCTTATACCCTAAACCTTGACACACCAAACACAAGACATGATCTCAACAAATGCTTCCCATGGGTGAGGCAAAACATTTCCAAAGTTCGAGACCCGAAATGTGAGGCCGATAATTGGAGGGACTTGTTGTTGACGGAAGCCCCATGCATAGCTGAAGAAGGTAGCTCATGCATGGGCAAATTGGCACAAGCAAGCAAGGCTGGTCAGGTGGCTCAATTTGTGAGACATTGCTAGCTTAGAAGACCAAGCCAAGTGCTGGGCATGACTTGACACGAAGGCAAGGCTAATTCAAGTGATGTGGGCTCGCAAGAAAAGGCACATGCACAACATGTGAGGATGTTAGGGCATGTGCACTGATGATGGTGGCAGTTCCAGACGGTTGCTGCATCTGTATGGCATGCAGAGTAACTAGCATGTGCACAACATGCAGCGTGGTTATGTGCATGTGCACACAACATGCAAATAAGTTATCAGCAGTTGTTNAATCGGTCCTTGAACAAGGTGACAATCAAGAACAAGTACCCTATTTCAAACATTGCTGATTTGTTCGATAGGCTTTCCATGACAACGTTTTATAGGAAGTTGGACCTAAGGACTGGGTATTGGCAAGTGAGGATTGTAAAAGGAGATGAGTCTAAGACTGCGTGTGTGACGCGTTATGGGTCTTTTGAATTCCTTGGAATGTCGTTTAAGCTTACAAACACCCTATCAACTTTCTATTATCTAATGAATGACGTCTTTTATGAGTATATTAATGTCTTTGTGGNACAGTGATGGTAGACCAAAGTAAGAAAGAAGACAAGTAGAAGATGGAGATGTTGTCCACTATACAAGTGAAAGCTGGACTGCAGAAGAGCGAGATGACATATTTTGCACCTTTNAACGGATTGGAAGAAAAAGAAGAATGTTGCTAACTCTAAAAAACCAAACAACAGTTAGAAGAGGAAAAACTTTGATTCTGGCTATTTTCTCTGCAATGGCCCCCATCCCGTCAAGGACTGCCCCAAGCAAGAGAAGTTAAGTGGCCTTGTTGCTGTAAGTAGGGATGACAGTGATGATACATACCCCACTCTGGTTAATCATCTGTAGTTGTTGAACACAATTACTGTGGCAAAGTTCAGCAACCCTGCAAAGGTCTTATGTTTGTACAGACGTAGGTGAATGACAAGGAAGTCTTGGCCATGGTGGATATGGAAGCCACCCATAACTTCGTTCCCCAAAGGGAAGTAGGAAAGTTTGGCCTACAATTGACAGAGAATGCTAGCAAACTCAAGGCAGTAAATTCTGAAGTAATGCTAGTGCATGGCACGACAGAATTATGCCTGAAAGTAGGTCTGTAGGAAGGTCATGTGAGCTTGATGGATGTGCCCTTGGATGACTTTGATGTCATCATTGGGAATGAGTTCTTTATCAAGACAAAGGTGGCATTGATGGCACATTTGAATGGGGTGCTGATCTCGGATGAGAAAACACCATGCTTTGTGCCTTCAGTGATGGTAGACCAAAGTAAGAAAGAAGGCAAGTAAAAGATGGAGATGTTGTGCACTATACAAGTGAAAGCTGGACTGCAGAAGAGCGAGATGACATATTTTGCACCTTTGGTGGAGATCAAACCAGATGTGCTAGTTGAAGTGTCTGATGTAGTGACAAATGTTTTGGGGGAATTTACTGATGTTATGCCCCCAGAACTCCCCAAAAGCCTTCCGTTCAAATGTACAATTGACCACAAGACCCAGCTGGAGTCTGGTGCAAAGCCTCCAGCCTATGTCCTTTATCTGATGTTGCCTATGGAACTGGAAAAATTAAGGAGGCAGTTGAATGAGTTCCTAGGTTCTAGCAGTATGAAGTTGTCCAAGGCGCCATATGGAGCCCTAATTATGTTCCAAAAGAAGCAAAATGATTCGTTGTGAATGTACATCTACAATCGGTCCTTGAACAAGGTGACAATCAAGAACAAGTACCCTATTTCAAACATTGCTGATTTGTTCGATAGGTTTTCCATGACAACCTTTTATAGGAAGTTGGACCTAAGGACTGGGTATTGGCAAGTGAGGATTGTAAAAGGAGATAAGTCTAAGACTGCGTGTGTGACGCGTTATGGGTCTTTTGAATTCCTTGGAATGTCGTTTGAGCTTACAAACACCCTATCAACTTTCTATTATCTAATGAATGACGTCTTTTATGAGTATATTAATGTCTTTGTGGTTGTGTATTTGGATGATATTGTAGTCTACAGTGAGACGTTGGAAGATCATTTAGACCATTTGAGGATGGTGTTCTCACAACTTAGAAACCACCAGCTGTAAGTCAAAAAGGAAAAGTGCTAACCATGTCGCCAAGAAGTGATGTTCTTGGGGAACTAGATTAGCAAATGCCAGATTTGAATGGATGAGAGGAAAGTGAAGGCATTCGTCGACTGGCTTGCACCAACCAAGGTGCTTGAACTGCAGTCGTTCCTTGGTCTAGCCAATTATTATCTCAAGTTCATCGAGGGATATTCCAAAAAGTGTAATGTCCTAACTAACTTGATAAAGAAAGACTAGAAATGGAACTGAAATGGTGCTTGTCAGACAGCTTTTGAGAAGTTGAAGCATGCAGTATCTTTTACACTAGTGCTGAGTTTGGTCGACTTCGATCTGCCATTTGAAGTACACACTGATGCATCTGATCGTGCCATTAGAGGAATCCTTGTTCAAGAGGGACACCTTATTGCCTTTAAAAGCCAAAAACTGAAAGATACTGAGCGGCGATACTCAGCACTCGAGAAGGAAATGATTGTTGTGGTGCATTGCTTTGAAATTTGAAGGCACTACTTGCTAGGAATGAAGTTCACCATCATAATAAACAACATGACGAACACCTATTTCAAGTCCCAGAAAAAATTGACCCCAAAGTAGGCCCAATGGCAAGAATTCCTTACTGAGTTCGATTTTGTGTGGGTGCATAGACCCGGGAGGTAGAATCAGGTTTATGATGCATTGAGTAGGAAGAAGGTCCATGACTATGTCGCTGCACTATCTAGTGTGTAGAATGACTTCCTTGCTAGAGTTGAAAAGCATACCCAGATTGATGTTGCATATGGACAAGTTGGCGAAGGTCTGGTGCGCAGATATTGGTTGGATGATGACCTGCTCTATGCCAAGGGTGGCAGACTACATGTCCCTGCGGGAGACGAACTAAGGTCAGAGTTGCTGCGTGAGACACACGACTCCTAGTGGGCTGGACATCTCGGAGTAGAGAGGATGCTTGCATTGCTGTCTCGCTCCTATTACTGGCACAAGCTGGAAGATGACATTGAGGCCTATGTCAGGACTTATATTGTGTGTGAACTCAACAAGGTTGAGAAGAAAAAGGTAGCAGGCTTGCTTTAGCCACTGCCCATCCTTGACAAACAATGGCAGTCAGCCTTGATGGCATACGTTCAATCATGGTGATGGTGGTCAATCGTTTCTCCAAGTATGCGGTGTTTATTCCAACACCTCATGCTTGCCCCTGCATATATTGCTGTAGAGTTATTCTACAAGTACGTGGTGAAGTACTTTGGGTTGCCGGAAGATATAGTCAGTGATCGTGACACAAGATTCACTAACAGATTCTGAACGGTGTTTTTCAATCTCATGGGTTCAGAGTTGAAATTCTCCACATCAAGTCATCCTCAGACTGACTGACAGACTGAGCGAATTAATGCCTTACTGGAGGATTATCTGTGGCACTATGTTACTGCAAGTCAAAAAAATTTGGTGAAAGTGGTGGACACTATCCAATTTTGTTACAACTTGCATAGATCTTCAGCTACAGGAATGAGTCATAGCGAATTGGCAATGGGACATCAACCACTTACTCCTTAGGAAGTGGTGAAACAAAGGATCGAAGGTAAATGTCTCGCTGCACATCGATTTGCTTGTTCTAAGCAAGAGTTGTTTGACAAGGCAAAGAACACCTTAGCCAAAGCTGCCCGCCAAAAGAAGAAGTATGTTGATCAAGGTCGCAGACTGCTGGAATTTCAAATTGGTGATCTAGTATTGCTGAAATTTACTCATGCGATATAGAAAAGAATCAAAAGCAAGGTAGTGCACTACAGATTTGTTCCCAAACATGATGGCCCCTTTGAAGTGATGAAGAAGGTCGAGAATGTTGCCTATCGCTTGAAGCTGCTTGATCGATTGAAAATTCACCCAACTTTTAATGTGAGTTTTTTGAAACCTTTTCATGAAGATTTGTTGAATGTTTGAAGGAAATAAGCCAAGAGGGCTCCGTCTGTAATCAAGAAACAGTTTGACAAAGAGGTCGACAAGATTTTGTCTCACTAGATCATGGGTCAGGGTAAGAAGAATCGCNTGAAGTGATGAAGAAGGTCGAGAATGTTGCCTATCGCTTGAAGCTGCTTGATCGATTGAAAATTCACCCAACTTTTAATATGAGTTTTTTGAAACCTTTTCATGAAGATTTGTTGAATGTTTGAAGGAAATAAGCCAAGAGGGCTCTGTCTGTAATCAAGAAACAGTTTGATAAAGAGGTCGACAAGATTTTGTCTCACTAGATCATGGGTCAGGGTAAGAAGAATCGCAAAATTGGTTTTCTAGTACATTGAAAAGGTGGTTCTGTAACAGACATGAGTTGGGAAAGAGACGTGAATCTTTAGTAGTTTGAGAAACAAATCAATGAGTATTGGGACAACCTCTCGACGAGGACGTCGAGCTCTTCTGGTGGGGGTGGTTTGTTTCTCCCTTAGCTCGTTAGCTCGGCATTGGCATGTGACTGTCTCGCCCAAAGGCACTCATGCCTTAGCCAAATTAGGTTATACTTGGTGAAGTAAACCCTTAGTGCAAAGTTGGCTTCCTAAGAACTTAGATGTTTACATATTTAAGTTACAAAGTGGTTTGACAAAAGCTCGAGTGGTGTGCAACGGCTATGCCCCTGACTCAAGTTATTATAACTCATCAGCTCAAAGGATATCTGTTGCTATCACTGCGTTTTGGCTTACTAATGCTATTAGTAGAGGGGTGCTCCACGAAGGGGATACCAGACCAACCTCCCGATGGACCCTTATGCTCCTAAACCTTGGCACACCAAAGCAAGACATGACCTCAATAAATGTTTGCTATGGGTGAGGCAAGGCATTTCAAAGTCCGAGACCCGAGATGTGGGGCCGATGTTTGTAGGGACCCGTCGTTGACGAAAGTCCCATGCATGACTGAGGAAGACAGTTCATGCATGGGCACTTGGCATAGGTAAGCAAGCAAGACCAGCCAAATGACTCTATTTGTGGGGCATTATTAGCTTGAAAAACCAAGCCATGAGCTGGGCATGCCTTGGCATGAAGGCAAGGTTAATTCAGGTATTGTGAGCTTGTAGGAAAAGACACATGCACAACATATGAGGACGTTGAGATATGAGTACTGTAGATGATAGCGGTTCCAGACAATTGCTGAATGTGCATGGCATATAGGGCGGTTCTATGCAGTTGTTTGCATGTGCACAACATGCAGGGTGGTTCTGTGCATATGCACAGAGCATGTAGAGAAGTTATGGGCAATNGCATATAGGGCGGTTCTGTGCAGTTGTTTGCATGTGCACAACATGCAGGGTGGTTCTGTGCATATGCACAGAGCATGTAGAGAAGTTATGGGCAATTGCTGGCTGGGTTAGCCAACAGTTATGATTGCCTCTGCCATGACCAGCACATTGGGGGGAGTGGCTGAAGGTCTCAGCCATGGTCAGTAGACTTATAGGTGAATCTGATATTGCTTTGTAATTGCCTAGGCAATTGGGCTTGTAACCGCCACTTTGTATGCTACATATAGGCATGTTTGGGTCTGTTGTGCAACCAAAAGAGTTGGACACGTTTTGTAAGCAGACCATTAGTTGAGTTTCCTTTAGGCTTTGCTGAAAAAGAAAAAGGTTTGGCCAATTGGCCTGTAAAGCTTGTGTGCTGTTGTGAGTTTGCTTGCTGGTTCATATTATGTTCCTGTGTTCATTTCTGTGAGTGTTTGAGTGAATTGGTTGAGACTGAGTGTCAGATCTCAAAGTCATCACAAGACAAAAATTCGAGTGAAAATTGACCCCGCGACAATAGTGATGATGGAGAGTTGGAAAGTTCTGGAACAATCTGGGTGCCGAACTCAAACTCAGAGCAATTTTTTTTTGTTCTTCTTGAGAGAGCTTCTTAATGCCTAAACTACCCTATTATGCTTCATTTGGTACATTAGAAAAATGAAAAAATGGAAAGCTGGTGGGATAGATAAAATATCATGTTTGGTAAGAAAAGAAAATAGGAAGGATGAAAAAGTGGATGAATGAGCTTTTCTTCCAACTCACCAAAATCAATCCCTCCAAAATTGGAAGGAAAGTAGATTGAAAGTTAATTATTTATATTAAAATGTATCTTATTTGTTTCTTTTGATATATACATATATTATGTATACATTAACTTCATATATAAATATAATGATAAAATATGTATTTATATATTTTTTAAAAAAATATTTTTTCCATCTTACCAAGCACAAAAAAAAAATCATTTTTATTCTCCATAACACCAATTAAGGAAAGTGTATCATTCTTACTTTACTTTCTTCGATGATAGAAATTGTATCCCTCTTATTTTCTACACTTCCTACTTTTCATTCTTCCTATCAAACAAAACATTAATTTGATTTACCATTTAGTGAAAATTAAAATTAAGTATATTTTTTTAATTTTTTTTTTGACAATAAAGACAATCACAAATCTCTTAAGTCATTAAGGACAAACTCATCAGGAATAATATGTAACCACTAGTATATAGATGAAAGAAGATTAACCGTGATGGAACTTTCAGAGAAGAGACATGATAAAGAACATATGACTTCTATTTTTTGTGGTTGAGTTTGTTTTAAATTTTATTTTAAAGTTAATTCGACGACTAATATTAATTTCCCAAATTTAATAGGAAAAATAGGCTCAAAAAGGGTATATTTAGGGTGATTTTTTAAAAGTACTTTTAGAACTTATAATTTTTCATAAGCACTTTAAAAAAAAGGTAATGTTTGGAACTGCTTTACCACTACCACCACCACCACTACCGTCACCCCATCGCCCCACCACTACCACCATCATCGCAACCTCTCCACCACCTATGCCACTCCCCACTGTTGTCACCCCACCACCACCACTGTCTTCGCTCACCACCGATTGTTACCACCATTGCCCACTATCATCATCATTTCATTTTTATATTTATTACCACTATTACCATCATCCCACCACCACTGTCTTCCACGACCATCATCCCATAACCACCGTCGCCCCACCACCACCATCGTTGTTCACCCCCACCCACAACCCACTACCACCTGTCATTGCCCATTATTGCGGCTACCCACTCCCACCACACCTACCACCACCAACCACCATCAACTGTCATCGCCCACCATCAATGCCACCCCACCATCACCCACCACCACTGTCACCCACAAGTACCTGTCGTTGCCCACCATCACCATCGTCATCGCCCATCACCACAACCCACCACCGTCACCACCACTGTCGTCACCCTAGCATTACCATTGCCAACCACCGCCATCCACACCCACCCACACCCACCACCACCACCGTCATCACCCATGACGGCCACTACCATTATTGTCACCTAAAATCCATCACCATTGTCACCCACGGCTAGGCTTGACAATTTTAAACACGACTCGTGAAACCGATACATATTTAGCGGGTTTGAATGTAGTCTTAACGGGTTTGAGTGGTTAACGGGTTACCTCGGCAGACTCGTGAAATAAATGAACCAGTTTCGTGTTTAACCCATAAATTCATTTCAACCTGTTAACAGTTGTACTTTAAATTTTTTTAAAAAAATTTAGGTCTCTTAACCTTTACCTCATCTCCCATCTCCCATCTCTTAGACTCATTCAAATTTAGTAGTCATTTAATGTTTATTTTTTTATTCAACCATGATTTATTGTTATAGTAAACATGTCAAACATGTGTAATGTGTAGCAAGTTGATGATTTTTCGTGTGTACTACAAATACTTTAACTTATTCTCTTATTTAGCGGGTGACACACGGGTTGTATCGGATAACCCGTCTAATAAATGATTAGTGTATGTGTATGATAGTTGGACTCATTTATATAAACGAATGAGGTATAAATGGAGGGTTTTTTTTAACACAAACCAGTTCCACTAGACACAAAATCGTTCCACTAGACACGATTGCCACGGCTACCACCATCACCACGATCATCACTGCCCACCACAACTATCACCGTCTCCCATCACCACCACTACTGCCCGGCACAACTACATTTTTTGAAATTTTTGACCAAATATTAAGAGGGGAAACCATCCCACCATATAATACAATTCTTTCAAAAAAGTTGGATTCATATGACATTAGAGAGGAGAAATGTAAGGAACCCTTCCCTTTTCTACCAAATGTGAATATAATAAGTGACTGTATGCTAGCAAAAAAAATCACTTAATTAGCCGAATTATCATGTACTACAGTTACAGATATTTTCGCATGCTATTATTGAAAAAGATATTGTCAATTGCTAATATACATAACTTGTAATGTTGGGCGCACCTTTTAAACAAAAGACTGACGGTAAAGAGGACGCTATACAAATTCAAGAAAACAGAGTTAAAAGTCAAGTAAGAAGGAAGGAGGCTAGTCCTAAAAAATGCTCTACGCATAGACTCGTTTGTCATTGGAGCTTACAATTTAGCTTGTGACTTATTCCCTAACTAGAGTTTTCTTTGAGCATTGATTAATCTATCACACACTATCCACTTGTCTGATTTTTGGTTATCTAATCATACTTGACATTATGTATCTAGTTATTGTATTTTTGCACCTAGTCTGTAGTTTCTTAGGAGGTTCTGCATATTATCTTGCCTCATCATTTTCATTCACTATCATGATGATCTTTCTACTTGAACATTTTTGATATTATATTTTGCAATATTGTAGATTCTATAGCTATTATACAATTGCATATCCAACTCATGCCATCAATATCAAACTCCTTTAGTCTCATTTCAATCAAATGCCTAGCGATCCTTTTTTAAGGAAAACAATGAGGGTGTGTTTGGATAGTGGGATAAAGTGGGTTAACACCTACATGGATAGGTTAATTAGACCGTGGGTCCCACAAATTCTTTGTTTAGAAAGTAAAATTTGAGCCAGGATACAAATCCCGGGTCTAGTCATGACCCGGTTGCTACAGTGCTTTGTAACCCATCTATACCGGTTAAAATTAACCCACCCCCTCCATGGGTTACAAACCCAGCCTAGAGGTTAACAAAAAATAATTACATTTTTACCATTTTCTCAATTGACTTCCACCCTTCACTTTCGTCTAAGCATTTTCAGTCAAAGCCAGCTGTTGGGTTGAGAGCATCACAGAAGGTGACAAAAGGCGATGAACCGATTGGGAGGTATGAGCCTCTCTCTCGGCCAAACAAATAACATAAGAGCTCACGGACAGATCCAGATCTGCATCCGTCGCATTTTCTTGTCTCCCTGAGGTCCGTCATAATATTCTTAATCTGATCATTTTTTTCATTGAATTTTTTTGTGTTGTATTTTCATATTTAAAGTGGTTGTGTGTTGGGTTTTTCAAGATTGTGTGTTTTTTTAATCAAAAGTGAGTTTGATTGTATCAATTTTTTTTTTTTCGATTTTCTTGTCAGATATTTGATCATAGTAATGGTTACATCTTAATGGGTGGGATGGCCTAGCAAGAAAAAAAAGAAGGCGTAGGGAGTATTGGTAGTTTTTTCCCCCTTGTACTTCCTGTTTGATTTTTAATTCATTGAAAAATTGATTGTATAAAGAAATGAATGTTGCTGGGGATCTTGAGGGGTTTTGTTGTAGCTTCTAAATTATATAAGATATATACCTACCCTACCTGCACAAGGATTTTTCAAATGGGAATTTGAATAACTAACTGTTTGAATTCTTGAAGTTTGGCTTCAAATTCAATAAATTGCCCTGGGAGACTAGCCATTTTTTTTTCTATATGCCTGCCGGATCCAATTTTTGGAGTTCATGTCAATCGGTGCTTTTTTCTTCTTTTATACAATGATGATTTAAGTAAGCATCGTCATACTCGCCCATTTTGCTGTCAAAATTGTTTCAGAGTTGTTTCCATAAATTAGGTTTTCTTGCAATTTTATGTGGTCCATTGTTAATCAGGTCCATTGTGAAGTATTTTGTTTTGAAGATTACCAGCTAATGTGTTGTCTCCACAAGAGGAATGACTATTTTCAAGTACTTGGAAAGGCTTAACTAAGACAATATTAAATTCCACATTTGAAGGTTTTTGAAGTTCTCTATCTTCTTTGGTGCCATGCTCTTTGTCACGATAATTGGTTTTGTATAGAATTTACATACGGAGGTATTTAGATCGGTGGGTGATGGTGATTTTTATGTAAGTGGGTGTTTTTGTGGATGATCTGTTTTTGGTATACTTGGTTGTTTATGTGGATTCATTATGAAGAGACTGAGGTCCAGTAATGATCTTGACTCATTGGGAGAAAAGGGTGTTTGTAAAGATTTGGGAAGGAGGATCTAGCTTTGCATCGTTCTTCTCCTCACCGGAACTTCTATTACAAGCCTGAAAATGGGAGGAAAGGGAGCGGGAACCAGAACCAGAACCAGAACCAGAACCAGAACCAGCACTTGAACTAGTTCCTGTACTCAAGCATCTAGTTGAAGATCAAGCTTCAATTGGGTTGAATTCGAATCAAGAGCTTGAGAGCGAGGATTATGTTGAGGAAAAATCAAGTCTTTGAGACTACGTTTATATTTTCATTGTTTTGGTTGCTTTATCATATTATTGTTTGAAGGCAAGGTTNCGAATCAAGAGCTTGAGAGCGAGGATGATGTTGAGGAAAATTCAAGTCTTTGAGACTGCGTTTATATTTTCATTGTTTTGGTTGCTTTATCATATTATTGTTTGAAGGCAAGGTTGTTTGCCTACCTCTCATTGTAATCAATTTTTAAGAAATCAAATAAAGTGTTGATTTTTTTGAAAAAAAAAATACCAAAAAAAAATAATATTAACTTTCCTAATAAATAAAAATTATTATTTTATTTTTATATATTTTTATGTATATATGAAAAATGTATAATTTTATTAGAATAATTCACCGATCCAAACATATGTTAAGATTGATTTGAATTAGAATGGTTAAAATCATTGCAGAATAGTAAATTACTACAAAATTATTTGTGTAATTTATGAAGTCCACTTAATTACACATTTATTTTTCGCACAAAGATTACGATTAGATATATTTCAATGTTGAAGTTTTAATGTGGAGGAGTGAATTTGGTTTGGATGTGTTAAAATATTGAAAAAGATATCCTATCCTGTCCCACCCCAGTGCCCAATCACAGCCTTAGTTTTGTGGNGATAATTCATTGATCCAAACATATGTTAAGATTGATTTGAATTAGAATGGTTAAAATTATTGCAGAATAGTAAATTATTACAAAATTATTTGTGTAATTTATGAAGTCCACTTAATTACACATTTATTTTTCACACAAAGATTATGATTAGATATATTTCAATGTTGAAGTTTTAAAGTGGAGGAGTGAATTTGGTTTGGATGTGTTAAAATATTAAAAAAGATATCCTATCCTGTCCCACCCCAGTGCCCAATCACAGCCTTAGTTTTGTGGAGTGCATTAATACCCTGGCTGCCCTGATCTTCAGCCGCCACAACCTTTCTTTGAACTCAGTCAAAAGTTGAGTACAACATCGAATCGGAGCCTTTGATCTCGCCGGAAAAGTCCACACCCATCGCAGTCGGAGAGAAATGTCGTTCTCTATCTTGAAACTAGTAGTGGGTCCAAACCCTCCGGTGATCAAACCAAATGAGTCACATGCGAAACGGCCAAGAATACCAATGGTGAAAATAGCTCTTGTCCCTCTTCAGGTTTAAATTCAAACCCAAGCTCCCAACTTTTACCTATATGTACTTTGACTCTATCTTTGCTTATAAATAGTAAATTCATTACCCACCAATTTGATATTCTGTTGAGAAATTAACTGTGCTGTGGATTGCTTGCGGTTGTGAGCGAAATGGGAATGGGTAGTTTCAGTGAAAAATGGCTAATTATTTTGGTCCTATGTGTAGAAAGATGGCTAGTTATGTGGAATATGGATATGTGCAATGTGGATTACTGTGGTGTTGGCTGTTTGTATTGGGTAAATTGTTGTAAGAGTAGGTAGCAACTGAACGCCATAAACGGTTTCTTAAGTTCGTTTTTCTGGTTAAAGTAAAGGTAGAACCACCATTCCCAGAAACCCTTTGCTAGGTTTAGTTCTTGTTGTTAAAATGGCTTTAAGCTATTTGCTACTGTCCGACTGTTGTTTTGTAATTCCAATTGAAACTTAACCATATATGTTTTGTGATGGATCTTTTGGTTTATGATGATTTGAGGAGATTATGGCTAGGGTTGAAAAGCAACCCCCCCCCCCCTAAAAAAAAAAAATGGNTCTTTCCCTTAATGATCTCACCTAGTAGGAGCAACCATATCAAAAAAAAAAATAAAGAAATTAAAAAAATGTAAACACACATATGTTCATATACTTGGTGCACCTTCTTCAAAAGGACACCTATAGGATGGGCTTTCACCGGCCTTGGTACTCCCAGATCCCAGAAACGAAGATAACATTATTCTCTTGACNTTGCACTTGGGAGGTTTTAGATTAATTGATGGAGCAGGAAACTTCTTATTTGGTGTTGTATGCAGTGAAGTAGCCAATGGATCACCTCTATTTTTAAGGTTGCACTGGAGTTGGGATCTTTAGTGTTAATGCTTGGTGGGGTGAATGAGATTTTCCTAAGATGTTGGTAGAGTTAGCTGCTCCAAGTAATAGGTTGAGTTGGAAAGAACATGTGCAATGCAGGTAGCGAATCCTATGTATCTTTGTTGATTGTACTTCTAAGAAGAGAGGAATGCTCATCTAGAGCTTTTTTAACTGGACTACTGGTTGCTTCACTAGCTCACTTGATTATTTTTTGGATTTTGTAGGTATTTGAGTCTTCTTTTCTGGCTAAGTTTCGATGAGGACCTCTCTTTCTCTCTCATACTTCTTGTGCAAATGTGGCCCCCATTTCCCCCCTCCCCCTTTCTCTGATTTAGGGCATGATATAAGTATCACTTCATGTTGTTTTGTATGTAGCTTTTTGGCTTGTTCGAAATAGTATTCATTTTTCCTACGTTAAACTTTACATTAATTTGACCTTTAATTTGATAAATGCATCTCTGCTTGCTCTAATTCCTGGGAAGAATTTAAAAACAATGGTTGAGTTGGTTAGCAAGGGCTTTTGATGTTTTTTGAAAAGACTATTGATATCCCATCATTGTTTTCCTTACAAAAGGATGGCTAGGCATTTGATTGAAATGACACTAAAGGAGCTTGATATTGATGGCATGAGTTGGATATGCGATTGTATAATAGCTGTAGAATCTACAATATTGCAAAATATAATATCGAAAAGGTTCAAGTAGAAAGATCATCATAATAGTGAATGAAAATGATGAGGCAAGATAATATGCAAAACCTGCTAAGAAACTACAGAGTACGTGCAAAAATACAATAACTAGATACATAATGTCAAGAATGATTCGACAACCAAAATCAGACGAGCGGATAGTGTGATAGATTAATCGATGCTCGAAGAAAACTCTAGTTAGGGAATGAGTCGCAAGCTAAATTGTAAGGTCCAATGACAAATGAGTCTGCGCGTGGAGCATTTTTTAGGACTGGCCTCCTTCCTTCTTACTTGTCTTTCTACTCTTTTTTCTTGAATTTGTATAACATCCTCTTTACCGTCATTCTTTTGTNACAAGCTAAATTGTAAGGTCCAATGACAAACGAGTCTGCGCGTGGAGCATTTTTTAGGACTGGCCTCCTTCCTTCTTACTTGACTTTCTACTCTTTTTTCTTGAATTTGTATAACATCCTCTTTACCGTCATTCTTTTGTTTAAAAGGTGCGCCCCAACATTACAAGTTATGTATATCAGCAATTGACAATATCCTTTTCAATAATAGCATGCGAAAACACANGTTTAAAAGGTGCGCCCCAACATTACAAGTTATGTATATCAGCAATTGACAATATCCTTTTCAATAATAGCATGCGAAAACACATGGAATATCAGTAACTGTAGTACATGATAATCTGGCTAATTAAGTGATTTTTCTGCTAGCATACAGTCACTTATTATATTTACATTTGGTAGAAGTGGGAAGGGTTCCTTACATTTCTCCTCTCTAATGTCATATGAACCCAACCTTTTTAAAAGAATTGTATTATATGGTGGGATGGTTTCTCTTCTTAATCTTTGGTCAGAAATTTCAAAAAATTTGTTTTGTTTGTCTTTGCTTCCTTGTTTTGGGTGGTTTGTAATCATTAAGGTATCTTTGCTTTCATCTAACCTTTTTAGACCCTGCATTAACGAGAGCTTCGTGCAAGCCTCTCCTTATCTTTGTTGTTCTTTCGTGCACTTCTCTGTGTCAACACCTTATTTGTACTATACTGGCAGAGCAGTGATATGCTTGTGGTGATTGGTGAACCTTAAGGTCGTAGTGAATGTATACAATTATTTCTTTGTAATATTTTGTTGCTTTGCTTCTGTGTTCCATGATTTAATAATCTAGTCTAAGTTGGTACCAAGACTCGTGTTGATTCTTTTTTTCCGTGTAAAAGTTTTCTTTTTCTATCATTACGCTACATCATGTTGATTAAACTTCTAAATTTTTATATTAGTTGTACTGGTATGCTCCAAATCACCACCCCAACCTTTTCTTCCCCCAAAATAAAAGCACTACATTTGGAAAACTAACTTGAGCAAATACTATAGAACTTATAGTCATCATTCCTCAACTCAACTCAAGAAAGCTTCATCCCAAACTATTAGGGATTGGTTACATGAATCATGTTTCGTTATTGTACTCTATTGAGAGTCATTTTCTGCTAAGTCGCAAGTTATTGTATTGATTGTTATTATCTCGCTCAAACTTGATTTCATAGTTTATTTTGCATTTTCTTAATTTCTTGAATCCTTGTTTCGTACCATACATTGAATCCCTGTTTCGTAATGCATTTAATATTTGCTAAAAACCTTAGTTTTTGTTTCCACTAATTTATCAAGTTATTTTATGTTTTTCTCTCTGTTCTTTAGATCTAACTGGTCTTAAACTTGGCTTTTCTTAGCAATTGTTGACTTCTTTATTTGTAAGTTTACAGCTTTTAAATATTCCTACATATCCTTTTTTTCTGCCATGTTTTATAGCAAGCTCTTGGTGTAACACCCAACCCACGTCCCATAGAAATTACAGAGCACTAAAATGTGCATTTGTTACATTTTTTCCCTATGTAATTAATTGCTATGTGTTATGTGACCAGGGACCTTATATTGGTAGTAGAATAGGATTGATGCCTTGTATGTTATCTGGCCTAAAATTGCAGGCATACTGAAGCCACCGGCATAAGTTCTTGTGTCCTTGATTTCTTGCGCTGTTACTGGCAGATATTATATTTGAAATGAACTCATGCAAATCATATTTTATAGTAAATGATAATCTCCATTGAATATGGGCATAATTCTCGAGCAGTTTTAAGACACCGAGTGGNAAATGATAATCTCCATTGAATATGGGCATAATTCTCGAGCAGTTTTAAGACACCGAGTAGCATTTTATCTTTCAACATTGGTTTTGCTTGTGTTGCAGATCAGAAGCAAGGAAGAAGAAAAACAAGCAGATAAAACCTTCACCAGAGTCTCACGGAGAGATATAGCATTGTGTTTGACTGCTGCATCTGTAAGTGGATTCACTCTTTTTTCACCAGAGCATGCTGAAGCACGCATTTCAAGAGCCGAGATGAAGAGGATAATTATGGAGAAGCTTGAAATGCTCAGGGCAAAGGCTGGGTTAACGAACTCAAAAGTTGAGACCGGGGAAAAGATTCCCCCACCTCAACCATTAGAAAAGGGAAAAAAGTCTTCTCCTCCTCTACCAAGTCTCCTGAATGGTGCAGCTGCACCTCTGGTGGAACCAACTCTGCCATGATGACTTCCAGTGATAACAATTGATTGTTTCTCACTAACTGAACGTCTATCTTTCTGTGTATCAGATTACGTTATGTTATAGTTCAACAATAACTTGTAACACCTTGCAAAATTTGGAATTATGCCTCGTGTCAGAGCAGTTAAACACCCTTTAAACTGGCCTTTTCGCTTTGAGTGGTTAGTTTTTGATCGTTCCTTCCAGTCTAATGTGATGTGAGCATAGATTCAGATTCAATATGTAATGCAAACTAACCCCTTTGTTGCTGAAACTTCCTATATTAGATATTACTATGTACTAAGAAATGATCTGATTCTTAGTAAGGTTCCTTTGTTTGCCTACGAAAATTTAGACATGACATAGACAATAGATCTATTAGGGATCCAGATCAATGCATTAGTGAGGGACCACCATGGTTGTTCATTCCATACAAGAAAATCAAAACATTTATTTTACTTGGTGAAATAAAAACACAAAATAAAAAAGAAATACAAAAACTAAGGTATTTTCTTGTTCATGTTATTGACAAGTTGGCGCATCTGAAATCTCCAAAACAAGAAATAAACCAAACCAAACCCAATCAACACATATATCCAAACATTCTCTTCTTTGCTCTCTTTCTCTGACCTAACCTCCACTATCCCAAACTCATCCCTCTCGGAATTTCTAATCATGCCCTCAATCACATGCCCATAAATACACCCTGTCCTCTTCCCCGACTGCCACACCACTTGCACCTCTCTCAACCTCGAGCAGTTTCGTCAAATACCACACCCTCACCCCAGCTGTCATCACTTTTAATGAAGTGAACCTTTTGGTGACTCACCACCACCACCACTCCGTCACTTCTAACGGCGATTCCGTCAGCTGCCGTTAAGTCTTTGTTCAAAATCACTGTTCTCGCCATCCCGTTATCGACGCTGACTTTGAATAATTTTCTTGTATTTATTTGGACTATATAATCTTTAAATTTTACTTTAAAATTAATCCGATAGTTAATATTAATACCTCAAATTCAATAGGGGAAATAGTCCCCTAAAAGTGTAATTGAAGTGATTTTTTAAAAGTATTTTTAGAATTTATAACTTTTCATAAATACTTTAAAAAAAAAGTTATATTTGGAACCGCCCCCTACCACTCCTATCGCCCCACCACCACTACCGCCATAACTACCCCCACCACCCCCCTCTCCATTGTCCCACCACCACGATCACCGCCGCCATCTTTGCCACAACCATCATTATCGCAGGTCCACACCTACCGCCTCACCACCACCATCATCACTACCACCACCCCTACCACCACGACCACCGATGTCGCCACCCTGCCATCACCACCACCACCACCACCATCGTCGCCACCCTATCACCATCTCTGTCACAACAACCACCATCACCATAATTGCCCCCACCAACATCATCATTACCGCTACTACTACTGTCGCCACCCCATCGCCACCATCCCTGTCCCATCATCACCCCTAGCACTACCACCCCTAACGCCCCACAACCATCACCACTACTATTACCACTGGCATCCCACCACCACCACCATCGTCGTCGCCGCCATTACTCCCACTGTCACCACCCCCACCAGGCCACCCCCACAACCATTAACAACATCGCCACTTATCACCAATTGCTACTATCATCGTCCACCGCCACCATTCACCACCATCGTCATCTCATTCTTATATTGATTACAACCACCACAATCATCCCACTACCACTGTCGTCCACCGTTAGCACCCACCACCACCAGTCATTGTTCACCATCGCCGCTAGTCACTGTCACCCACACCCACACCCACCATATCTATCACCACTACCCGTCATCGTTCACCACTACTACCACCCACTATCACCCACCCCCATCACACCTATCACCACCACTGCAATTCGCCACTACCCATCACACTATCGCCCAAAAATACATATCATCCTCATCACCACCATCGTCACTGCCTACCACCACCATCATTGGCCCTCCACCACCACTACCAATCACTATCACCGTCGTTTACCACTATTACTGCCAACACCACCACCCATACCCACCACCACAATTACCGTCACCTATGACTGTCACTATTACCATCATCACCCAAACCCACCACCACCATCACCGTTGAGACCCACGGTTGTCACCGCCACTACGGTCGTCGCCACCCACCAGAATTATCAACGTTTCCCAACACCACCACTGTCGTCCACCACCACTACCATCGCTCACCACCATTACCATCAGTGTTAAAAAAAAATTTTCTCCTCTTTCTTTGTAGTTTAATTTTGAGTGCAAATACAAATATATTTATTACTTCGTGCCATCAAGCACGAAAAATAACTAGTATATATATATACCATGTTTTTCTAATTCCCTTTCTTTTATCTTTCTCCTCTAACATTACTCAATTCAAGGATTTCAATTTTCAAGATGCACTAATGTTCATGTTAGTAGTTCTTGTCACAAAGAAACAAAGGAAAATGCTTGGTAAGGGGGGTATACTTTGAATTTGAAAGAATAGAGAGAAAAGGGGACAAAGGAATTGGGATATTAAATCTGCAGTCATCAATGAGTGAAGGAGAAGAAACTTGTAAAAAGGCCACCGCCCATCCCTTGGAGCTTCTTCCAACCTAGTTTGTTTCTTAGGGTTCAATCTACTCAACAACCCCAATGAATCATAAAAAAGGACTTGCATATGTTCTATAATCCTTAATTGTCACTCAAAACTAGACCACTCATTTAATCAGCTCGAAAGTTAAAGATTTGAGTAACTCAGTTGTGTATGCGGATTGTAAATGGCTTGAGTAATTCTTTGGACAATTCTTGTGTAGTTTTAAGTTGCTGGTCCACCATATTTTGAGCTATGAAGTTGGCCCACACATTCTCTAGAACTGCTTCGGATGCAGCATGGAGCTTCATTTCAAAGTGGGTCGGAGATGGATCGGTATAGGCTTATACTGAATTTACCCATTTTATTGTTCCGTGACCACCTATACCAAACTTGAAAACGAGAACATCCTTTTCATTTTGGAGCAATGCATGTTATGATCCCACTGTCAAATATGAGCTTAGATGTGCTTATATGAACTCTTGGACACTCTTTTCTTGTAAGCCGGTTCTCCAGAGTGATTTCAGTCCATGATTTATATCAATTGTTATAATCTGTCACTATGTTGAGTATGAGATCGGAAGGAATATAAGTTGCAACTCTCTATAGTCGAGAGACCTAGAGCATTGCTCCACTCAATGCAGCAATGTTGTACCAACAAATGATAGGCACTTTCAGTTCCTCCAATTGGTGCCAAATCAGTACAAAATTGTGACCCAGAGGGATTCCCAGTAACCACATCAAGAACATTAGGCACGAAATTAGAATTGATCAATGGAAAATTGCAAGTTTGTTGCTTGCAATGCATCAAATAATGTACCATCGCATCTTCTCCCTTAATTTACCCCTGCATACAAATAAATCGTTTCTAGGACTCAAAACTCTTGATATCCAAGTCTCCTAAATTTGCATTTCCCAGAGAAACACTGCTAAATGTATGTAATAAAGTCCTCTTGGCCAAGCCACACCCACGACAGAGGGCTTTGCTTGCATGAACAATCCAACACGGCATTACCTTCTTCTTCCTGCAAAGCTGTTTGCAACAATGTTGCCCACATAATGCCTTGGCTAATAACAGTAGAAACTATATAAAAAAGTTGTAATGATGCTACGATTTAGATCTTAAAATGTCGTAAAAGCCAAAAGGAGCATATTTCCATATACATAAGGATTCCAAGAAACAAAAAATGAGCAGCTTTGTTGCTATGGACACTCACTATTGTTTGGACTGCTCGTGAAACAACTTGGTACAGCCCACCTATCTTCTACAATTACTAGTCATACATCTCCAACCTCTAACGCTGTGACGTATTCCCAGCTATCTGTTAAAATGACAAGTCCCACACCTCTCATGGCCAGTCATGTGGAATTGGGAACTTCTGTCCGCCACAGTATGTGTATCCCATCGTGCAACCTTTTAGGTTCTGGGGTCATCAAGTCTCACTGATGTGCAAGACCACTGAGGAGAGTCATATACAGGCTGAGGAAAATTAGACCAGTCAGGAAACTCAAAACCTTTGGCCATCTCCCAAAACATAGTTTGCAGCTCCTTCATGCTGTAGCTCTTATCCTGGTAAAAAAATTCATGAACAACACATTAGGAAACCTTTGTTTCCATAACNAATAGAGAGAAAAGGGGACAAAGGAATTGGGATATTAAATCTGCAGTCATCAATGAGTGAAGGAGAAGAAACTTGTAAAAAGGCCACCGCCCATCCCTTGGAGCTTCTTCCAACCTAGTTTGTTTCTTAGGGTTCAATCTACTCAACAACCCCAATGAATCATAAAAAAGGACTTGCATATGTTCTATAATCCTTAATTGTCACTCAAAACTAGACCACTCATTTAATCAGCTCGAAAGTTAAAGATTTGAGTAACTCAGTTGTGTATGCGGATTGTAAATGGCTTGAGTAATTCTTTGGACAATTCTTGTGTAGTTTTAAGTTGCTGGTCCACCATAGTTTGAGCTATGAAGTTGGCCCACACATTCTCTAGAACTGCTTCGGATGCAGCATGGAGCTTCATTTCAAAGTGGGTCGGAGATGGATCGGTATAGGCTTATACTGAATTTACCCATTTTATTGTTCCGTGACCACCTATACCAAACTTGAAAACGAGAACATCCTTTTCATTTTGGAGCAATGCATGTTATGATCCCACGGTCAAATATGAGCTTAGATGTGCTTATATGAACTCTTGGACACTCTTTTCTTGTAAGCCGGTTCTCAAGAGTGATTTCAGTCCATGATTTATATCAATTGTTATAATCTGTCACTATGTTGAGTATGAGATCGGAAGGAATATAAGTTGCAACTCTCTATAGTCGAGAGACCTAGAGCATAGCTCCACTCAATGCAGCAATGTTGTACCAACAAATGATAGGCACTTTCAGTTCCTCCAATTGGTGCCAAATCAGTACAAAATTGTGACCCAGAGGGATTCCCAGTAACCACATCAAGAACATTAGGCACGAAATTAGAATTGATCAATGGAAAATTGCAAGTTTGTTGCTTGCAATGCATCAAATAATGTACCATCGCATCTTCTCCCTTAATTTACCCTTGCATACAAATAAATCGTTTCTAGGACTCAAAACTCTTGATATCCAAGTCTCCTAAATTTGCATTTCCCAGAGAAACACTGCTAAATGTATGTAATAAAGTCCTCTTGGCCAAGCCACACCCACGACAGAGGGCTTTGCTTGCATGAACAATCCAACACGGCATTACCTTCTTCTTCCTGCAAAGCTGTTTGCAACAATGTTGCCCACATAATGCCTTGGCTAATAACAGTAGAAACTATATAAAAAAGTTGTAATGATGCTACGATTTAGATCTTAAAATGTCGTAAAAGCCAAAAGGAGCATATTTCCATATACATAAGGATTCCAAGAAACAAAAAATGAGCAGCTTTGTTGCTATGGNATTTAGATCTTAAAATGTCGTAAAAGCCAAAAGGAGCATATTTCCATATACATAAGGATTCCAAGAAACAAAAAATGAGCATCTTTGTTGCTATGGACACTCACTATTGTTTGGACTGCTCGTGAAACAACTTGGTACAGCCCACCTATCTTCTACAATTACTAGTCATACATCTCCAACCTCTAACGCTGTGACGTATTCCCAGCTATCTGTTAAAATGACAAGTCCCACACCTCTCATGGCCAGTCATGTGGAATTGGGAACTTCTGTCCGCCACAGTATGTGTATCCCATCGTGCAACCTTTTAGGTTCTGGGGTCATCAAGTCTCACTGATGTGCAAGACCACTGAGGAGAGTCATATACAGGCTGAGGAAAATTAGACCAGTCAGGAAACTCAAAACCTTTGGCCATCTCCCAAAACATAGTTTGCAGCTCCTTCATGCTGTAGCTCTTATCCTGGTAAAAAAATTCATGAACAACACATTAGGAAACCTTTGTTTCCATAACTGAGAAACATTCTCCATCAGCTAAATATGTACACATGACTTCAAAATCAGTCCAAATTTGCTCATCAAATTCCTGTTTGACTGCTGCCATTTTTCGGCCTTTTTATTACAGATCCATAGTAATGCATTGCTAACAGCTAACCAGGACTAAAATGATTCAAACTGCTATGAGTAACATATAGCAAAGAAACTGGTCTAACCAAGCCCTAATGTAGCCTCATGGAAGCATATCTGCTGCTGTATAGAACTGCACTGTATCCTTTTGGGGTTAATAATAGGATAATGTACAAAACTAAGAACCTAACAAATGCTTTAGCCAGACCAAAGGGGAGGACCCCCACATGTAGAAGCCAAGTTTCTGCATCTAATCCATAGTTTTGCTTGACTCGTCTACAGACAAATTACATATCTGATATCCAATGTGATAATGCTTTAATCAATTTTTAATTAATACTACAAAGACTGTAACTATTCCAATTTCCAGGTCTGCCTATGGCTTAGCAGCCAAATAATCTACCCATAATAAAATTTGAGGAATGAACAATGAGAAATAAATTCAGCAATGATTATTCTCACACTCCGAGCCCTCATTTCCAAGCGGTCGTAGCATTATTATGGTCCCTTTGGTTTTGCAGACTGTGGTAAATGACATAGTAATATGTCGTACTGAAAAAGAATGTATATTTGCAAAATCTGAACGAGAATCTATTGCCAATCTGTAGTTAATTTCATTTCTATATTTTCTGGTTGTATATGTTATAGGACATTCATATCCTTTATAAGTAGGGTTGTCCATCGAATCTAAGCTACTCGACCTTGAATGA
>CAUOFW020002580.1:442997-455858 GCA_963454935.2 Ilex paraguariensis
TTTTTCATATTTTCCTTTTTATAAATATCTACATTCTATTAGACATTCAAATGGTAAGCTTGATTTTGAACTTTAGAATATCGAATCCACAAAATAAAGGGTAATATGAAATTATAATTTTTTATTAGCATAAAATTATATTTTTTAACGATTATATTAATAAATATCAACGAAAAGTGGTTATGTTTACACATGTACAAACGTCATGAGATGTAGGGGTAATATTCTAAATGTGAAGGGGTTCAAATGATTAAGTGACAAACATGAGGGGATCTAGGTATAATTTATCAATTTAGTTTTAGGTGCACATTAATACAGATTTCTATCTTTAAGGGTGCGAATTGAGATTTTTGATCTTTGGGGGTGTACATTGATACAAATTTCTATCTTTAAGGGTGCAAATTGAGATTTTTGATCTTTGGGGGTGTACATTGATACAATTTTCTATCTTTGAGGGTGCAAATTGAGATTTTTAATCTTTGAGGGTGTAAATTGAGATTCAAACGATCTTTCGGGGTACAAAATGAGATTAACCCAATATTTAAATTTTGAGGGTTGTAATTTATAATTAACCTAAACTTTTTTAACTGCAAAATAAATGACAGTTAGTTTCATATGCACATTAATATGTATTTATATCTTTCAGGGGATAAATTAGTATTTTAAAATTTTTAGAGTGTAAATTAAGATTTGAATGATCTTTTAGGGTGCAGGTATAGATTAACCCTATATTTTAAGGATCTTTTATTTGGTGTTTAGTTGTTATTAACAATCTTCATGAAGAAATTGAATTTTAGGAAGTGAGATTGATTGAATATGATTGATTTGGAGATATTTATTTATTTTTTTAGAATATCCAATCAACTACTAAGTATCAAATTACCACCTTATCTGCAACTGTATAGTATATTTTATATCCAAGTGATATTGAAACTGTATGTTATATTAATTATTACTCGTATTTGAAGGCACGAAGTAATAAAAAAAATTGTCAATCATAAATATATTTGTATTTATACCTAAAATCAAATCACAAACATATAGGAGACAGAAAAAAATTTAAGCACTGATTGTAGTGAAGGTTAGCGGTGTTAGTTGTGTTGGGTAACAGTGGTGGTGATGAAAGACAGTGATAATTATGGTGGGCGGCGATAGTCATGGTAATAGTGGTAGCCGTGAGTAACAATAGNTGTTGGGTAACAGTGGTGGTGATGAAAGACAGTGATAATTATGGTGGGCGGCGATAATCATGGTGATAGTGGTAGCCGTGAGTAACAATGGNGGTTAGCGGTGTTAGTTGTGTTGGGTAACAGTGGTGGTGATGAAAGACAGTGATAATTATGGTGGGCGGCGATAGTCATGGTAATAGTGGTAGCCGTGAGTAACAATAGTGATGATGGTGATGGATTTTAAGTGACAATAATGGTAGTGGCAGTCATAGGTGATGATGGTGGTGGTGGTGGTGGTGGTGAGTGGGTGTGGACGACAGTGATGATGGTTGGCAGTGGTGGTGGCGATGGTGGGTTGTGGTGATGGGCGATGACGATTGTGATGGTGATGGTGGACGACGACAGGTACTTATGGGCAATAATGGTGGTGGGTGATAGTGGGGTGGCGCTGATGGTGGGCGATGACGGGTGATGGTGGTTGGTGGTGGNTTGTGGTGATGGGCGATGACGATTGTGATGGTGATGGTGGACGACGACAGGTACTTGTGGGCAATAGTGGTGGTGGGTGATAGTGGGGTGGCGCTGATGGTGGGCGATGACGGGTGATGGTGGTTGGTGGTGGTAAGTGTGATGGTAGTGGATGACAGTGGATAGTCGCAATGGTGGGCAACGACAGGTGGTGGTGGGTTATGGGTAGCGAATGGTGGTGAGCAACGATGGTGGTGGAGGGGTGACAGTGGTGGTGGGATGATGATGATAGTGGTAATAAATATAAAAATGAGATGATGATGGTGGTGGTGAACGACAGTGGTAACAATCGGTGGTGAGCGACGACAGTGGTGCTTGGTGGGGTGAATGCTAGGACGCACGGATACGAACACGGTTGTCGTACAATACAGGCACGGAGATACGACAAAGTTAAAAAATATGGAACACGGGTATGACAATGATACATCTATTAAAATAATATAATATATTTTTTAAATAATAATAGAGTTGTAATATATTAAAAATAAAACATATATTATAACAATATTAATAATATGACCTAGTGACTGAGGAAGATCACGTAATGCAGACGAGGTTAATTACCATAGAAGAACTTGAAGAGACAGTGTTTTCAATGTCTGTTTATAATGGACCTGGTCCGGATGGATTTTCAGGTCAATTCTTCCATACAGCCTGGGATATCATTAAGGAGGATTTCTTGTTAGCAGTTAACTTTTTCTTGCAAGGAGGAGAGGTGCCAAGATCGGTTAATGCTACTTTATTGTCTCTCATTCCAAAGAAAGAGCATCCATCATCTTTTGCAGAATTTAGACCGTTTAGCTTGTGCAATTTCATATACAAGGTGTTTACAAAAATCCTAACATCAAGGTTAGTCTTATACTTCCTAAATTGATCTAAGAGGAGCAACTGAGATTTGTGAAGGGTAGAACTGTTGGGGACAATATATCACTGGCGCAGTTAATGACAAATGAACTAGATAGATAGGTTGAGGCTGGGAATGTTATTTTAAAACTGGACATGATGAAAGGTTTTGACATGTTGGAATGGGATTTTTTGAACTACTCTTTGGGCTGTTTTGGGTTTTCTGAAGACCTTTTGAAGATTATTTCGAATTGTCTCCATAATCAGAACATATCATTGGTGATCAATGGCAATAGGCATGGATTGTTTCCAAAGTCAAGGGGACTCAGGTAAGGGGATCCTTTGTCCCCTAGCCTATTCATTTTGGCAGAGGAGATCTTAAGCAGAGGATTGAAAGACGTATTCCTGAAAGGTTTGGTAAGATACTATCATATAAGCAGAGGCTCCATCCCCCTCACTCATTTATTATTTGCAAATGATACACTTATCTTCTTGAAGGGGAACAAAAGTTCAATGGTTAATCTTCTGAAATTTGTGAAGAGGTATGAAGATTCCTCAGGACAGGTTGTCAATAAACAGAAAAGTTCTCTATATTGTTCTAAGAGAATTGCACTTGCAAGAAGGAATATGCTTTCTCACACTGCNAAATTTGTGAAGAGGTATGAAGATTCCTCAGGACAGGTTGTCAATAAACAGAAAAGCTCTCTATATTGTTCTAAGAGAATTGCACTTGCAAGAAGGAATATGCTTTCTCACACTACACAAATCCCTCTGAAGTCATGTCCTTTTACTTACTTGGGTTGTCCAGCAGTAAGAGGAAGGAAAAAATTAATCTATTATGAGGAGCTGCTTAAGAAGTTTGAGTGCAAACTAGAAGGGTGGTATTCCAAGATGTTATCGTGTATGGGGAGATTGGTACTTATTCAGTATGTTTTGAACTCACTACCAATTCATTTAATGCCCTCTATAAATCTCCCAAAAAGGGATACTCTCAAAGTTGAACTCAATTATGGCTGCATTCTTCCGGTCTGGAAAGGCAGGTGTTAGGAAAAGGCATTGGTGTGCATGGAGGGTGATTACAACGCCTAGAAAGGAAGGTGGACTGGACATTAGAAAGTTTGAGGAAGTACAAAGTTCATTTCGTATGAAACAGGTGTGGAACCTATTAAGTGGAAACTCTCTATGGTCTAAAGTTTTTTCAAGTAAATTTCTCAAAGGTCAACATCCACTTAGGTCTTCTACAAGAAAGCATTCTCAAAGTTGTAAGGAAATAGCTCCCTGGTTTAATATTGTTGCTGAGAATACTCTAACATTAGTTGGTTATGGGGCTAACGTGGACTTCTGGTGTGACAATTGGTCTGGTAATGGACCACTAGTGCTCAGAAACTCAGTGAAACCACTGGAGTTTCCAAAATTATCCCAAGTGTGTGTGGATGGTCAGTGGGAACTTGGTGAGATACAAACAAATTTAGATGCACATTTGTTACAAGAAGTACTATCCATTCAACTGCCTCACGGGGTAAGCAGTGATAGGCTTATATAGAACCAAGAGACCTTGGTTTGTTTTACTATTAAATCTGCTTGGAATGTTTTAAGAATAGAGGGACAAATCAGTGTGCAAGCTGCAGCCGTTTGGAAACAGAAAGTTCCCCCAACTACAAGATTATTAGGGTGGAAGATATTTCACAATGCATTGGCTATGGACTCTACTTTTCAGCTTCGGGAGTTTCTTTAGCTAGCAAATGTGTTTTTTTGTAACAAAGACTGTGAAACGATAGACCATATTTTTATAAACTGTACTTATGCAAGTTTAGTCTGGAGTTCGGTTTCAGCTCAATTGGGGCTCAGGTTAATTGCGAATGAGGATTCGCTCACTAGATTTATGAGATTTGTAAGAGACTTCAAACATTTATCTCTGAGCCATACTTTGTTAAGGGGAGTAAATCTATTGGTGTACTGGCAATTATGGAACGGAAGATGCAATAGGCTTNTTTGTAAGAGACTTCAAACATTTATCTCTGAGCCATACTTTGTTAAGGGGAGTAAATCTATTGGTGTACTGGCAATTATGGAACGGAAGATGCAATAGGCTTTTTGAGGATCATTGTCTTCATTATACTACCCTGGTCAAAAGGTTCTCTCTTTTATGAGGTTACAGGTGGATATTATTAAACCAAAAACAATGGATACTACTAAAGAGGTAGAGTTATTGCAATCATTACAGGTCCCTAACACTAGTGCAGTGAGGATACGTACGTGGTGGATAGCTTGGAAATTCCCAGCTAATGGTCTGATTAAGCTTAATGTTGATGGTGCTTCAAAAGGTAATCATGGAGAGTCAGGTGGAGGGGCAATTCTTCAGAATTCTATGGGCCAGGTGATTCTAACAGGTTCCTTTTATTATGGTAATTGCACAAATATGGAGGTAGAAATGCAAGCTCTGTTGAGTGGTCTACAACTTTTGCAAGATTATGGTCTTCAAGTATACGAGTTGATAATTGAGTCATACTCAAAACTGTTAGTTGACATGGTCAGTAAGAGGGTTAAAGTGTCTTGGAAGTGATGGATCCTACTAGAACAAATTATTGCTACTCTTCAAAATTTCACATTTCTAATTCAACATTGCTATCGTGAGGGGAACATAGTGGCAGATGCACTGGCAAACAAAGGGGTAGCAGATAAACAATCTTTTACATATGATTCTATGAGCAATCTCCCTACATACATTCAACTACTCATGATGCAGGATTCAAGACAGATTAGAAAACTAAGGAAAAGAGTCTTATCTGGATGAAAGTTAGCTTTCAGGTCTTGGACTCCTCTGATGGTTGTGGTNAGAAAACTAAGGAAAAGAGTCTTATCTGGATGAAAGTTAGCTTTCAGGTCTTGGACTCCTCTGATGGTTGTGGTTTGCAAAACTGTTGGAGTAGGAGCTGCTGCATCCTTAATTCTTCTCGTCTTGGTCTCTGCTGATGGGGATGTTGCAACATGTCTTTACTGCTAATTTTCTTCTACTAACTCATAATCGACATAGTTAGGCTATGGAAAGAATAGAAATGGGGGAAAGATGAAGCTTACTTANTGGGGATGTTGCAACATGTCTTTACTGCTAATTTTCTTCTACTAACTCATAATCGACATAGTTAGGCTATGGAAAGAATAGAAATGGGGGAAAGATGAAGCTTACTTAGGGATGGGAAAGCGTACTTTGCCATCGTTTCTGAATATTACCATGCCCAACTTCTCTAACATCTCAAATATATTCTTCCCTTCCAAGTAACTGCTTCCAAAAGCTGTCTTTGATATTACTTCTGAGGTCAAAACACTGAAATTTTCATATACCTCTGTCTCCTTACCTACATAATCTCTCCATCCTTCAAGCATAGCTTCTACACTAGCAGTCATTGTTGGAACCATCTCCTGAATACAAGGCCATCCTTTGAAATTATTATCATTTAACGTCTTAATTAGTGTACTATGATATTAAATTTGACTATGATTAACAACATGTTTCATTAATAGGAAGAAGAAAATCAAACCTTCAAACTCTCAGCATGGAANATCTCCTGAATACAAGGCCATCCTTTGAAATTATTATCATTTAACGTCTTAATTAATGTACTATGATATTAAATTTGACTATGATTAACATGTTTCATTAATAGGAAGAAGAAAATCAAACCTTCAAACTCTCAGCATGGAAAGTATGGTTCGATAGTGTGTGTAGCTTTGACCATTTTTTACCTTCTGAAGCCACAAGTCCATCTCCTATTAACTTCTTCGCATGACTTTGGAGTTTAATTTTTGGAAATGCACCATTTTTATTGCTTAGTATCTCTTTAATTGGCTCAGGTTCAGTAACAACCAACTGAGTTTGAGGACCATTCCACAAAAGAAAATGCTTCCCTGTTCCAATAGCAATAATTAGTGTTCAAAACTTCGACTAGGATTAAGGATTCATAACTAACACTTAAACAACATTTAATTAACGAGTTCTTACCATATTGCTTGATCCACGAGTACATGTGAGGCTGAATCCTGGAAAATATGTCGTGTGACAAGTCCATGGGACGGATCATGGATATTTTTTTCATGTTAATCACCTCTTTGTTGTTTCCATGGAAGAATTCATAAGAAGGACCTTTGACTCCTTGAGATCTCATGACATATTGAATGTAAATTGGAGTCCACCATACCTTGTGGAAAAACTTGATCAGAATTAGGAGGAAAAGTAAGCAAACAAAACCCGAAACAAAGATTATCATGACTTCAAAACACAACTAGAGTTTTGTTGTTTTGAAAACAATGAGCTTGTTATCAACTATATACACCTGATATATTCTTGGTTGATGTATAAAAATATTGATCTCTTGGGAATCAGTGAAATGAAACTAAATGACAATCTTGGCTAAATCCAGAGGAGAGGCGATAAAAACAACATAATAACATAGTTTATTGAACAAGTTAGAACAAAGGCTAATACTTTTGTTTTAAGTGACTGGCTGATTAAAATTGAAACCTTTGTCCTTTGGCCTTGTTCCAATAGTCTCTTACTCAATTTTCTTCTGGATGGTTTCTTCTTTAGCTGTCTTTATCAGCAATTATGTCACTGGTTCATCTTTGGATCAAATTTCAGAGTTTCAATTTTGATTTTCTCCTTGGAGTTCAGAACTCACATGTATTGGCAATAGATTTTGTTTATTACTGGATCTGGAGGAAGGGGTCTTCGGTTCTTCAAGATCAATCTCTGTTTGTTCACTCTCCGCGTCTCTTGGTCCTTTTATTGCCTCTTGTTACAGAGGAGTCTTTTTATTTGGTTTTCTGATTTTCTGGTTGGTTAGCGGTTCATCTTCTAGATTTCATTCTGGTTTCTGTTGAACAATCTAAAAAAATACAAGAGATAAGAAAAGAGGAGGCTAGGGTTTTATTGATACTGCATAATTCAATTGAATACTATGAAGTAATTTAACCTAAATACAAAAAGATTATATATAAGCTAAACAAGGCAGAAAAAGTAAAAGACTATTATACCCTTAATAAACAAAATAACCCTAAATTTCTTAACATCTGCCCTCAAACTCACGATGCAGTAGCGACAAACATCGAGAGTTTGCCAACTAGAAAATGAAAACGGGAAATAGAATGCGACTTTGTAAATAAATCTGCAATCTGTAATCTGCAAAGAAGAAGAAACAAAGGGCAAACTAATGGTGTCATGCTTGAGATGATGACGAGTAAGGTGTCAATCGATCTCAATGTGCTTAGTTTGTTCATCAAAAACTGAGTTGTGAGCAATCTAAATAGAACTCCGGTTGTCAAAATACATAGGAGTGGAATGAGAAAGAGAAACTCTCATATCTTCAAGTAACCAACGTAACCAAACAATCTCTTTGGTAGTAGATGTCATAGCACAATATTCTGTTTTGGTTGAAGATTGAGAAACAATAGATTGTTTCTTGCTCTTCCAAGAAATAAGAGAATCACCTAAAAAGATACAGAAATTAGTAACAGATTTGCAATCTGTGGGATCACTGTCATGATCAACATCAGAGTATGCACACAGCTCCAAGGAAGAGGTGGATGAACATGAACAACATATGCAATATCTGGACGAGNCAGTAACAGATTTGTGATCTGTGGGATCACTGTTATGATCAACATCAGAGTATGCACACAGCTCCAAGGAAGAGGTGGATGAAAGTAAAAGACTCTGAAAGACTGTACCCCAAAGATACCTCAAAATATGAAAAACCGTTGCCCAATGAACTGTAGTAGGAGAAACAACAAACTGACTAACAACATGAACAACATATGCAATATCTGGACGAGTAATAGTGAGATATACCAACCTCCCAACAATAATACGGTATAAAGTAGGATCTGACAAAGGTAAACCATCAGAAGAAGAATACTTTGCGTTAATCTCAATGGGAGTATCTACATTCTTATTATCAGTAAGTCTAGCTCGCTCAAGAATATCTGTAACATATTTCGACTGAAAAAGAAGATAACCTTTGGGTGAACNCTGCAAAACTATTGGAGTAGGAGCTGCTGCATCCTTAATTCTTCTCGTCTTGGTCTCTGCTGATGGGGATGTTGCAACATGTCTTTATTGCTGATTTTCTTCTACTAACTCATAATCGACATAGTTAGGCTATGGAAAGAATAGAAATGGGGGAAAGATGAAGCTTACTCAGGGATGGGAAAGCGTACTTTGCCATCGTTTCTGAATATTACCATGCCCAACTTCTCTAACATCTCAAATATATTCTTCCCTTCCAAGTAACTGCTTCCAAAAGCTGTCTTTGATATTACTTCTGAGGTCAAAACACTGAAATTTTCATATACCTCTGTCTCCTTACCTACATAATCTCTCCATCCTTCAAGCATAGCTTCTACACTAGCAGTCATTGTTGGAACCATCTCCTGAATACAAGGCCATCCTTTGAAATTATTATCATTTAACGTCTTAATTAGTGTACTATGATATTAAATTTGACTATGATTAACAANCCCAATGAACTGTAGTAGGAGAAACAACAAACTGACTAACAACATGAACAACATATGCAATATCTGGACGAGTAATAGTGAGATATACCAACCTCCCAACAATAGTACGGTATAAAGTAGGATCTGACAAAGGTAAACCATCAGAAGAAGAATACTTTGCGTTAATCTCAATGGGAGTATCTACATTCTTATTATCAGTAAGTCTAGCTCGCTCAAGAATATCTGTAACATATTTCGACTGAAAAAGAAGATAACCTTTGGGTGAACAGGCTACCGCAATACCCAAGAAATATCGTAGAGAACTCAAATCCTTCATTTCAAACAGTCTAGCTAACTCTGTCTTCAAAACTGAAATACCATTAATATCATCATCCGTAATAATTATGTCATTAATAAAAGAAACATAATATCAAGACCCTCCTTTTGTGGCAACAGAAGAAGGTCCCCATACATCAGAATGAATCAAATTAAATAGAGAAGAAAAAACATAAATACTTTGATTAAAAGATAAAACTAAAAATTTTGTCAGTTTACATCCACTACAATCAGAAATATCATAAGTTTGCAAATTTCTTAAAGTCCTTGTGGATGCCAAAAATCTCAAATGCGAAGACGAAACATGACCTAAACGAGAATGTCATAAATAAAAACCAGAAGAAGAAAGACTCAAATGAAAAGAAGATAAATTAAAACTAGTAGCAGCAGCAACAACTGACACTTTTAACTCATCCAAAATATATAAATCCCCCTTTCCTATGGCCTGTCCCAATCGGTTTCTGAGATTGCAAATCCTACACATAACAAGAAGAGGAGGAAAATGTAACTAAATTTTCAGAATCACATAACTGACCAACAAAAGCAAGATTTAATGTGAGTTTTAGAATATGATAAACATTAGGGAGAAACAAGTGAGGTGTGACAACAGAACCAACACTTGATAAAAGCATAGGAGTGTCTTCAGCAGTCATAATAGGAATAGAAGATGAATGAGATACAGAAGCAAAAGATAAAGAATTTGGAGACATATGATGTGAAGCACCAGAATCCAAGACCCATACAGAATGTGACATACTTGGAGAACTATGAGGCAACTGACCTCCTGAAGAAGAAACATACATAGCTTGTGGCTGTAAGGAGAGAAATTTCTAAAATTGCTCAACCAAGGTACTAGAATCGGTGAAAGGACCTGATGAAACTACTGTTGCAGTATTAGACTGTGGTGGTTTGTAACCCTGAGGTGGTCTAGGAGTATTAGATTGTAACTGGTTGCCAGACTTCCAAGCTTGAGATTGCTGCTGCGATTGATTCTGTTGTCTTAACTTAGGACATTGAGCCTTCAAATAACTTTTCTGCTTACAGAAATTACACTCGTCGAAGGCACGCCTTGTGTAAGGCTTATTCTGATTATGAGAGAATGATTTAGAAGGTACTGCTAGCACAGAAGGATCAGAAGTAGAAAGAATTTCCTTGTCAGAATAAGACTTAAGACGTATCTCTTCAGCCAATAACTCACTAATAACTGAGTCAACAGAAGGAAGCGGAGAACGATGCAAAATTGAACCTTTAAGTCCTTCAAAATCACTACGAAGTGTCATTAAAAACTGTATCAATCGTTGTTGCTCTCTACAAGCAATATAGGCACCACATGCTTTTAGTTCAGTCGATTCTATAAGAGCCAATTGATCCCAAAGATTTGTTATAGCAGAATAAAACTCCTGAATACTCGTATTCTTCTGCTAAAGAGCTCGTATGTCATGCTCCAATTGATACTGTTTTACAAAATTTGATTGAGTGAATAACCTTTGCAGCTGATCTCAAACCTCCTTTGATGTCTTATACTTTGCCGACTGCGTACCTATAGAATGCTCAACAGAATTGTTGATCCAAGTAATAATTTTTGCATTGTCTGCTTCCCAGACATCTATCAAATCAGTATAACCCGCATCAATATTCTTAAGTTTCACAGAAGTTCCACTAACATATCCCCATTGAAATATATCTTATTAGTCTATATATCTTTAATATATATATTATGTATATTTTAATTTCATATAAAAATACAATGATAAATATGTGTGTGTGTATATATATAAAATAAAAAAATATTTTTTCTATATTAACTAGGGGTGAAAATTTTTAATTCAACACAATAACACGACTAAAACTCGACACAAATTTTATGACACGAACTTGCCAAGAAAAAATATTAACATGGATTCAATTAAGTGAAAATAGAATATTAGCGTTAAATTTTTTATTCAAAGTTTATGTGGGTCAACACGAATACGAACACGACACGAATATAAAATGGTCAATTTGCTTTTCGACTCAACACAATTAGTTAAATGAGTTGATTTAGGTTTGATTAATGTTCGACACAAATCCGTAGTGACTCAACACGAATCTGACATGATATGACTTGATTGTCATCCCTAATTTTAGCCAGTAGAAAAAAAAATTAGTCATTTTTATTTTTTATCCGTCCAACCAAATACAAAAGAAAAAAAAAGTGTATCATTCTTACTTTCCATCTTTAAAGGATGGAAAGTGTATTTCTCATATTTTTCATTATTCCTACTTTCTATCATTCCTACCAAACAGAACATAAATAATAGCTCGGGTTTGTGTCAAAGTTGTTTACAAGTTTATGATAATGAGGGTGCAAATTGACAATCAAGCAATTTTTTAAGGTATAAAATGTAATTCACCCAATAAAATATTAATGATATAAACCTAGAAAAAGCTAATTAACACTAATGTTAAATAAATTATGATTTTTTAAAATATTTTAATCTAGTATTACATAAAATAATGCAAAATTAAATTAGTTTATTATTTTCTTTTGCCAGAACATGGTTCAAAATTTTTTTTTTTTGGGGTTTTATAAGTTATTGATTTGATTGAGAAAAAAAAGTTTCCAACCTAGTAGGTTTTGATCTATAAATTACACGAATATGACAAAAATGTGTTGCAAACTTAGAATAATAAGACTCAACTATAATACAATTTGCAATAATACAACCTAAATATCACATGACACAACCAAGTATGGGTATATATTATGAGCTGTTTGATGTTGTACTAGATTGGGCTTTGTAAGAGCAAGACCTCTCAAACATTGGTTTAGGTAAACATAAAAGTCCCCTGAATTTGAAGACTCTTTCAATTTGTCTCTTTAACTGTAATTTGTCTCAATTTTCATATTTTATTTTCAAAATCATAACAATCAGCCTATTTAATCTATTTTTCCATTACCAAGCGAAAAAAAAAATCTATTTTCCATTTAAACAAATGGAAAAACCCATGACACTTGCCTCATGTATCTTGTCAACTTCAACTGGTTCAACTTTCTTTGTATATTTTTCACAACAGAGTGAACAGAAACCACTGATTGATATAATTTTAAGAGTTCAATCTTAACATTAAACAAATGGATAAGGAATATCTAAAAGACAGGCACGATGAAATCAAGTGTCTATCCATTTTATACCTAAACATTAAATATAAAATGAACCTGTCTGGATAAATGATTATTCTAATTCTATTGTTTGTAAGTATAATTCTATTGTTCGTAAATAATAGAATAGGTGTAATGTAATAGCGGATTGTGTTATATCCGTTAACATGCATTTTATAGCGGTTACCTCTAATTTATAGGCGGTTAGGAGGTTCGATAAATTTGAGATTAAGATTACGACATCTAACCTAACCATTATGTCCTCAAACTCCCGGCGATGTGGGCTGCAGGATCTCTCTGCTGGACCGAAGAACATGATATTTTTAAGAAAATAAATTTTATATATATATA
>CAUOFW020002580.1:456127-475578 GCA_963454935.2 Ilex paraguariensis
ATAAATTACACAACTTGTTAATACGAATAATAAATGAGTTGATTAGTGTTAAACACGAATGACACAAAATTGACTAAGTTAACACATTTAACTTGTATTAGAGGAATAAAATGATAATTTTTATTATTTATTGTCAAACATTGACAAAATTCTTATGCAAAAAGATAACTTTTACTTATTTTTATTATTATATTTAACAAGTTAATTTTTAGTTTATAAAAAAAAATATGAGTTTGAGTTCGATTAAAAGATAATGGAATCTTAAACTTAAAACTTAGTGCTAAATTTTTTATTTACGGGTTATATATGTTAATAAGAATACGACACGATAATAAATTGATTGAACTGAGACAACACAATTAGTTAAATGAATTGAATTTGTGTTGACTAGTGTTCGACATGAAACTGTAAATAACACGATACGAACATGATCAATAGGACAAGATTACCATCCTAGGCTTACCCTATTATTATAATAATGAGAGAAAATTTTATATATAGATAGTGTCGGGAGGAGTGGGTGGAAAACACATTGTAAAATTTATCCTGTGGGCACAATGGACTTTCTTCTTCAAGTACTATTATATGCATATATGTACACAAAGGTTTTTCAAAGTGCAAGGTGGGCATCCTAGGTCCATGATTGCTCGTGCCTTTTAATTCGCTCTCTAAAAATCAAAGTAGAGGTATGATGGAAACTTGTGACCCCATGTGTTTTCAAACATTGTAATTGTCTTACTTGAATGGTATGCAATCATAACATCCTCACCCTATTTTTTTTTTTTATTATTACTATTTTATAAAAAAATATGTCTTTTAAATATTTTCCTAAGTACATGTGATAATGCCCAACCTATATTATTATATTTTTTATTATATTAATTTGTAGAGGTACCTCAATGAGTTTGAACTTTCAAACACACTTCATATTGGGATAAATTTTGAATGTATATTGGAGACATTTTGAAATTATGTTGTTATTGAATAAAATATTGCATCACAAAATAAAAAATATAGGTACGTTTTGACATTTTTTGATTAGTTTGCATCTATATAGTTAATGAAGGATTGAATTTTCGAACCAAATGGAGATTGATAATCTTGATCAAAAATTGATTAACATTAGAAAAGACGTATTAGGTTAGTCTACTTGTGACTTTAACGGTGTCCAATTTCAAAAAGAGAAGAACATTCTTGGTTGTTTGTACAAGTGAACGTTGCCCATTTAGAAGTAAAATCCACCAAGAAATTTCTCTCCACAAATTCAAAAAAACGCCCCATGCTTGCTATAATTCAGCTTCCGCTTAACTTCTTAGCCGAGAATATGAAACTATTGAAATCACCTCGTAAAAGACTGCCGTTAGTCTGTTTTTTGTTTGATTTATTATGCATATTGGTTTTCGAACCATTTTATGGTTAACTAATTTTTAAGTATTAAATATTATGCAAATAAATATAATTGTATCTTTAACTTTTACCAACTAGGAGTAAATAAAATTAAGGTACATTAAAGTGTTGATGTAAGAATATTTTTCTGGCTTCGCCCCGTATGGGAGCTAAATTATGATGATGAATAAAAATGGACACTTCCTATGAAAGTATATACAGAGCTATGGCCAGGACTCACCCAACCTATTCTCAGTTGTATTCCTAAATCAAAGGAAACCAATCTGCAATAACACATGTCAATCTGTTTCCTAACATTTAGCAGCTGATCAAGCACATTGATTTTAGTTTTTTCCATTCATCATTCGTGTATTGTGTCACATGTGTCCAGCTGCATATGTTATATTGTACCAGCTGGATTCTAGGGTAAGTTGTACTTTATACCTTTAAAGTTTACAATTAATTTTTATTTGATCCTTAAACTATCATTACAACAATCAACTCCTTAAACTTTAACTTACGTTTCAATTAAGTTTTTCATAGTGTTATTAGAACTGGACTGGACTGGACCGGGCGGTCCAACCGATTCAACTGTGCCCCGGGATCTAAATCGGTCCTGTTCTCTAATTAAACCGCATAAGGAACAAAACCGAATGAAAATTGCCAAACCGGTTGGTTTTTGGCCAAAACCGTGAACCAAAGGGTTTTTAAAAATCTTTGATTCCACTCCATATATATAACAAAAAAACAAAAAAAAAACTTTTTTTAGGTGATTTTACCCTAAATCGCAAAAATGAAAATAGATGTAACAGATTTGAGGGTCTTCACACTTCGCTTCGCAGTAGACTTGCCACTCAGGCAACCCCTTCATCTTCTCTGTCTCCTTCTAAATCAAACCCTTGAACAACAACACACCACAGATCTAGCTCTCTAATAGTCGAACAATAACACACCACAGATCTTCTCCTATCCCAGTCCATGCAGACACACACCCACGTAATACACACAGACTGTTGGTAAGTAGTACATAGTTTACATAGTTCTGGATTCTTTGTAAATGGATAGAATTCAAATAAATGAGTTCTTTGTAAATGAGTTCCTATTTCCCTGTGTCAATTTGGGGACTAAGGTCAGGGCATAAAAAGACTGGCGGTGGTTGGGAAATATTGAATTACCCTTAATACCCCTTTACTAACTCAGGTGGCAAGTATGAAATAGTGATAATTGACACAATGATTATAATTTAAGAGCCAATTTGATAAATTACTCGTGTTGGGTGGAAAATAGAATGAATAAATTAGAATGGATATTTCATATATATTTTTTTAGATAAATTATTATGTTTTATAATTTTTTTGATTTTTTTTATTATACAACCGGTCCAACTAGTTGACCAAATAATTGAACCATTAAACCATTGAATTGGCCTCTCTACCAGTTCGATGTCCGGTCCAATTCCGATAACTATTGTTCTTCAGTTCAAATTTGTCAAGAGTTCTAAAGAAAAAGAGTCCAGGGGAGTTATAACAAGTAGGCCTTAAGGTTGAGCTTCTTCCTTTCTTATTTTTCTTTGGCCCAAATGATCTTTCATAAGTTGCTTTGTAGGAGCACGTACAAGAAGGCTTGTTATTAGATAGGATTTTGATCTGAACACGATCTACACTAATTTTGCTTAATTGGATATAAATTAATCTTCTTGGACCGCTTATCTAAATTCCTACTTTTATTAAAATACAAATCGGTTCACAACTGGATCAAATTTAGATTTGAATCAATCATACTCTGATTTGAATCTAATGCATTAATAGACCAAGTGGTAGACCAATAGGCCTTTTTGGCTTTAAAAGATGATAAAATAGATAGGAAGTATACTTTTCCCATGTCACCATTCCAGTGGAACACTAGGGAATCAAAACTCACTTTGGGACATCTCTTTTACATTTTATAAAGCCCCTTTTTTTGCTGGTAAAAAAATTGGTGAGGGCAAAGAAGAGCGTCTAGAGACCATCCCGATAGACCTTCATTGGTGGGATCATAAGATTACTGACCGCACCCATTATTCTTCTCGAAAATGAACCTAATTAAGTTAATATAATGGTCAATCACCGCTATAAACCCTTGTTCTACCTTTTGAAGTACAAATTACATGTCTAATTTGCCTAAAGATATGGCTCAGATATGCAAGCTTGGGCTCTAAACACAGATCAAATCATCTCCAAATAGGTTATTTTACATCTACAAGAATAACTGATAATGAAGAAATTGTTATTACGCAAGATCAACAGTCGAGTATATAAAGAGGTGTAATTAATGAACAATAAATAAAATAATCAATGACAAAATAGTAAATATGACCAAAAACACAGATATATAGTGGTTCAGTCCGGATGACCTACTCTACTCTCGAAAAACTGCAACAGTGGTGGGGGGTCTTTATTGATGAATAAAGCTACAGACAGAGAGACAGAGAGCTTCGGGAAGTATATGCTCTAGGAGAGGTGCACTAGCTTTATGAGAGAGAAGATATGTGTGTGGGTGTAGAGGGGTGCCAATGTGTAGAGATGTAGAGATGTTAAGGTGTACAAGTCTCAAAAAAGTGTGTTGATGTGTAAGATGCTTCTCTATGTGGATATAGAGATTACAATATATAGGTTTGGTGAAGCGGTGAGATGAGAGAAAGGACACCACTTCTTTGGTAAGTACAATTAATATAGGATTTGATCTCCATGAGTGTATATTCTGATATTCTTTCTCCATGTGTTCTTATCTTCCCGAACTACTTAGACTTTGGATTAGGTCGGATTGATAAAGTGGATTTGAGTTGCCTTTTAGTAACTTGGGTTTGCTTGATTAATTGGGCCTCCCAAATTCGGGCTCATCAATAACAGTTCCTTCATGCCCAAGATCAGCCCTGATAAATTACAAACCATTGAGGTGCTTGAAGGAGATGGAAAAAGTCTGGGCTCTGGACTAATGTTTTCTTGGGTAAGTTTTGCCCAAAGTGAACGAACCACATATGTAAGGATAGGGTGTGCACCCCTTTTTTTGCACATACTATGTCTTAGGAAACGAAAAATTTTATGTTATTCAATGTTTTCGTGATGAGGATAGATTAATTGAGTGTGTGTTAGTCAATTGACCCATATTTTGGAGTGGCACTTGTTAGTTATTATCCATGCAATATAGACGGATTGAGTGAGTTGAGAGGTAAACTCGAGCTCAATGCAAATCATAATGTATGCAATCTAATATCAACCCTAACTCCAATTCAAACCAAAGGGTACCTATGAGCTGTGTGCTGTCACCACGAGCTTGAGAGCTAAGGTTAGGTATTATACTAGAAATTATTTTAGTTGCTGATTTTAGATTAATTTATTTATAATCATATATCATTAAAATAATATTAACTCAAAAAGAAATTATTGCTTGATATTCTATCAAAACCAAATAAAAATCTACAAAATTAGAACACAATTCATACCATGCTAAATTAAGAAATAAAGAAACCAAAGGCTTTCTTCACACAATTACAATTAAACGAGTTTTTATTATCAAAATTGTGTTATTGGTATTTAACCTTAATTCATTTTGCCCCCCAGAAGATTTAAATTTATTTATTTTGAACCCTAAAAAATTAAATTTTTTTATATTGTACCCTTAATGTATTAAATGTATTACAATGCAACTTTTCCGTTAGCATCCATTGTTTATTCTAGCAAAAATCACCTTATTGACATCGACATAATAAGTAACGGAAACAAACGGAACGTACATATTGCAACATTATTAACATATTGAGGGTACAAAGTAAAAATTTCTAATTTTTTTAGAATAAAAAATGCAATTTGCTGTATTATTTATGTTAACAAATCATGCAATCTTTAGATTCATTTCAATTGATAACAAATTCAAGCGATTGTCTGTCTTCGAGGTTGTCACTCAATTGCATGCATATAGTTTAATGCATTTTTTTTTTAGAATTTCTTGGATTTAAAAGATTAGAAAGACATGATAAAAGAAGGGACAATGAAAATACCAAAGAGACAGAGGGAGAGGCAGGCGGGAGAGAGAGAGAGAGTATTATTATTTATGTACTCTGTCAAGTATGAATGCCTGTATCAATATGTCCATGCAAAAATTTCAAATACATTCATTTAACNGGTCCAACTAGTTGACCAAATAATTGAACCATTAAACCATTGAATTGGCCTCTCTACCAGTTCGATGTCCGGTCCAATTCCGATAACTATTGTTCTTCAGTTCAAATTTGTCAAGAGTTCTAAAGAAAAAGAGTCCAGGGGAGTTATAACAAGTAGGCCTTAAGGTTGAGCTTCTTCCTTTCTTATTTTTCTTTGGCCCAAATGATCTTTCATAAGTTGCTTTGTAGGAGCACGTACAAGAAGGCTTGTTATTAGATAGGATTTTGATCTGAACACGATCTACACTAATTTTGCTTAATTGGATATAAATTAATCTTCTTGGACCGCTTATCTAAATTCCTACTTTTATTAAAATACAAATCGGTTCACAACTGGATCAAATTTAGATTTGAATCAATCATACTCTGATTTGAATCTAATGCATTAATAGACCAAGTGGTAGACCAATAGGCCTTTTTGGCTTTAAAAGATGATAAAATAGATAGGAAGTATACTTTTCCCATGTCACCATTCCAGTGGAACACTAGGGAATCAAAACTCACTTTGGGACATCTCTTTTACATTTTATAAAGCCCCTTTTTTTGCTGGTAAAAAAATTGGTGAGGGTAAAGAAGAGCGCCTAGAGACCATTCCGATAGACCTTCATTGCTAGGATCATAAGATTACTGACCGCACTCATTATTCTTCTCGAAAATGAACCTAATTAAGTTAATATAATGGTCAATCACCCCTATAAACCCTTGTTCTACCTTTTGAAGTACAAATTACATGTCTGATTTGCCTAAAGATATGGCTCAGATATGCAAGCTTGGGCTCTAAACATAGATCAAATCATCTCCAAATAGGTTATTTTACATCTACAAGAATAACTGATAATGAAGAAATTGTTATTACGCAAGATCAACAGTCGAGTATATAAAGAGGTGTAATTAATGAACAATAAATAAATAATCAATGACAAAATAGTAAATATGACCAAAAACACAGATATATAGTAGTTCGGTCCGGATGACCTACTCTACTCTCGAAAAACTGCAGCAGTGGTGGGGGGTCTTTATTGATGAATAAAGTTACAGACAGAGAGACAGAGAGCTTCGGGAAGTATATGCTCTAGGAGAGGTGCACTAGCTTTATGAGAGAGAAGATATGTGTGTGGGTGTAGAGGGGGTGCCAATGTGTAGAGATGTAGAGATGTTAAGGTGTACAAGTCTCAAAAAAGTGTGTTGATGTGTAAGATGCTTCTCTATGTGGATATAGAGATTACAATATATAGGTTTGGTGAAGCGGTGAGATGAGAGAAAGGACACCACTTCTTTGGTAAGTACAATTAATGTAGGATTTGATCTCCATGAGTGTATATTCTGATATTCTTTCTCCATGTGTTCTTATCTTCCCGAACTACTTAGACTTTGGATTAGGTCGGATTGATAAAGTGGATTTGAGTTGCCTTTTAGTAACTTGGGTTTGCTTGATTAATTGGGCCTCCCAAATTCGGGCTCATCAATAACAGTTCCTTCATGCCCAAGATCAGCCCTGATAAATTACAAACCATTGAGGTGCTTGAAGGAGATGGAAAAAGTCTGGGCTCTGGACTAATGTTTTCTTGGGTAAGTTTTGCCCAAAGTGAACGAACCACATATGTAAGGATAGGGTGTGCACCCCTTTTTTTGCACATACTATGTCTTAGGAAACGAAAAATTTTATGTTATTCAATGTTTTCGTGATGAGGATAGATTAATTGAGTGTGTGTTAGTCAATTGACCCATATTTTGGAGTGGCACTTGTTAGTTATTATCCATGCAATATAGACGGATTGAGTGAGTTGAGAGGTAAACTCGAGCTCAATGCAAATCATAATGTATGCAATCTAATATCAACCCTAACTCCAATTCAAACCAAAGGGTACCTATGAGCTGTGTGCTGTCACCACGAGCTAGAGAGCTAAGGTTAGGTATTATACTAGAAATTATTTTAGTTGCTAATTTTAGATTAATTTATTTATAATCATATATCATTAAAATAATATTAACTCAAAAAGAAATTATTGCTTGATATTCTATCAAAACCAAATAAAAATCTACAAAATTAGAACACAATTCATACCATGCTAAATTAAGAAATAAAGAAACCAAAGGCTTTCTTCACACAATTACAATTAAACGAGTTTTTATTATCAAAATTGTGTTATTGGTATTTAACCTTAATTCATTTTGCCCCCCAGAAGATTTAAATTTATTTATTTTGAACCCTAAAAAATTAAATTTTTTTATATTGTACCCTTAATGTATTAAATGTATTACAATGCAACTTTTCCGTTAGCATCCATTGTTTATTCTAGCAAAAATCACCTTATTGACATCGACATAATAAGTAACGGAAACAAACGGAACGCACATATTGCAACATTATTAACATATTGAGGGTACAAAGTAAAAATTTCTAATTTTTTTAGAATAAAAAATGCAATTTGCTGTATTATTTATGTTAACAAATCATGCAATCTTTAGATTCATTTCAATTGATAACAAATTCAAGCGATTGTCTGTTTTCGAGGTTGTCACTCAATTGCATGCATATAGTTTAATGCATTTTTTTTTTAGAATTTCTTGGATTTAAAAGATTAGAAAGACATGATAAAAGAAGGGACAATGAAAATACCAAAGAGACAGAGAGAGAGGCAGGCGGGAGAGAGAGAGAGAGTATTATTATTTATGTACTCTGTCAAGTATGAATGCCTGTATCAATATGTCCATGCAAAAATTTCAAATACATTCATTTAACAGCCATCAACATTCTTTTCAAACATATTCACATTACACTATGCCTTGAGACATGATTTATCCTTGGTAGAATTTAACGGATGGCGGGTGGATGAAAGGGTGCTATTATTGTTTATGAACTCCAGAAAGCATCAGTCAAACATCTCTTGCAGACGTAGGATGACTAGTAGAATCTTTACATTTGTGTAAGTTTTGTGCACTGTGCACACACCCATGAGCTACGTGCTGTCAAAGAAATAAATAGACTTTAAGTAACAAAGTTTGGCTTAGCATTCTGGAAACTTTAAAAAAAGAAGATCCATCTCATTGCAGCTCTAGAAGTAGTTTATTTAACTTGATGGAATGTACATGATATGAAACTAATATTATAAAAGAGGATTATACTTTTGTTTTTGTGTCTCCATGTATTTATAAAAAGCAAGAAGGCAATAATACCAAAAAGTACTGTTAAGGAATTGTTTGATGAATGCATGTTAAGCTCTACCTAGGGGAATGTATGCTGTCAAATACCCTTAGGAGAGAAGGGGTGAGAATGGAATTCTGGGCTGGAACATCTTGACGAGTGGTGTCAGGATGTTGAACTAGAAGACCTCAGATTCTTTAAGTTTGAGTACTCTTGCTTATGATTTTTGACATAAGTTTGAGATTCTTTAAGTCTGAAGTTTGGGGGGAAATCTATGTTTAAAAGGTGAATTTCACTTGCATTCATGGGGTTGTAATTGGTATAGTCACTTGATCAAGTTTCTCTCAGCTACAATGCAATAATCCATCGCAGCTTGATTATGGAGTAGGAATGCTGCATGATTTCTATCAATATTTGTTGATGACTCGAGCCTTGTTTTGGGCAAATAAACTTCGCAGTAAGCATGTTTATAAAACAGAAAAGTCTCAAGAACTGTATTTCTTATGGCCAAACAGATGATGAAGCATTGTTATTGAGAATGCTAACCCTGGTTGGTATAGCATGTTTGGTTTCATGTAGAGTTTATATGGATAAGCATTACTAGAGAAAGTTTGTATCTTGGTCGATTTGATTGTGTTCTCTACCAAAGTGAACTGGTTTAATTGATCCTAGCAATATTTCTCTGGTGTTGTAACATCAATGTCCAAAAAGTTGTCCGATAACTACTAAAGTTGAATTTTACTAATCTCATCAGGATAACTCGAACGGGAAGAAGGCCTTAGAGCTATGACCTTGAGATCTTAAGTTCAAGTATGATGTCTTAGTTGATCTGATGTTTATAATTTATACATGATTGCATGTATCTTGAGTTAATGTCGTGCTTGTGAGTTCAATTTGTAAATTAGACATCTGGTAGGAACTTAAAATTAAGAAGTTTTATCTGGTTAAACTAGTATGGGGAGGCTTGCAGGCCTCGGATGACTGGTAGAGTTTTTACATTTGTGTGCAAGTTTTGTGCACACATGAGAAAATAACAAAATGTCTATGTGGGCTGCATGGACATAGAGCATAAGCCTGTGAGCTAAGGTTGGGTATACTACCAAAAATTATTTGAATTGTTAATTTTAGATTGATGTATTTATAATCTTGTATCATGAAAATAATAAAATCATATATATATATATATAATTAAATAAAAAAATTTATTGCTAGATATCATGTCAAAACCAAATAAAAATGTACATAATTACAAGATACATATTGTTAATACTGAAATAGATTAAAAAAATAAAGAAACTAGATATCTATATTAATAAGATAAAGTAGCTTGTAATTCTTCAAAAGTTAGCTTATCACAAAGACGATCCATATTTGATCTACTTTAATTTTAACGATTTATATTTCATATAATTTAATCCAGTGATCCATAATTCATCCACTTTTAATCCAAACACCTACGGTTCATCCCAACCGAAAACAAATCCCTACAAAACTTAAACTTGCACATCTCCCAAGCCACTATTAGACGCACCTGCCTCCCCCCCCCCTCCAAACTCCCTCCGACTTCTCTCTCTCCATACTCCTTGTAATATCTTCCTTGACTCTCTCGTATTGTAACATAAGCGCGCGCATACACACATACACACATTCCACAACAGCACACACACGCAAATTAGTTTGGATTTTTGAATGTTAACGTTCAAATTGGGTGTTTAATTTAAGTATTGAATAGAGTTTGTGAAATTTTAAATTGGATTTTTTAATTACGAAATAAGTTTATAAGGTCTTGGTTTACTTAATGTTAGGGTTATTGAAATTAAGATTGTGTGTTAATTAATTTTATTTTCATAATTTCAAAGATTGTATATTAATTGATATGAAATAGGTTTATAGGGTCTTGGTTTGACATGTGTTATGATTATTCAGATTAAAATTTTGTGACAATTAAAGTTTGTGTTAATTTCATTCAATTAGTTTTTTAGTGATTTTAGATGTTAGGATTTGTTAATTGCATGAAATGGATATTGAATATTCATTTTATGAAATTTGTCGGTTAATTTTTGTTGTTGAACTATTTGAAAGTAATTGAAAATTATTTAGTAAGAAATTGAGTGTTAGGTTTTTTAAATAGGTTTTCTTTTTCATGAAATATGAAACTGAGTTTTTTGAAAGAGTTTTGTATGATTTTGATTGAACGTATTTTAAAAGATTATTTTGATTGAGAGTATCTGTTAATGAAGATGCACATGAGTGGTAGGTGTGCACAATCAATATATTTTGTTGCTAATTAATTAATTTCTCCCATATATTGTAGTTTTGTTGCATTTGGACTTGGTTTCCAATATAATCTCTTTCTCTCTAAATTGTAGTTTCTTTTTTCTTGCTCCCTAAAAAATCTCCTTTCTCCACACTCAACTTCTTCATTGGTACCAAAACTGTCACAGCCCAATTTTCATTAAAGCGTGATTTAATAAAAAAAGATATTTATCCCAAATTCTCTTGTCGGTTTACAATAATAATTGAATGAAATGAAACATTTGATTTTTATCAAAACATATATTTTTTTTTCCCAAAAATTTCGGCATAATTGCCTTTAAAAATTGGGCTTCCAACTAACTAATAAGATCATTTCCTGTGAGAGCATAACATAATTTAAATTAACTAAATATCCATAACATGCCTTCATCAAAAATATAATTCAACTAAATCTGAGGTGGCAATTAGAGCCCCACGAAGTCCTCTCAAATCTGGATACATCCAATACCAATATATACCACAACTTAGTACACAAAGTCATAATTTTATATTACAATATCCAAAATAATAGTCTCTCTATAGGATGATCAAGTGTACACCATAAATGCCTCAAGACAACCTCTTCAAATACAATGTTTGAGTCCTAATATTTCTACATAAGTTCTAAAGATAAATACAAAAAAGCTCCAAAAGAGATTCTTTCTAGTTCAAACTCCCACAAGCATTCCAGCACCTATGTCCCAAGATGCATGCTAGTCTCTGAAAATATTAGTAAGGGATGAACAACCACTGCTCAGTAGAATAATCTTTTTCCCAAGCATTTACAAAATTTTAAATACCAACATTTCACAAACCATATGAATAAGTAATGAAAGTGTTTCATAATTAAATACAGGTACAAGATAATAAGTAAAATATTTATAAAAATCTCCCAACATCTCATTATTAGAAATATACAAAGTATAAATTAAATGTTTATATATTTAAAGTCAAATAATTATAGAAAATATCATGCATGTCTCGCATACGAACAATATAATCAATTACGCCGATTTACGCATAAACCATCCCTGAGGAACTTTTTGAGTCTTGTACCCTAAGGTCTCATTGCCCTTCTTGCTTTTCAAGAGGAACGTGTAGGGCACAACTTATGATGCTACATAGGCCACCACCGAAAATCACTACCATAATCAATCCTCCTTAGTACTAGTAGCCGCCTTGGCAACCCACTCAATATGTCCTAACTGTTTACTAACTTTCTGCCTGTTAGTATTGAGCATACATTTTCTAAAAATCATTATTTTCTATATCCATAAATTCTTTTGAAAACACTTGCCATAACCTTGATATTTTATCAAACATGTAATAGGCTCAAATTTCAAAAGTTACATTTTCGAAGCAACATTTTTATTTCCAACAGATTATATAATATATATCATGTACAAGATCATAATATACTTTAAAACCCACAAACCATAGGTTTAATTAAATACCCATAACTAAAATCTAACTAAGGTCAAATACCCATAGCTAAAATCTAACTAAGGTTTCAAACCCATAACACTAAAATCATTTTTTATGTATGTAGGTTCACAATTCAGGACATATTCAACGCAAAATCAAGGTTTAGAACAAGAATTTTGTCATCAACCACATAGTAAGCTTTAATTAAAGAAAATATATGAGATGCACAATGTAAATTCAAGAGAGAGGAAAGCCTCACCTAAAAATCAAGAATTTCAAGCCAAGTTTCTAGGATTTCCAATCAAAACTCAAACTTTAGAAATCATTTTTTTTCCTTTTCTCTTTCTTTTTATCTTCTCCTACGATTCTAAGAGGTTTTGGGTGAGAGTAAAATGAAAGAATAGAAGAAAAGAGGCTGAAATTTGTGTTTTAAACACAGCAATCCCGATTTTTATTGTTCATGGCCAAAAAAATATATTTTTGTCCGAAATTACGATTTTACCACTAAACATTCTAATTTGATCCATATGACTACTCTAAGGTTTTTCGACGTTCCGAATTTATTTTTAATTTTATTTTAACCTAAAACATTTAGTTTTATGATTTATCTCAAAACTAAGGTTAATTTACACCCAAAATATTAAAATTACTATTTTACCCCTCTGAATCGCTATATGTGCTAAACGGCTATTTCAAATTTTTCGGACCTCTCGGATTCAATGGTAATATTATTTTGACCTAAAAAAATTAATATATTTACATAGTTACCCTTATCAACCTTGAACACCTCTAAAATTAAATTTGACATAAAAGTCAATACGTTCGTACTTCAAACTNAAGTTACCCTTGTCAATACGTTTGTATTTCAAACTTATGCGACTATTTTTTTAATAATGATTCGAAGTTTCTCTCATCATTTTAATTATTTTAAAAATACTAGCAAGTTAATATTATTTATATTTATATAACACACGAGATCTCACAAAAACCAACTTTTTTGAAATACTTGGACATCAAAGGCTCGTTATTGTGAGATAGGATTTTGTTTCTAATTCATTGACTACAACATAACACAATTGAAGATATGCNAAAACCAAATTTTTTGAAATACTTGGACATCAAAGGCTCGTTATTGTGAGATAGGATTTTGTTTCTAATTCATTGACTACAACATAACACAATTGAAGATATGCCCCTTTAGTCACCAGGTTATGAAATAAAACATCTCTTAATGTTTATACATTAGTTGATTAGCATTTTTTTTTATGGTTGTTCTAATTTTTGTTCCAATATGATAGTAAATGTTTATTTCTCTCTAAATGTAGGCTTGTTTCTTGAAAATGCAACTTTATTGGTATGGGAGAAATAGGAAAATAGGTAAGATCTTTATCATTCTTTACTTGATCAAATCTACTACACGAGGTTATGTCTCTGCTTAATTAAGTCTATTTCATTGAACAACAATTTCTACAGGGTATGTTCTCTTTACACACATTGGTCGAAAGCATTCTACGAAGAAGTTTGAATTAAATTTCTAATTTAGTTGATTTTTTGTATAATATTTTTTAACCAAACTTACTTTTTGATTTTGCAAAAAGAGCATGTTTGGGGTGACACCAGTGGTCAATAATTAACGTTTTCCTGGCCATTGTCGTTGGTGCATAAGAGATATGACACAAAGTCAAATTCAAAGCATGATTCAAACATCTTCTTGCGAGGCATTAGACTTGAATACTTTGTCAAACATAAAAGAATGGGTTTGCCCTTAGGAAGATAAGAAAATGACACGAAATCAAATTCAAACTCAAAGCATGATTCAAACAATATGTAATTTTTTTTTGTCATTTATAAGTTTTTTTTGGAGTGCTTTCAGTCCTAGGAGGAGAAACATTCAATGTAATAGTATCACGATATCACTGTTGTGTAGTTTCACCATCCAATAGTAAAACAACTAAATGGATAAGTTGAACCCCATTGCTAAAACTTTAGGGCTCGTTTGGAAATGTTTATAATTTTGGTTTTTTTTTAAAAATAAAAAACAGAATCAGTTTTAAATTTTCTTTAGCGAAAAATGAAAACAAAAAATGTGTTTGGTTGTTTTTATAGTTGTAAAAAAAATTGCAAACAAAAACAAAAAACTCGTTTGATTGTAACACTTGTATTTTTTTGACTAGCTTGCATACATTAACATAATTCCATGCTATTAAAAAGTTAGAACAACAACAATCCATAACTGATCATCTAATACTTTTCAAACATACTACAAATATATCCCATGATTTTCAAACATTCCACATAAGTATCTCATACTTTATAGTTATATTAATAATAATAACACCACACTAAAGTTAGCACCACCAACAACAAAAGTCATAGTCCATAAACACCAACAACAATAATGTCTATCTATCAACGCCCATGCACTCTTGCCCACAATTCAGTAGCAATGCCATCTCTCACACGAGCCATCTAGTGAAGTTGGTTTGGACTGATGTCTACTTCAATTGGGTTTTGTGAAGTCGATCCCAAATTGCCAGTACAATCCCTATTTTCAACACTGAACTCATCAAACAATCGATTTTGACGAGCATGTATTCTAATAAAGTTGTGCACAGTATAACAAGCTGTTGGTATGTATTTTTGTGTTTTTATGGGATAAGGGGGCATCTGTTTGAGAATGGAAAATTGAGCCTTCAGTACTCCAAAACAACATTCAATCACATTTTGAAGAGATAAGTGACGGTAATTAAATAACTCTATCTTACTTCTTGGACGTCGGCCACTACCTCTATACTCACATAAATGATATCTCTCTCCACGATATGGTAACAAAAAATCCGGCATGTTCGTATATTTAGAGTCAACAATATAATATTTATCTGTCAAACAGTACGTTTGTAAATAACATGATAATTTGTATAAATAAAAATAAGGGTACAATTGAATAAATACCTCCTCCAGGCATTGGGAAGTTATTTTCTGGGTCATGAAGAGGCTCAATGAATACTCTTGAGTCATTGGCAGTTCCTTCCCAACCGCTCATTACAAAAGTAAATCGCATGTCGAATGAACATGCACACATCACATTCTGTGTTGGTTCAATTATTTTGCCACGATATGGTATTTGGTCATCCACCGGTACACGCGTGTCAATATGGGTACTATTTATAGCGCCGATACAATTCTAACACGACACATAAACCGTTAATATGAATAAATCATGTGCATAACAAATAATAAAATATTTTTTACCTTAAAGAATTGATAGTACTTAGGATTGTGCTGAATCTGAGGTGGTACAATATTGAAATTAGGAGGTCTGATAATATGGACACCAAGTCTACAAACAACCTTCAAGATACGATGAAAGTAAAAATGGATAGTATGGCCTGAATGCTAGAATCTCTCAGCTGCTATTCGAATTCTCTCAGTGTGAGATAATTAATAAGAATATAGCCACTTGTTCTTGAACTGTTGAGCTATTTAATTTCCTTGTACTTTTTAGTTCCTCACAAAATATCACAAACATGTTAGGGTCCATCCTGAACTGATCACAACAGCTATCTTCATGTCCATTAATTAATTTTAAGAAAATTTGGAGGCCGGTCTCCCTATATGGACTTGTTTGGACTTAAGTCCGTCAAAGAAACTTATGTGTTATGAAGTCCATTTTTTGTCAATTTTACTATACTATCCATTCCCTTTAGAAGTGAAATAAGATTAAAAATTAAAAATTTCTAAATTTTAGGAGTTTGACTAACTTTAAAATCTTTTCTCTCTCATATTTATCTATATCCATATATAAGTTAAGAGTTTGACTAATATTAAAATTTTTCCTCTCTTTTATCTATCTACATATAGGTTATATATATGTATGTGTATATATAGTAACATTAAAAATAAAAAATAGTAACATTCAAATANGGAAGATAAGAAAATGACACGAAATCAAATTCAAACTCAAAGCATGATTCAAACAATATGTAATTTTTTTTTGTCATTTATAAGTTTTTTTTGGAGTGCTTTCAGTCCTAGGAGGAGAAACATTCAATGTAATAGTATCACGNTGAAGATAAGAAAATGACACGAAATCAAATTCAAACTCAAAGCATGATTCAAACAATATGTAATTTTTTTTTTGTCATTTATAAGTTTTTTTGGAGTGCTTTCAGTCCTAGGAGGAGAAACATTCAATGTAATAGTATCACGATATCACTGTTGTGTAGTTTCACCATCCAATAGTAAAACAACTAAATGGATAAGTTGAACCCCATTGCTAAAACTTTAGGGCTCGTTTGGAAATGTTTATAATTTTGGTTTTTTTTTAAAAATAAAAAACAGAATCAGTTTTAAATTTTCTTTAGCGAAAAATGAAAACAAAAAATGTGTTTGGTTGTTTTTATAGTTGTAAAAAAAATTGCAAACAAAAACAAAAAACTCGTTTGATTGTAACACTTGTATTTTTTTGACTAGCTTGCATACATTAACATNTTTTAGGGCTCGTTTGGAAATGTTTATAATTTTAGTTTTTTTTTTAAAATAAAAAACAGAATCAGTTTTAAATTTTCTTTAGCGAAAAATGAAAACAAAAAATGTGTTTGGTTGCTTTTATAGTTGTAAAAAAAATTGCAAACAAAAACAGAAAACTCGTTTGATTGTAACACTTGTATTTTTTTGACTAGCTTGCATACATTAACATAATTCCATGCTATTAAAAAGTTAGAACAACAACAATCCATAACTGATCATCTAATACTTTTCAAACATACTACAAATATATCCCATGATTTTCAAACATTCCACATAAGTATCTCATACTTTATAGTTATATTAATAATAATAACACCACACTAAAGTTAGCACCACCAACAACAAAAGTCATAGTCCATAAACACCAACAACAATAATGTCTATCTATCAACGCCCATGCACTCTTGCCCACAATTCAGTAGCAATGCCATCTCTCACACGAGCCATCTAGTGAAGTTGGTTTGGACTGATGTCTACTTCAATTGGGTTTTGTGAAGTCGATCCCAAATCGCCAGTACAATCCCTATTTTCAACACTGAACTCATCAAACAATCGATTTTGACGAGCATGTATTCTAATAAAGTTGTGCACAGTATAACAAGCTGTTGGTATGTANCGCCAGTACAATCCCTATTTTCAACACTGAACTCATCAAACAATCGATCTTGACGAGCATGTATTCTAATAAAGTTGTGCACAGTATAACAAGCTGTTGGTATGTATTTTTGTGTTTTTATGGGATAAGGGGGCATCTGTTTGAGAATGGAAAATTGAGCCTTCAGTACTCCAAAACAACATTCAATCACATTTNTATTTTTGTGTTTTTATGGGATAAGGGGGCATCTGTTTGAGAATGGAAAATTGAGCCTTCAGTACTCCAAAACAACATTCAATCACATTTTGAAGAGATAAGTGACGGTAATTAAATAACTCTATCTTACTTCTTGGACGTCGGCCACTACCTCTATACTCACATAAATGATATCTCTCTCCACGATATGGTAACAAAAAATCCGACATGTTCGTATATCTAGAGTCAACAATATAATATTTATCTGTCAAACAGTACGTTTGTAAATAACATGATAATTTGTATAAATAAAAATAAGGGTACAATTGAATAAATACCTCCTCCAGGCATTGGGAAGTTATTTTCTGGGTCATGAAGAGGCTCAATGAATACTCTTGAGTCATTGGCAGTTCCTTCCCAACCGCTCATTACAAAAGTAAATCGCATGTCGAATGAACATGCACACATCACATTCTGTGTTGGTTCAATTATTTTGCCACGATATGGTATTTGGTCATCCACCGGTACACGCGTGTCAATATGGGTACTATTTATAGCGCCGATACAATTCTAACACGACACATAAACCATTAATATGAATAAATCATGTGCATAACAAATAATAAAATATTTTTTACCTTAAAGAATGGATAGTACTTAGGATTGTGCTGAATCTGAGGTGGTACAATATTGAATCANAAATCATGTGCATAACAAATAATAAAATATTTTTTACCTTAAAGAATTGATAGTACTTAGGATTGTGCTGAATCTGAGGTGGTACAATATTGAAATTAGGAGGTCTGATAATATGGACACCAAGTCTACAAACAACCTTCAAGATACGATGAAAGTAAAAATGGATAGTATGGCCTGAATGCTAGAATCTCTCAGCTGCTATTCGAATTCTCTCAGTGTGAGATAATTAATAAGAATATAGCCACTTGTTCTTGAACTGTTGAGCTATTTAATTTCCCTGTACTTTTTAGTTCCTCACAAAATATCACAAACACGTTAGGGTCCATCCTGAACTGATCACAACAGCTATCTTCATGTCCATTAATTAATTTTAAGAAAATTTGGAGGCCGGTCCCCCTATATGGACTTGTTTGGACTTAAGTCCGTCAAAGAAACTTATGTGTTATGAAGTCCATTTTTTGTCAATTTTACTATATTATCCCTTCCCTTTAGAAGTGAAATAAGATTAAAAATTAAAAATTTCTAAATTTTAGGAGTTTGACTAACATTAAAATCTTTTCTCTCTCATATTTATCTATATCCATATATAAGTTAAGAGTTTGACTAATATTAAAATTTTTCCTCTCTTTTATCTATCTACATATAGGTTATATATATGTATGTGTATATATAGTAACATTAAAAATAAAAAATAGTAACATTCAAATACAAAAAAATGTTATCATTTGGACACAAAAAATAATACATTTAAACACAAATAAATAGTAACATTTAAAAATAAAAAAATTGAAACATTCAATATTAATATTTTTAAAAAATAACAACAATAACATGTTCAACAAAAATATTAACATGTTTAACAAAAATAGTAACATACTTAACAAAAACTGTAACATACTCCACAATAATTATTTCTCTCAAACTTAAATGCAAAAAATAGTACCATTCAAATACAAAAAATAGTAATATTCAAAAAAAAAAAA
>CAUOFW020002580.1:481202-499259 GCA_963454935.2 Ilex paraguariensis
TTTTTTTTTTTTTATTTTCCTCCTTTCTTCTTCTTCAGATCTATGAAGATTGGACTGTTTAATAGTTTCGGGCCAAGAATTAAAGTTGCTCTACTCAGTGAGAGCTACGCAACCACACCAAATATTGTATTTTTCTCCGAAAAAATATCAAAGATGATAATCTAGGCCTAAAGTTTGAAAAGTTAAATTGGGCTTCCTCGGAGTTCCAGTACGTGGGCTCACGCTACGAAAGGTAGGGTTTCTCCTATTTAGATTTACTTTCAACCTAAAATATGGCATATGAAATGGGTAGATTATGGGTGTATATCACATGTTAGGTCTTGACTAGTGTAACTATTGGGTCAAATATATGATTTATAATTAACTTTGTAATTAGAAAAATCCTATTATGATTAACTTGGTGTAAGTTAATGTTAGTAGTTTAAAGCATGTTAATTGTACATTAGCATTATTTTATGTTTTAAATGACATATCACGTTTAATAAAATTATTAGCTTGTTATGTGATTATGAAATATTATGTATGTTAAATCATTATTTAGCATATAATTATTGTGGTGGACTTGTGCTTATGTTTATAGAATTGACAAACATGTTGTCATGTTAAAAATGTCATTATATTGTATTCTTTATATAATGGACATTGTAAATGGTACCAAAGGCAATTGCACATTAAAATGTCATTATGCATGGGTTACATTACATTCATGGGCATTGACATGGGTGGGAGTGTGTGCATGCGATGAAATCAATCACCACATAGGTGGTTGATTGTGGGCTCGGAAAAGTCGTACCAAGGTCCGACTGAGTCACACGAAAAATTAAATGGATAAACGTGTCGGGAATAGCAAGAAGGGCTAGATTCTCCCTCGGGTGCAAGAGCCGCTTACTTGCTTTATAAATTTTTCGGCGGTGAAATTCCAGAAAAGTGTAACGGTCAAAATGGAGCCGTAGGTGGGATGTCTTGAGAATCCGTTGATAGTTGGTGTCCCATTGGTGTAATACCATAAATCATCTCCCCACAAAGACATAAAAAAATAAATTAATTAGTCATTGAGTGTACATAACACTAATGCCTGGATACATACGCATAACATTGCATGTGTTGTAGGAGCTCAGGATGGGGCTCAATGTTGGTATTTCTTTCGTGAGTCTCATCTCATGACATGACATGATTTATGACATTTGTTCATAATAGACATATTTGAATGATTGCATGAAATGATTGTTGCATGTGACATTTCATATGCATTGAGGTTGAGAGGTATTCTCTATAGAAATTACCCTATTGAGCGTTTGCTCACCCTTTATGGGAACATTTTTTAGATATTGCATAGGCATCCACCGAAGGCGAGGCCATGGCCCGCTTTGACGACAGAGCCGGTCTATGACTCTTCTTTTGACATTGTAGTCTCTTGTTTATATTTACTTTTGACCTTGTGTAATTTTGAAACAAAAACTTGTTTATATTTAAAAGACATGTATAAGAGACTCTTTTGAGACATTTATTCTTTTATGAATGAATGTACGTAATGATAATGATTATAGTAGTATATGATACTATGCTAAGAAGTAGGGATGAATGAGTCCGGTGTGGTCAATGTTATATGATTGCACAGGTTGCGTTTTGAGTAGAGCTCCCTGTACAAAGGAGACTCTACCCAAATTTTATTAAATTATGGATCTCGATAAATGAGGCATAACGGTGTGGTAATGAATTATACGGTATCCACGGGTATTCCATGGGTTGATGGGTCATCAACCAGATAATTACTAACACTCGAATTTTGGGGTGTCACAACCAAATAACAGGGATGGAAATCGAAGGATGGTTGTTCTTCGAGAATTTTTACGGCAACACCCACCTAATTTTCAAGGGAACTCTAACCCCTTGGATGTGGATAAATGGATTCGTCGGATAAAGAAGATGTGTGACGGCATGGGAGTTGTCGAGGATCTTAGGGTCTGCTTGGCAATATATCTGTTTGAGGGGGAAGCTGACCATTGGTGGGATTCAGTAAAGAGAAAAAGGAACGCCGATGCGCTCATTTAGGAGGAGTTCGACCAAATCTTCCAAGACAAGTACTTCCCTGAATTCGTAAGGGATAAGATGAGTGCAGATTTCCTAGCTCTACGACAGGGTAACATGATGGTGGCCGAGTATGAGAGGAGATTTGACTAGCTCTGCCGCTATGCTACGGAGTTTATATCTATTGAGGCTAGGAGGGCCAAGCGTTTTGAGCAGGGCTTGAGGCTTGCTATCAGGAAGAAGCTTGTGGCTCTCAAGATCAGGGATTATGGGGATCTAGTTGATCGAGTTGCACTTTGTGGGTAAAGATATTTGAGGACACCCAGCGGCGACAAAATTTCACAAGGGGGGGTCAAATCAGGACGAGCACTAGCACCAGTGGAGTGCAGCGGGTGGCACCATACCAATGTCCAGACCAAGCAGGCGGACAGAGACTTCTGACAACCCGGGAAAATGGAGTTGCACAGACTAGAACAAGCACTGACCCGCGTCACTGCTTTGCATGTGGATAGTTTGGGCACTTCAAAAATCAATGCCCATCGTTTCCACCGAGGACCAATCAAGCAACCGGGCAGGCGAATGCAAACAAGCCATCACTACCAAAGCTATTACATCAGAAGCCGTTAGGAGCTACAGCCCCCGACGACGCTCATCAAGGAAGAGTGTTTGCTTTGACTCAACTGGAGGAGGATGTCTCCAATGCCGTGGTGGAAGGTATTGTCCTTCTCTATAATTATTGGGCTCGAATTTTATTTGACCCCGGTGCAACTCACTTATTTATACGCACTGCATATGTTTTTAAATTGGGGTTGAAATTCGAGAAGCTAGAACATGCCTTGAGTATTGACATGTCTACGAGAGAACAGTTGGATATTAGAAGGATGTGTAGAGGGTATGTGTTTCAAATTGGGGAGTAAGAATTAATCGTAGATTTGGTTGCGTTAGACATGAAGAAGTATGACATAATATTTGAGATAAACTTGTTGTCTACCTTCCATGCGGTAATGGATTATTTTCGTAAACAAATTTCCTTTCAATTACCGGGAGGTGTAGCTTTCAGTTTCGTGAATGATCAAAATTTCTCTCATCCATTTCTTACTACGGGTAGTAGATTCTTGAAAGTTAAGGCAGGAAACAAATTGAGCTTCTTAGCCAGCTTATTGGGTGATGATTATGATAAGTCCTAACCCGACGTGGTGTTGATAGTATCGAATTTTCTAGATGTCTTCCCAGATAAATTATCCGAGTTACCCCCATAACGAGAGATTAAATTCAAGATTGATCTCTATCCGGGAATCGAACTCATATCTATTGCTCCCTATAGAATGGCACCATTAGAATTGAAGGAGCTAAGGAAGCAGTTGGACCATTTGTTGGCTATTGGGTGGGGAGCACTAGTCCTCTTTTTAAAGAAGCATGATGAAACACTTCGGTTATGCCCGGATTACCGATGGTTGAATCGAGTAACAGTGAAGAACAAATATCCATTGTCAAAGATTGATGATTGATTCGACTAGTTGAGGGGTTCTAAGTATTACTTTAAGATTGATCTTCGCACGGGGTATCATCAACTGCAGATCAAGGAGGAGGATATTCCTAACACAACTTTCCATACCCGGTATGGTCATTTCGAATATACAGTGATGCCATTCGGACTGACTAATACACCAGCAGCCTTCATGAATTTGATGCACAGGGTATTCCGACCGTACCTTGATTAGTTTGTCATTGTATTTATTGATGACATATTAATTTATTCACAGACCCAAGAGGAACATGCGCGCCATCTTTCGATTGTGCTACAGACACTGAGAGAGCATAAGTTGTATGCGAAGATGAGTAAATGCGAGTTTTGGATGAAGGAAGTGAAATTCCTTAGTCATGTTGTGTCCGAGCAAGGAATAGTTGTTGACCTCGCAAAGATTAAAGATGTGATGAAATGGGAACCACCTAAGAATGTGACTGAAGTACGTAGCTTCTTGGGTTTAACAGACTACTATCGGAGGTTTGTGGAAGGGTTCTCGAAGCTAGCAATGCCGACGACTCGCCTTACGAAGAATGGAGAAAAGTTCTTGTGGACTCAAGTGTGTGAACTAGCCTTTCGCACCTTGAGGGAAAGCTTAACGACAGCTCCTGTTCTCATTATTCCATGTAGTGGGAAAGGATACGATGTATACACCGATGCTTCATTACGAGGCTTGGGATGTGTGTTAATGCATGGAGGTAAGGTAGTTGCTTATGGATCGAGACAGCTGAAGATCCATGAGAAAAATTATCCCACTCATGACTTGGAGCTTGCCGCTGTGGTTTTTGCTCTTAAGTTGTAGATGTGTTACCTTTATGGAGAAAAGTTTTCAGTGTTTTTTGATCACAAGAGCCTTAAGTATATATTCACCCAGAAAGACTTGAATCTTCGGCAAAGAAGGTGGATTGAGTATCTAGAAGATTATGATTTCACACTCAACTACCATCCGGGGAAGGCTAACGTAGTAACAGATGCACTGAGGAGAAAGTCTCGGGGGGAAATCAATGTTCTTGCAGTTAAAAGGTGGAAGATGATTGATGCCTTGGAAGACTTTGATCTATGGGTGGATAGGTAGGAGAATCGTCTATGCCTATTGAACCTTGTAGCCCAACCTATACTCCAACGTAGGGTTGTGGAGTTACAATATTTGGATCCTAACTTAGAGTCGATTCGAGCTAAATTGAAAAATAGAGAAATAGTGGAAGGTTGGTCTTTGAGAAATTGAGAACTAAGATATAGGGAGAAACTATGCGTCCCCATTGATTCGTCCCTTAAGGAGGAGATACTAGGAGAGTGTCATTGCTCTAAGTTTGTCATCCACCCTGGTGGTACAAAAATGTATAGGGACATAAAACGTCAATTTTAGTGGAAGGGAATGAAGAAAGATGTGGAAAGATTCATAGCCCGATGTGCGGTGTGCCAACAAGTGAAAATTGAACATCAAAAGCCCAGAGGATTACTACAGTCCTTACCTATTCTAAAGTAGAAATGGGATCACATCACCATGAACTTCATGTCGGGTTTACCACGGACGTCGCGAGGGCATAATACAGTATGGGTCATTATGGACAGACTCACCAAATCCGCTCATTTCTTGGGAATGAAAATTATGGGTACTTTAGAGACCTTGAACAAGCTCTATATCCATGAGATTATGCGATTACATGGAGTTCCACTCTCGATTGTTTCAGATTGCGATTCTTGATTTGTGGCGTAATTTTGGAAATGTCTACAACAAGCTATAGGGACAGAGTGACACTTTAGCACGACTTTTCATCCCCAAACGGATGGTCAATCCGAAAGGGTGATACAGATTCTGGAGGACATGTTACGTGCTTGTGTGTTGGACTTCAAAGGGAGTTGAAGTGATCATTTGTTGTTAGTGGAGTTTGCATATAACAATAGCTTTTAATCCAGCATTGACATAGCACCTTATGAAGCATTGTATGAGAGACCATGTAGGTCACCGACCTGTTGGCTAGAAGCTGGAGAGAGTAGTTTGTTTGAGCCAGATATTGTTTGAGAGACTACGAAGAAAATCAAACTCATCCGAGAGAGACTACGCACGGCTCAAAGTAGACAGAAAAGCTATGCGGATAGAAGACGAAGACCCTTGGAATTCCAAGAGGAGGACTACGTGTTCCTCAAGGTGTCACCAAAGAAAGGAGTGTTTAGATTCGGCAAGAAGGGGAAATTAGCACCAAGATACATCGGACCCTTTGAAGTGATCAAAGTTATAGGCAAAATGGTGTATCAACTTCAGTCACCAGCTCAGTTGTCAAGGGTACATGAAGTATTCCATGTGTCAATGTTGAGGAAGTGTCAATCGAATACAACGTTTGTCGTGGATTTGGGGGATATTAAAATTCAAGATGGAGCAACCTATAAAGAACAACCTGTGAAGATTCTTGATACCAAGGAGAATGTGCTTCGCAATAAATTTATCAAACTGGTGAAGGTCTTGTGATAGCATCACAGAATGGAGGAAGCTACTTGAGAACCAGAGCTGGAGATGCGAGGAACGTACCCTCATTTGTTCGCTACTTAAGGTAAGTTTCGAGGACGAAACTTTTTTTAAGGGGGTGGATTGTAAACTCTCACATTCGTATTATTAAATATAACAACGTAATTATGTTTTTGAAATACTAATATATGTAATGGAGTATGCATGAACTACGTAGATTGTAAGAGTAGAGATAAAAATGTTAATAGTGTAAAATCGGGTAAATATTTAGTTCAAACTTAGTTTTGAATTGTAAATATATGAAACCATTGGCAATAGAACTTATACCCACTATGTTTGATATACAAATGTATGTTGTATAAATTTGGGTTGATTTTGGAAGGGTTTGGAATGGGTTTCAAATGAAAAATAAAGAAAATAGGCAAATCTGGACAGGACTTATCGGTAGTACGTTGTCCAGTGGATCTGAACTACCGATAGCTCAACAGGTAATAAGTTGTCAGTGGATCCGAACTACCTATAGACCGTTAAAAAATTGAGATTTTATGTTTTAAAACCCCATTTTCACTCCATTTGCTCCCATTCTTTCACCTCACTCTCACCCCAAACCTTTTAGAACCCTAATAGAAATACTTAGAGAGGAAGAGAGAAAGGGAAAACAAGAGTTTTAAGGGTGATTCAAGATCAAATCTTCTTGTCCTTCACACCAAAGCCAAGGAGAAAGGTAGGGGTTTTCTTCTATTCTTGTTCATTGAGACTAGGGCTTGTATATATGTATTCTTTGACTCTAAATATTATATATATGTTATGAAATCATCATTCATTGGTCTTCTTGCAATTATTATTATATTTTAAACAAAGTTATGGTTGAATACCCATGAAATCTCTTTTTCTTGATTTAAACCCTAGTTTTGGGAAATATGGGTTTCTCCCTCTACCTNGTCTTCTTGCAATTATTATTATATTTTAAACAAAGTTATGGTTGAATACCCATGAAATCTCTTTTTCTTGATTTAAACCCTAGTTTTGGGAAATATGAGTTTCTCCCTCTACCTTCACTTAAATTTAGTTTCGAAAACTTTAGTGTTTTGTGTTGAGTATCAAAATGATATCGATGATGATCTCTTGTATTTTCTTCAATTTTTCTATTGAAATACTACATGTGAAATTGGGGATTTATGAAATTGTTGTTATTTGAGGAAATTGTTGGTATTGTATCTCTTGTGTGGTTGTTGAATAAACATGGGCTACTATTAACTTGGTATCGTGGAGTGTGTAGACGCCTTTTTTACTCCGTATGGGTTNATGTGAAATTGGGGATTTATGAAATTGTTGTTATTTGAGGAAATTGTTGGTATTGTATCTCTTGTGTGGTTGTTGGATAAACATGGGCTACTATTAACCTGGTATCGTGGAGTGTGTAGACGCCTTTTTTACTCCGTATGGGTTTGAACTTTTCCTACCACTCGTAGTGGGGTTAGTGCCTTGCTAGGATTAAATCATTATCGCTCACGGGGTATAATGGAAAAATGGTTAGTATACTACTCTTGGGTTGGATACGTCACTGCCATGGTGTTGGCATACGCCCTTCCTAAATGTTGGATATCCTTGCGAGGATTTGTGTGGGTTGTACGTGGGCTAGGATATTTTCGATGGTATTCATGTGAGGTCTTACTCCATACTAGAGATACGAATACAATAGTGGATNCATTATCGCTCACGGGGTATAATGGAAAAATGGTTAGTATACTACTCTTGGGTTGGATACGTCACTGCCATGGTGTTGGCATATGCCCTTCCTAAATGTTGGATATCCTTGCGAGGATTTGTGTGGGTTGTACGTGGGCTAGGATATGTTCGATGGTATTCATGTGAGGTCTTACTCCATACTAGAGATACGAATACAATGGTGGGTTATTGTTTATTGTACCAGAAATAGTTTTTACAAGAATTTTGGGAAGTATGAGATTCGGCAAGAACTTAGGAGAAACGGTTTATGGTGGAATGGATTATTAGTCGTGTATTGGTTTCACTCATGCATTAAATTACTGTTGTTACTTAAACTTGAGATATGTTTAAATGTCCCTGTTTTATTTCAAAATTCATATATGCTATTTGTGAAAGGTGACTGACCGTTTTTATATACTTTTCTAAACCTTGTTCGAGTTTGGAAGGATTTTTCTACAGAGCTTAGTGCTCACCCCCTACATCCGAACATTTTTTAGATTATGTACTGGAGGAGGAGTTGGGAATTGATGAACTGGTACACTGGGAGATTCCCATAGATGGGTAGGTTGTTCCCGAGGTGGACGCTTAGAACAACATTACCTTTGATTTTAGACTAGGAAATTCATTTTGGAAATGTTGTGAAGTCTAAACTTTTTTGTAATTCCGCTGCAAGTTTAAATGTGATTCTTTTGGGATGTAATTATCATAGTCGATCACATTCTTTTGGGATGTAATGGCCATGGTTGACCTATTATTTTGGGATAATATTGTAAATGTTATATTTGATGAATAAAATTTCTTTAATGATGAATTTATTTAGTTGTTTTCATGATGTGAATGGTTTATAGATTGTAATGCCGTCTAAGGTAGGTTTTGAGGCATTATAGAGAAAGGGAAGAACTTTAACCTGATTGCATTCACAGAATCAGTTTGATCATGAAATGTAGCACAAACCTACTCAAAATCTCTTATATGCAAGTAAGGATTTTCAGAATTCATGCCATAAAATTTTGGAAGCAATGCAATCATGCCAGATTTAAAAATAAAATTTGTGGCCTATAATGGAAAAATGATGCATGAAGGTCCAGTATGACGTACAAGTTGCAAATATTCACGCAACGTCCGACTTTGATTAACATTCAAATTATCGACATCATTCTCATCATGATTACTTATTTTGTTATTATGATTCTTATGTTCAGGAAAATTATTTCTCCTGTTATTATTAGGATCTGCAGGCTTTATGTAAGATATATGATTTGGATCAGACGAACCAAATAAATTTTCAAATAGATTATCTAAATCCTCTTTTATCAATCATCCACTCAAATCACAATGCCAAGAACTCATAAACTAATTAATAATTAAAAACAAAGAACCACAACTAATTAGTAAAAATAATAAATAACAGCAAATAAATAAATAAAATAAAATGAAACAAAGTTATCGGATTTGTGAAGAATCATAAACCAAGAAACTTCCTTAATGCTGATACAATGGTGCCTTTGTCTTCAACAATTCCCCAGCAATAGTGCCAAAAACTTGCTACAACTTTAAGTATGTAAACTCAAGCGCAGGTTGTGCAAAGTAATATAAACTCGGAAGACCGAGGTCATACAATCAAGGAATAGAGAAAACAATATTCACCAACTTAGAACAATCAAAAATCTTGTAACCAATTTGTTTAGAGAAAGTGTTTCAATTGATAAAATTAGAATGAATTATTTAAATAAAAAATGTAAAATACTAAAGCATCGGGGAAACCTTTCAAAATCCATACAGTAATGATTAAAGACTTAGTTTCTATACACAAACAAGAATCAAATTGTCAAGTGATTCTAGTTGGAAGATTTAACAATAAAAATGTAGAAATACCACTTTTTATAACCAAAGGTTTATTTAGAAGAATCAAAGAATTACTTACTGATTGTAAGCATTTGTTGTGCCCAAAATCTACAACAAATCAAACTCTCATAACAAATTAATTCCTGACTTAACTATGCAATCCTCTAGTTATATTATTATGTGAAATAATACTAATCAACTTCAATAGGGAATCACTAGTTATTTGTCTCACAGGAAAATTCAATTAATCAATGTATAATGAATCAAGAATCTTTACAGAGCAAAAACATTACTATGAAAATAAAAGTTGAATTAATAAAATATCATTTACCATTAAATCATAAAGTTAATAACAATATTGTATTTCATTGAAGAGTTTCCCTTAGTTTTAGTCAAAAGGCATAGCTAGACATCCTAAACTTCAACTAGAGAAAAAGAATAATAATAAACAAAAATTCATCCCTTTACATCATAATGATTCCTCTATTTATATTTTCCTCGTCCAAGAAGTTTAATCAAATTCCACCTCTTCCTTTAAAGTTTTGCTTTTCAAAAACATGCGTCCGGACGCAAGTCTTCCACCGTCTAGATGCACTTAAATGTGAACGTCAAATCCTAAAAATCTTCACCTGGCCATTCTGAAAACTCCATCCGGACACAAGTCTTTCACCATCTGGATGCGCTTGACAGTGAGTTCCTCTTCAACTTCCACTTACTTCTCTTATGGTAGCTCCCATTCAGCTCAAATATCTGTAAAATAAAAATATTTCATCTATTACTACCATATATCAAATCTTTGAATAAATTAGTACATATATCAATCCATTGTGTATAAATGACTAGACTTACCCATCTAATTACTACATTTTCCACTCCTAATCACAATTGATTTACATGGTGTAGTTATTAGATTATATAGAGGGGCAGTTACTGAATTGTTTGGCATTCATTTGTTCAATTATTATTATTTTATTGACTGGTGATATTACGTAGAGGTAATGACGTTATGTCATCATTATATTTTATATTTTCTCCATGGGGAGATTGATATGTGACGTCTTTAAGACAAGTGCTAAAAGATCTAATCAGAGTCAAACTTAGATTTGAAAAAAGAACATTTCCCTTATTAGCCAGAGTACAAGTGTACCCTTTAATCTTTCGTAAAGGTGGATTAAGCAAAAAAAAAAAAAAAAACGGTTATTTTTTTTTCTAAATAGTATCAGCGTCCTCGTTGAGAGTTGCTCCGCGAGGCATCCAATAGTCTGTAATTTGGTCTTCGTTTGTATATATCTTGGTCGATTTGATTGTGTTCTCTACCAAATTGAACTGTTTTGATTGAACCAAGCAATATTTCTGTGGTGTTGTAACATCAATGTCCAAAAAGTTGTCCAATAACTGCTAAAGTGGGTTTACTAATCTCTTCAAGCTAGTTTGAATGGAAAGGCCTTATAGCTATGACCTTGAGATCTTAAGTTCGAGTACGATATCTTGGTTGATTGCATGCATCTCAAGTTAATGTCGTACTTGTGAGTTCAATTTGTAAATGAGACATTTGGTTACAAAGGTAAAGTCAGGAAATTTTATTTGGTTAAACTAGTCGTCAAAAACTTTATATAGTATGGTTGTAAGTTACCGAAGAGTTGAGTATATTGAGTTTATTGCGGTCAAATGGTGGTTGACATGGAATCAATCAATCCTGAACGAAGTTGCAATAGTTTGTCACCATCCATTTCTATCATCCAACATTTCTTTTTTTCACCTCTAAAACATCAATGGTCGATTCTAGTGGCCCCTCAATTATTTCTGTTGTTCAGAAATCTCTTCCCCAACCGCCACTTTGAGTCTTTATAACTAAAGGGAAGGACTCATAAAGCCGTAATCTGAAAACTATACAAAATTATGAAGTACGGATTTATTCTTGATGAGTTCAAACAACTTATGAGATAACCCATTAGATCTGTCTAATGAGTCAATATGAATTTTAATACACACAACTTACATACAACGCGAAACAAACTGTTCCATACATATCAATTGTACCAATTTTAACACGATAAGAAGTGAAGCCAACATGATACGCTCATTGCCACCCCTATTGAAAGAGGTGATCACGTTGGTAAATTCTTAATTGAGAGATACCCTCCCAAAATAAGGACTTGGAGTACAATAATCAATGGGAGAAAAAGTTGGTGAAGAGATATAAGAATTGGAAATGTTTCTCCTCACACAATATTATTGCCAATTAGGTGTTATAGTATCCCATGCGTTCCACATTTCTCCACAATTTTTCTAGGTAGGTTTTGGTCTAAAATAGGCTACATCCATGCCATCCATATGTTTATGACAAAGTCCATTATGTCATGGTATGCATGGTATAAGGCAAAGACTTTTTTGTGGGTAGTGGGGTGAACTTTGACATATGTCATAGAGGAGTTTTATGGAATTTCACTGCTTCTTTTTTTTTTTTTTGGGCAAAGTTATTTTCTTTTGTTTATTTCAATTACAAGAGGGTCATATGCAGTAAATGCTGAATTGTTGAATTCAAGTTTCCTAACTTACCTAACCCAAGGCCTTACCTTTTTGTACAAGCTGATAAGTAGAGTCAGGGTATTAACTTGGTTGGGAATGAGGAAAGAGATCTTCTAGACCACGCTATATGCAGAAACCTTGTATAATGAAGACGACATTTACGAAACTTCTCTAAAATAGACTAATCTAGAAGAAGCCTGCTTCCGATTGTAAATGGTTGAAGTTACTCAAGCGCATTTTAGCCAACATAGGGTCACATTTAGTGGTCGCCATGAAAAGTCATGATAAATATGATCGTATTGAGTTCTCAAATTATGTTTTAAGGTCCATCGTTATAATGTTATGGGACATTGTCCACACAACCTACACTAGATTAGTGACAAAGATGTGGGGCTAATAACTAAAAGATTATGGGTTCGAAGATGGAGACAGTCACTATATTCTTTTAATATTAAATTATTTAGAATGATTTCAATAATTTGAATACGTCCCCACCAATATACAATATACAATTGACGATCTAATATTTTGGGAAATAAAAGAATCTGATGATGGAATGAATTATAATCCGTCTATAATTCCTTCGCGTTTCAAAATTATGCCAAGAAAAAAAGAGAGAGTAAACTGGAAGAATCCCAAAACACAAATTCCAATTCCTAACATTTGCAATGAAGTCATCTGCTGTATGCTGTTCCCGTTCGTAAATGTCAAGCTTTTACTTCAAATTGAAGCAACATTCGTTTGATCATATTCCCAAATGAAAAAGTAAAAATTCAATAGACAATTAACTCTTCGCTTTCGGAGTTTGAATATAAATATATTATGGGTAATTCGTGTTTGAAGACACGGTGCAATGTAAATAAAAAGTGATGGATTGGGAGGGGAGAATTCAATGTGAATGATTTTAAGAGAGATGTTGGTGGCCGTTATATGAATTTAGTTGATACCATTAGATAGATTTATTGAAGTCTATCATGCTTTATATTATTGATAATCTTGTTGAAAATTTACTTGTCTGTTCAAAGAAGGAAGAGTTAAAAGTGTTTAGAAATTTTAGTGGTTGGCTTGAAAAGTAGGATGAAGACCTATTGAAAATCAAGATGCTGAGATTATAGACTAGTTTGAAACTAGTCCTTATACACTGAACAGTACTTTTTTAGCTTCTTTAAATTGTGGATAAATTATATTTTGACCCCCTCTTCATCATATCACAATTGCCACCACTGCCTTTCACACTTCATTGTTGCCACTTCTACCACCCAACAATCACCTGCACCACCATCCCCCATGCACAACCATCACCCTCAATGTGGTGGTGATGATGAGGGCAAATGTGAGAGAGATAGAGATAGTGTTGGTAACAGTACTAACGGTAGGTGATGGTAGCGAGGGTAGTGGCAGATATGATGGAGTGATGGTAGTGATTGTGGTGATGGTGCTGAAGGGGGCTGAGGGCTATGGGCTAAGGTAGGAGGTGGTGGTGGTTGGGTGGCAGTGGTGTTGTTGTTGGTGATGGTAGTGGTGGTCAAAATTGCTACCCCTAGTCGTAGGTATATATATTGCATGAAAGGAAGAAAATTTTCAAGAATTAGGCAGTGGGCACCCCCCCTCTGCCCATGAGTGGGTAGCACAAGAGCTTTTAGCAAGAAATAGACATAACATAATTATTAAGCCAACTTTATGTTAAAATAGCAAATCACTAAGTAACAAATGCAACTGACCCTACACCTCAGAGGTATGCATTTCCTACCCGAGGATGTTCCTTTTAATGAGTCATTGGCTGAAATTTTTCTAGGTTTTCGTTTGTCATAGGTTGGTGTATTTTAATTAATTTTATCCTGCATTAATTAGGCAAGTGAATTAATTATATTAGAAAATAATATTTTTACTTGGTTATATCGAATGTAATGGTTATACACGATTTATACACAACACGAATCCGATATGATACGATTTGTTAGACACGAATTAATAAATGAATTGGATATGAGTGAAGTATTTTTTGACACGAATCCGATAAGATTCAACATGAACCGATCTCACTCAACATGATTGACACGCCTAGTTATCATCTAATTTCGAGAATCACAGGCATCTAGTCTACAATTTCAATAAGCCCAAGAAAATGTAAACCATCGTAGTAATTAACCATCGTAGTCATTGCGTATGCATTTTTATAGTAGAATAAATCTTGTGAAATGCAAGCCATGGTAGAAATGTAAAACACGTTTGATGACTAATAGAAGACGTAAGGTTTTGAGCTTTTTCAACTACTTTAACAAAAAGTTTGCGCACCAGCACTAATCAAAACTCTTATGGTGCAATATGTAGCTGCCTTAAACCCCATTAGAACTTTTTGTTAGTCAATAGCCAAATAAATAAAGTTTAAGAAAAATTAAAGTACACCCAAAAATTAATTAGATAAAGTCAAGAAAAATATACGGTAAGTCCGAAAGAAATTCAATCATATCAATTTACGATTCAATTGTATTATAGTTAGGGTTAATTATNAAAGAAATTCAATCATATCAATTTACGATTCAATTGTATTATAGTTAGGGTTAATTATGTTTTTCCCCTCAAACTACGAGATTAGTGTTACTTTACCTCCTCTATTTTTGAATTTCTTACGTTATCCCCTCAACCACTCTAATTGTTTTACATTGTCCAAAATGCAAACGTCAATTATTTTTTAGACGAAAATTGTTAATATGCTAGGATAAAGTAAAATAAAATCAGATAGTTCGGGAAAGTAAAATGAGATAATTTTTTGTAGGATTTATAATGGACGTGTTTACCCATGACCGGATCCAGTTTGACCTACCTATGCCAATTTCGACCCTCCTGTGAAACTTGGTTAGATCACATTGGAAGGATGTGTCGATGACATTCCCAAATGGACTTTTAGCTAAAATCTGCACCCTACTCTTTGTGGAACCTTAGAGGTTCATTAGAAGCTTCAAACCTCCTCACCTAGTTTGGATTGAAGCCGTTCAAACGTGTGTAAATCTAATAACTATAGTTGAAAATGCAATATATGAAACATAATAGTTAAACATTCGATATCATGTTTTTAATCAATCTCAATCTATTGAATTGAGTCATAATTTAATGAGATTTAATCGTAAATTTCGATACGATGTTTTTTTTTTCTGATCAACGAGAACTACAGAACTCACGCTTAAAAGTGCAAGTTCCATAACACTTTTAATACGATATTGAAAAGTGAATTTGGATATGGTAACTTTTGCAATAAAGTCAATGCTTGAATGGCATATGCACTTTCATCACAAAGATTAAGAATTTTACCGACTGATTAGAAGAAAAAATAACACAGAAGGGACAAGTCACTTAAGCTAATGGGATTCCATGGGCCCACTCAAATGGTGGAGATAAAGTTAATGTGGACCACCACATTATGTAGAAATATAAGGATGCCCATTGCCTTACGGTTCCTGAAAATGCATAATGAAATAGAAGTCGAATCTTCATTCTGTAAAGTTCTTAGATTTCTGCAGATAAACCTGTAAAATATTGTATCTAATATTTAATTTGTTTTGTGCTTCAAAAAGTAAATGATGACAACTCATAATAGATTTCTGTTTTTGGTGGTGAAAGTGTTTTTTTTTTTTGGGGGTTCTAGCGAAGGATTGGGAATTCATTCTTATAATCTGTTTTTTTTTTTTTCAATTTTATTTGTTGATTATATTTGTAATTTGAGATTGAACAGAGGTGGGTTGGGAGTAAATTAGTGGTCATGGTCGTGGTTAGAAGTTGGTATTTCTGAAGTTGGGTATGGTGGTGGGCATGAGTCAATGTAGTGTGAAATTGGTGAAATGTCTGTCAATGGATTAGANTTTGTTGATTATATTTGTAATTTGAGATTGAACAGAGGTGGGTTGGGAGTAAATTAGTGGTCATGGTCGTGGTTAGAAGTTGGTATTTCTGAAGTTGGGTATGGTGGTGGGCATGAGTCAATGTAGTGTGAAATTGGTGAAATGTCTGTCAATGGATTAGATTTTAATCCAAATTTGGATCTGTTTAGCAAGATATGGATTAAAATTTTCACCCGAATCCTATCCGGCATATATATATATATATACACTTAATATTTATACATACATACATACTTAGTTAGATTAAAAATAAAATTGACATGAAATCATTGAAATAGAATGGTTGGTTAGTTAAATTAGATTGAAAGTTAGGTGGAATTTGCTAAAACTATTATTTTTTTAATGAAATTTTATTGGAATTCAAAATTTTGGATTGACTTGGATAATCGGACTAGCTGTCTGATCATTAGCCGATACAGATATGAATTAAGATTTTAAAATTCGTCAGATAAACAAATTGGATTCAAAATTCAAATTTGTATTTGAACAAATCAAGATTCGGTTCAGAACCGATTCATTGACAACCCCTAATGGGTGGGAACGATTGACTCACTATGTGTGGTGTATTTGTGTGTGAATTTATCTATGCATTAGGGATGGTGAATGGGGGGAGGGTATGAAGAAAGTCAAGGACATGGGGTTGTTTGATTTTAGGGTTAGTTTTGTTCACACAAAGGTGTGTGGAGAATACTATGGATCTTCCTCTAAAACTTCTCTCATTCCTCTTTTCTTTGTTCAGCCCACTGCATTAATTGAATATTGTTGAGTCTATCTATGCAGAAAATATACTAATTATCTAGTAAAGTTTTGGGGATAGGAGTTTGCATTTTGCAAGTTTCTAATTAAAAAGTAAAATTGTAATGTGACATTTTAAAAATAATAGGAAATGTTCATGAAATTAGAAAATTTTACAAGGGATATCATTGAAATTTACCCATTCATATCTTAAGGTCTCAACCGTCAATCTCGCCAGAGACATCTTGGTTGACCTAGTACTATTTGTAGATGATGGTGGGTTTTCAGTAGGAATTTTTTAGGACATTGAAGGAATGTACAAGTAGGGCCCTTGTTAACTTTAATTTGACAAAGCATCGCTTAGGATGTGAAGGGTGTGTATTCCCTCCATACACAAAATAACAATCTTCTTACATGGAGATGAGTCATGAATGATACTGATGAAAAACAATGTCTAAGGGCGGCTCACTAATGACTAAAAATGAGTAGGAGAATAAAAAAATCCATCGCCCAACCGTTCAAGCGTAATGTAGTGGTGTGAATTATCTCGGAATCTCAATTGTCAAATTCTTGTAAGAGACCCGATACATGTAAGTTATAACTAATTCTAGGTATTCCAAATTTAGAGTGTTTCAACTTGTTCTATAGAAGTACGCATGATTCCCGACTTTTAAAAACATGGATTAGTTGTGTACTTTTAATGAGAATAGGGTGCACCTAGGATTAAATAAAAAAACTTCAAATTCTTTCGCACATTGAAAAATTATAATTTAAGCTTTCTTCCAAAAAAAAAAAAAGAAAAGAAGGGAAAGATTATAATTTAAGCAAAGAAGACGCCAAGAAGATAAAGTAGAAATGTAGAAGGTTGGAAATACAATAAAAAGACTTTTATCTTTCGGCCCACTTTCCACGCACACACACGCACATACATTGGCAGATATTGTCTTCTTACCAAACCGAAAGCCAAACTAAAGCTACCAAACCAACCTGTTCTCCACATTTCTTCATCTGTACTGTCACTTCTGCCTCAAACCAATACGAGGGGAGGGGGGAGAGAGAAGGTGTGGGGGAAGGGGGTTTGGGTGTTTGGTCACCATCGACTCCTTTGAACTATATTTGGTAGGCTTGAGTTCGATTTGTTGTTTATAATGTGATATGTAAATATTTGCCACAAAGAAGAAATAATGTAGTAATGCGATAAGACGTCAAGTTTATGATGTCATAAAGCATTGTCCTTCAATGCCAAACCAACAAGGGACGATAGGTTGGTATCATAAGAGAGAAGGTGGGGGGGGGGGGGGGGGGGG
>CAUOFW020002580.1:499433-535787 GCA_963454935.2 Ilex paraguariensis
GGAAGAAGAGGGGGGGGGGGGGGGGGGGGGGGGGGGAATGGTGGGCTCAAGTTAAATTTGTTTTTTGACGTAAAATGTGAATATTTGCTATAATGAAGAAATAATGTAGTTGTTAACCTCTTATTTTTTATCAAGTGATTGTTGTTGTTAGAGTAAGTTGTGTGGTTTTTGGAAATTTTAAAGTCCAAGTTAAAATCTTGGCCACAGTACGAAAAAGAACCGAGATGAAGTGAAGCAAAAAATCTAGAACTCGAGTTGAGCTTGAGTGAAAATTGAAGTTCGATGACCTAACTTAAGCCTACGATAATAAACTTGAACTGAGCTTGAGCAAAACAAAAGCTTAACCCGGTTAAATACCTCTAATCTAGATAACTTTGACATTTGGAATATGGATAGAGGCTCATTCTTAAATAATTGAAGTGCGTTCACTTTCTCTGATTGTTTAATTATATGTTGAAGTTCGACTATATACATAACCGCACAATGTGAACTTTATTGTCAAAATTCTAACTAAATTGGTTGAAGTTCAACCCCACCTCAAACGATTCAGATTAATATCTAACTTAGTGGTACAATTGTATTTAAAATTTAGCTTCCATTATTTATAATTTCGGGACATGTTATTAATTATAAAAAATAATTACTCATCTTTAATATAAAATAAGGAAGACTATATAATAAAAATTTACTTGAATGAAAGGAGATTATAAGATCCATTTAATATATTTTTTAATTCTTTTGATTTTAAATTACTTAAAATAAATCTAAATTAATTTTATTGTATTTAAATGAATTCACCATCAATACCCAATAAAAAAATGGACAAAATATATTTTTGATTTTCAAATTATGCACTTTGAAACCACCAAAACAAAGCATGCAGGATCGCAAGAAAGGTGGGCGTGGCACACGTTTGCCTCGTAACGAAGCAAAGCATCAACCTCACGCGCTTAGGCTGAGAGTGGTTGAAATTTCAGGTGCAAAATAAAGACTCAATCCTCCACATCTATTACTGGTATTGACTGAGCAGCCAAAACACATTAAATTCCATACATTGTTTCTGACCAATCGTAGCTTAGAAACTTCAATACCCAATACCCAATTCCAAAATAATTAATTAATCAGAACCCCAATTAATAAATCATCAATCTCACCAATAAATAAAAAGAGGGGCAAATTACACTTTATACCCTTAGAAATTTAAGAATTTTCAATTTGTAACTTCAAATATTAGATTCTCCACATTGTATCCTTAACATATCAAAAAAAGTTGCAATGTAATCCTTTTGTAAGTTTTTGTTACTTATTCCATCAGCATTAATAGAGTAATTTTTAACGAAATAAATAATAGATGTTCACGAAAGAATTGTATTGCAANTATTCCGTCAGCATTAATAGAGTAATTTTTAATGGAATAAGTAATAGATGCTCACGAAAGAATTGTATTGCAACACTTTTAAAATATTAAATGTGTAATATAAAAAATTTATTTCTAAATGTTTTATCTTGATAAAATTATTCTAAATGAAATAACTTGATCATTAAAAATAATTATTTTTAATAGGGTATTAAATAATTTTCAACACATTAGTGCCNAACACTTTTAAAATATTAAATGTGTAATATAAAAAATTTATTTCTAAATGTTTTATTTTGATAAAATTATTCTAAATGAAATAACTTGATCATTAAAAATAATTATTTTTTAATAGGGTATTAAATAATTTTCAACACATTAGTGCCATCCAAATTCCACACGGTTTCTAACCAATCATAGCTAAGAATTACCTACAACCCTAATTAACATATCAGAACCCCCCATTAATAAAGGGTTAATTATAAATTAAACTCCAAAAAATTGTTCAAATCTCCATTTTCACCCTTAAAGATCAAAATCTCAACTTACACCCTCAAAAATAAAAATTTGTATCAATGTGTACCCCCAAAGATAAAAATTCTCATTTTGTACCCTCAAAGATAGAAATTTGTATCAATGTTCACCTAAAATTAACTGTCGTCAATTTGCTGTCTGAAACTAAATTGATAAATTATACCTAGATCCCCTCATAATTTTGAACTATAGAGCATATCGAACCCACCAAAAAAAAAGTAATATAAAATTATATTTTTTATTAAAATAAAATTTTTTTTTTAACAATTATATTAACATATATCAATTAAAAATAGTTACGAGTTACATGTGAACAAACGTGTTAAAAATTATTTAATAAAAAATATAATTGTTAAATGACAAACATGAGGAGATTTAAGTTTAATTTATCAATTAATTTTAGGTAGTAAACTGACGACGATTAGTTTAGGTGCACANACATATCAGAACCCCCCATTAATAAAGGGTTAATTATAAATTAAACTCCAAAAAATCATTCGAATCTCCATTTTCACCCTCAAAGATCAAAATCTCAACTTACACCCTCAAAAATAAAAATTTGTATCAATGTGTACCCCCAAAGATAAAAAATCTCATTTTGTACCCTCAAAGATAAAAATTTGTATCAATGTTCACCTAAAATTAACTGCCGTCAATTTGCTGTCTAAAACTAAATTGATAAATTATACCTAAATCCCCTCATAATTTTGAACTATAGAGCATATCGAACCCACAAAAAAAAAAGTAATATAAAATTATATTTTTTATTAAAATAAAATTATTTTTTTAACAATTATATTAACATATATCAATTAAAAATAGTTACGTGTTACATGTGAACAAACATGTTAAAAATTATTTAATAAAAAATATAATTGCTAAATGACAAACATGAGGGAATTTAAGTTTAATTTATCAATTAATTTTAGGTAGTAAACTGACGACGATTAGTTTAGGTGCATATTGATATAAATTTCTATTTTTAAGGATATAAATTGAGATTTTTGATCTTTGAGGGTGTATATTAATATAAATTTTTATTTTTAAGGGTGTAAATTGAGATTGTTGATCTTTGGGGGTACATATTAATATAAAATTCTATTTTTGAGGATGTAAATTAAAATTTTTTATTTTTAAAGTACAAATTAAAATTCAAACGATATTTCAGAATGTAATTTATAATTAATCCATTAATAAATCATCAAGCTGCCCAATAAGCAAAGAGNTTGAGATTGTTGATCTTTGGGGGTACATATTAATATAAAATTCTATTTTTGAGGATATAAATTAAAATTTTTATTTTTAAAGTACAAATTAAAATTCAAACGATATTTCAGAATGTAGTTTATAATTAATCCATTAATAAATCATCAAGCTGCCCAATAAGCAAAGGGAAAGAGCAGTAAAAGACCAAAAAAAATAAGAAAAAGTGAAAGGATTTCGTTTTCACTGACATAAACCCTAAGGTGGATAAAGTTGACTGCAAAAGAAAGAAAGTTAGAGAGAGAGAAAGAAGGGTATACAGAAAGATTGTGTGTGTATATGTATGTATTATGTAAGCCCATATGTGTGTGTATTTTTTTAATGTGGTGAGGAGTGAAAATGAAAGCATTGCCGGGAAAGAGGGGAAAGAAAGAGGGGTTGCTCTTGCTGTTGAAGAAGAAGCAGATGGTATTCAGGGAGATGCGAGCCATACATACTCAGTGCAATAGAAAAGGAACCTACTCCGTACTCTTTCTTTTCCTCCTTTTCATTCTCATCCTCTTTGTTATTTAGATTTCCATTTTCATTCTCTCTCTCTTGAAATTAACTTGCTAGAAACACAATACTCCCACCTCCTTTCTTGATTCTTTTGATCTGGGTTTTCCTCTCTGACCCTTTTTCTGTCGAAATCAAGAACTTTCTTCTTGTTGCTGGTTGTTTTTAGGCTTAATTTTATGGGTTTGGTGCTCAATCTCTGGATCTTGTTTTGGTTATGGCTAAATTAAACTTGGGATCGAATCTTTGCGATTCCAGGATTGGTTAGCTAGGTTCAGGTCTTGGCAATCTCTAGTTCTTAATGTTTTTTATGGACTGAGAGAAGGAAATATACTGTTGTTGTTTTGATTTGTTGTGGTTGTGTCATTATATTAACAGGATTCAGTGTAAATAGAGTCAGATTTTCTGTGAATCAATGGTAACCATCGATATCCTCCTTTTCGCTATTTTGTGATTCCAGGAGGAATTTTTTCCATTTCTCTTGAAATTTTACTTGTTTCCCAAAAGAAGAGAAAAATTAAAATCAGCATAACTAGGGTGTTGGAAGAAAAAAAGCCCACCTTTTTTCTTGTGGGTTGATAGTTTTTTTTTTCCTATTGATCGGATATTCTCTCTCTTTTTGGTATCAACAAATCCGATAAGTTCAATTGGATTGTATATCTTTGGTAGTTTTGTTTTAATTAGGAGGAGAAGAAGAGTGATATAGGTTTAGCTTGGTGGATAAATTGGTGGTTTTCCTTTGTGGATCATTGCGGTCTATGGGAATACCCGATAGTTCACTATCAGATTTTATAGAGAAGGTTAGGTCTTGGATTTCGTGGGGACCAACTGATCTAACTTCCTTGTCCAGTGGATTCGAAATGGCTAATAACAGGTGCAAAATGTGTTCAGAGTGCGAGATGAACCTTTCAGAATCTTCCTTCAAGTACCACTGCCAAAACTGTGGTCGGCCATTGTGTAGGAATTGCATTCGTGGCTATGTTTCTTTAGGTGCTGTAGCATCTGGTGATTTGAATAGCCTGCCAGAAGCTGGGCTTGAAATTAAATCCTGCAAGTTTTGCTCCGACCTTAGTCTTAGGCACAAAGGTGAAGGGAGGTATAGTGATAAAATCTATCCTGCCGAGTCGCCTCGACAAAGCCCTGAACCACCTTCGCCAAGTTTCAGTGGTGGTGATAGATGTGATGGTTATCCTCCCCAAACTGCGACCAGTAGTGTGACTTCAATTACTAGCCATCCTTCTCCAGTATCTGTTCGTCGCACTTCTAGCAGGTATATAGTGATATATGTCATCCATGAAAAGGTTTCCTCACTATGGGATCTTTAGTTTCCTAAAATCCTTGCATATAGATAGGATGGAGTTATATGGTGTTGAATTATGCATCTAATGAATGTTATTGAGTACTCCTGTCAGTATTTTTTATGCATACTTTTGATTTCTATTTCTTCTATATTTTTTTTTTCCGGTTTTGGTTATGCGATTCCTAAATTTGTTTCAAGATTGAATTCTTTGCTCTAATATTGGAGGCAGTTGTAATAAATGACCAGCTGGGGTTGGAGACCAGAAGTAAAACATTTAATTTTCATGAAATCTCTTAAATTTTCTCTTAGTTTTGTCTGTACTTGCTGCTTTATTGTGCAAGTGATTCATTAATTCTGTGTCAATGATTATAGGAATGATGAAGATGTGGGAGAGGAATCCATAAATCACCTTTATTGCCCATCTAGTGAATGCTGTCATGAAGCTTCAGATATAGATTTGAGTAGTGTTAGTGCTAGACTTGAGTTTTATAGTTTTACGTCTGTTGGATCAAGTCTTTCAGACAGCCCCTCTGGGATTCATATTATTTCCGATAGAGTTGGGCATTCTGTACAGCGAGAGGCAGGGGAAGCCCCACGTCCTCAGAATGATGGTTCCTTTAAACAAGAAACCATGGATGTGTTGGATATGCCACAGACAGCAACTGTGGATCCAGAGAATGCTGATGATTGTGCTGATGATATTTTGATATTCCGGGATCAATTTGAGAGATTGCAAAAGCCTTTGGATTTTGAAAACAATGGTCTCATTTGGTTTCCTCCGCCGCCTGAGGATGAAGATGATGAGGCAGAAAACAGTTTCTTTGCATATAATGATGAGGATGATGAAATTGGAGAATCAGGTGCGATATTTTCATCTAGCGGTAGCTTTGATAGCATGTTCCCAGCAAAGGAGAAACAGAATGAAAGTCATAAGGAACCTTTAAGAACTGTGGTTCAAGGGCATTTTAGGGCCCTTGTCTCACAGCTGTTACAAGGGGTGGGCATCGAGGCCGGCAGAGAAAACAGCACAGAAGACTGGCTAGACATAGTTACGACAATAGCATGGCAAGCTGCAGACTTTGTGAAACCAGATACAAGTGGAGGAGGCAGTATGGATCCTGGTGATTATGTAAAAGTTAAGTGTATTGCATCAGGAAGTCCTGGCGAGAGGTACAATATCCCCTCCTTTTTTTCATTTTTTTAGTAACTCCATTCAAAGACACTCCATATTTTCTTTTGTGCTATTAGTCTTGCCAATTAATAGATTATTTATTTTTGTATGCAGCACACTCGTTAAAGGAGTAGTTTGTACAAAAAATATAAAACACAAACGCATGACTTCTCAATACAAAAACCCTAGATTACTTCTTTTAGGAGGAGCACTGGAGTACCAAAGAGTGCCAAATCAGCTGGCATCTTTTGATACATTATTGCAGCAGGTTCTTTCTTAAACAACTTATTCGTCTTTCTGGTGAGATCAGAGCAATTTGGCTTGAGTTCATGAATTTTTTTTTTTTCAAACAGGAAATTGATCACCTGAAGGTGATTGTTTCAAGGATAGAGGCCCACCGTCCAAATGTGCTGCTGGTAGAGAAAAGTGTATCTTCATATGCCCAAGAGTATCTACTAGCAAAGGAGATCTCTTTAGTGTTAAATGTTAGGAGACCACTATTGGAGCGGATAGCCAGGTGCACTGGTGCTCACATAACTCCATCAACTGATAAAATTTCTACAACACGGTTGGGACACTGTGAACTGTTTCGGTTAGAAAAAATGGTTGAAGAACATGAAAATGCCAATCAGTTTAACAAGAGGCCTTCCAAAACCTTGATGTTTTTTGAAGGTTGTCCCAGGCGTTTAGGTTGCACGGTAATGCTCTATATGTCAATCCATTTAAGCCATCATTGAATAAAAATCTGGTACGGTTGATATTTTGAATGTGATGAGTAAGACGGGTGTGATATAACTGGATTATGCTGGCATGCATTTCTTTTGTTGCTGTCTTGCCAATTGACCAAGTTCATGAGTTGTATTTTTTTCCTATAGCATGGACCGGTGAAGTATAGTGCATGCATTAAGTATAGTGCAGAATGTTGTTTATTTAACCATGCAAATTGAAAAGCTGTCAGCTCCACTACAGTCTACCATGATACTGTCCAAAATTGTGAACCATTTATTACGGATGTTCTCTATGTCTGAAATTTTACACCCAATCAGATTATATTTTTGGAATTTGGGTGATTGGCATCTTCTAGGTTAAAACTATCCCTATTTTGTGATTGGATTCCATTCTGCTGCATCCTATATAAATGTGCAGTCAATCCCCAGTTTGATGCCATTCACTGTTGTATTTTTTTTTCTCCCTGAATCAATGCAGTTATATTCCGCAGCAATATCTGTTCTCAGTGATATTGCTACCTGTGTCAACCCAAGAAGTCCACCATAGAAAAAATTATTCTAAAAGGATTTTAATGAAGAATGTCAGGGCGCAGTATAATACATTGAGGCTTTGCTTTATGATTAAAAGTCATCATTCCTTTCTCTATGCAATTGGAGAATCACTTGTTTTAGATAATGGGCATCCTTTTATTTTTATTCTTTATCTTTTGTTTCTTTTTGTACTCTTGCCCCACTTTGATCTTTCAAAAGTCTTCATATTGTTGAACCAACCAACTCAATCTGGGTTGGACATTACAACTGCGTGCATAATGTATGGTACTGTGAAATTATGAGCCTTAACAATGCTCCCTCCCACAGTAAGGCTTAAATTATTATCTTTGCTGCACTTGTTTCAGACCTCAACCTGCTTCATGCTTGTTTTCGATAGAGCACTTAAAAAATACACACATGTGCTGCATCTCTTCTGGTTTTCCTTTCTGTGCATTCCCCTTGCATGGTGTACAGCCATGTGCGATATCTTTTGCTTCTTTACCTCAATCATGAACCTGAAGTTATGTCGGTCTTAATTTAAAAGAGGATCACAGCCACATGATGTTGAGAAAAAGGCTTTTCTAATAAATTTTTTCCTCTCCCTATGTTGGAAAAGAAATATACTCCTCTTGTGTCCAGCATATAAAACAGAAATAAGAGAAAACCTTGATGTCGTGGGTTACTAGTGTAAGAAATTTAAGCAGCTAACAGAAATATTAAGCAAATGTGATTCTATGTATGTCTATGTTGATCCACCTTCCTATAATGTGGTAAAAGTTGTGCATAATGTTAAGTGGTATTTAACAAGTGACAGTGCAGCAAGGTGCTGAAAAATGACTTTCAACATAATTAAATGGAATTGGTTTCACTTGGTATTGGTCCTGCATTGTGAGTTTTTAACCTGTTCGTTTGCAGACCATTGGAGCATTAGCTGCTTCATTATAGCATATTATGGCTTGCTCCTGATGCCCTAATGTTTGATGTAAGAAACATATTTGTTGTCTATTTGGTGTCTTGAAATCATTATTGAGGCAAACCATTGAAAAATTCCTTGGGCATTATGACGTTTTTGCTGCAATATTGGGATAATATTCTATGTTTTTTTAATGAAAATTTAATTTTATAACCTACAATTCATTTGCTTTTTCGCATTTATCAGGCCATCTGGATTGTTTCTGTTTTCTAATGGGTCATTGGCTAGTTTAGTGGCAGAACATTCAGACCAAGAAACTCAATGTGTCATGTATTTGAAATTGAGTGTAGTTACTTTATAAGTATATTGCCAAAGGTTAGATCTTCACCTTGTCCAACCCTCGTGATAAGGGTCTGTCCTTTTTTTTTTTTTTGTCCTTGTCTTCGAACATACCCACCAACAAACCACCACCCCAAAGAAAACCTGGAAAAAGTTATATTTTTCCAAAAAAAATCAGGCCTCATAAGAAAAATGAGCAATTCGTATGATGTCAAATGCCTGCCTCCCCGCACAAGCATTGCCGCATAAATAATTTTAGCACTCACGTGACTTTCATTTTCTCATTTTTCGTTACAGTTGCCAACACCACTCTATTCCGAAAAGAAAGCCTATTTTCTCTGTTTCTTCATCTTTAAAGTTTAAACATTAATGCACTAAAAGCACCCTAGGTTGGCTGGGTTGTAATTGGGTAAACAATCAGCGTCATCTTGGGCTTATATATATCTGTGAATTTTCGCAGGTCCTGCTGAAGGGCTTATGTCAAGAGGAACTAAAGAAGGTTAAAAATGTTGTTCAATATGCGGTGTTTGCTGCATACCATCTGTCTCTGGAGACTTCCTTTCTTGCTGACGAGGGTGCCAGTCTACCTAAACTTGCATTAAAACCATCAATTGCCATACCAGAGAGGACAACTGCTGATAATGCCGTTTCAGTTATCCCTAATTCTATTTTGGCCAGCAGTTATCAAGAAATTGCTGATATCCCAGAATTTAAAGAAGGACAAACAGGTCTAAATTTGGAGCTCGCGAAGCAGGAAATGTCGTTTGAGCTTCAAGATGCTGATCGTTATTCTTCTCCTACACTCAGCAAGTGCAGAGTTGGTGTTGCTTTTCCTGATGCACCCCGTTGTGAAATAGCATCTAATGTGGCTTTGGAGGATTTAAGGCCCGCTGTGCTTCCTTCTGAGATGAAGGATGATATCCTGGATGAGTCCCTGGAAACTACAGGCCAAGGGGAGAGGCGACCAAGGGAACTCTTTCAAGTGGCAAATATTGATGAAATTGAAGCCTCCAGTGAATACTATTCAGCCACTGACAGTCACCAGAGCATACTAGTGTCTTTTTCTTGCCATTGTGTGCTGAATGGTACTGTATGCGAACGCTCCCGACTCCTGCGCATCAAGTTCTATGGCTGTTTCGATAAGCCACTTGGAAGGTATCTTCGAGATGATCTGTTTGATCAGGTAACCTTTCATTCGGGTCGATTTCTATTACTTGGGAAGGGTTGTTAGACTGGGATTTATTAATTTGTTGCACCTTTTGTTGCTAGACATCTTGCTGTCGATCATGTAAAGAGCCAGCTGAAGCCCATGTCCAATGCTATACACATCAACAGGGAAATCTCACAATAAATGTTAGACGCCTTCCTTCAGTGAAGCTACCTGGGGAGCGGGATGGGAAAATATGGATGTGGCATAGATGTCTCAGGTGTGCACAATTAGATGGAGTTCCACCAGCAACCCGCAGAGTGGTCATGTCTGATGCTGCTTGGGGACTTTCTTTTGGAAAGTTTTTGGAACTCAGTTTTTCGAACCATGCAACTGCTAATCGTGTTGCCACTTGTGGTCATTCTTTACAAAGGGACTGCCTTCGTTACTATGGGTACATGCTTTTAATATGAACGTGCTTTGATTTTCTTCGTTTTGTGTGTAATGTCGTGTATGATTGAATCTGATGGTGTTGATCAACAGAAGTTTTCTTGTTTGCTTAAATAGGTTTGGGAGTATGGTTGCATTCTTCCGATATTGTCCTATCAATATTCTTTCTGTCTGTTTGCCCCCGTCAGTGCTCGAGTTCAATGGTCATGTGCAACAGGACTGGATAAGAAAAGAGGCAGCTGAGGTGCTTCATAGAATCTTGAAAACAATGCAATTTCTATGATTTCCTTTTATTGATGCTAAATTTCAGATATTATTGATAACTTCCCTACATTTTTGACAAATCTATAACCTTCTACCTTTTCCCCTGCCAGCTTCTAAATAAAATGGAAACCTTATATGAGGAGATATTAGGTGTGCTTTGCAGCACAGAACAGAAAAGCACATCTTTTGGACATGAATCATCTGATATAAGTGTGTTATGTACTCGCATCAAGGAGTTGAAAAATCTGCTTTTGAAAGAGAAAAATGAGTACAATGTAAGTACCGACCAGAGATCAACAATAGTGTTATTTTCATAGCAGGTCTTGGTATATAGGAGCTTGTATTGTTCTTTTGATACAAATTTATCATTTTGTTGATGTCTTAGTAGTGCATCCATTTATTTCTGACTTGTTTCCATTTGTTTGATTAGGATCTGCTCCAACCTGCTGATGAAAAGACTTCAGAATTGGGCCAGGGAGCACTAAACATCCTTGAACTCAATCGCTTGAGACATTCTCTCCTTATTGGTTCACATGTTTGGGATCGTCGGCTTTATTCATTGGATTCTCTTCTTAAAAGGAGTTCTGGTTCTGAGGTTACACAGGATGTTGCATCTTATGCTGAGCTGAAAAATGGGAGAAGTGATGCATCTGTTGAGGATGGCAGTCTTGACTACGGCAATGAAGAAAATGTGCCTGAGATTTCAAAATTACTGAAGCTTTCTCGAAAGGATCTACAGTCTGAACAGTTGGAGGAGCCGAAAGCATCACCATCTGAGCCTGGAGTTCCAGAAGACTCCATATCAAACTCCCATCTCCATAACAAAGAGGAGGAATTGTACTCGGATGGCGCAGTCAATAGTACAGCCTTGGAACGCGTCCCCTCAGCTGGAACCAGTCTATCCGATAAAATAGATTCTTTATGGAGTGGTACAGATCAACTGTCTTTGAAAACTCAGTTCCTGAAGACACTAGAGGCAGATGTACCTGAAGCTGCTTTGCTCATGCAGATAAATCAAACTGATAATCCACCTTTTAGAAAGCTAATGTCACCGGCTAGAGTTTATTCCTTCGATTCTGCATTGAGAATTCAAGACAGAATTAGGAAAGGACTGTCCCCCTCTTCATTGCATTTGTCAACACTTAGATCTTTTCATGCTTCTGGTGAGTACAGGAATATGATCAGGGACCCTGTCTCTATCGTACAGAGGACTTATTCCCAAATGTTACCTCGCGAAGCCCAGAAATTAAATCTTCCTCTGAGTGCCTCACCCTCCTTTATCTCTTCTGCATCTCTGTTGCCTGAAGGAGCACGGTTTTTGCTTCCACAAAATGGCCAAATTAACTTAGTTATTGCTGTCTATGAGAATGAACCCACCAGCATAATCGCTTACGCCCTTTGTTGCAAGGAATATGAAGACCGGGTTGTGCATAAGCTGAATGAACATGATGTATGCACTGCTAGTGAGATAAATAAGTATAATTCTATAGCTTCTAATTTTTCAGCATGGCAGTCTATTGGCTCTCTTGACTCGGATTATATTCACTATGGAAGCTTGGGATCTGAAGAAACTTCGACGACAATTGGTACCCTGTTTACTGATCCCAAGAGCTCTTCTCATTTGAGAATTTCTTTTCAAGATGAATCTAACTATGCTGGCGAAAAGGTGAAGTTTTCTGTTACCTGTTATTTTGCAAAGCAATTTGATGCCCTTCGAAAGAAATGCTGCCCAAGTGAGTTGGATTTTGTGCGCTCTTTTAGTCGCTGCAAGAGATGGAGTGCACAAGGAGGAAAGAGCAATGTCTATTTTGCCAAGTCATTGGATGAAAGATTCATTATAAAGCAAGTCACAAAGACTGAGTTGGAGTCTTTTGAAGAATTCGCACCTCAATACTTCAAATATCTGACAGATTCTCTTAGCTCAGGAAGTCCAACTTGCCTGGCTAAAGTTCTAGGCATATATCAGGTACCATTTCTCATCTGCCAGCTGGTGTGTGTGGCTAGGGTAGGGATGCTGGAGTATTGGAGCTCTTTTATTGTTGTTATTCTAATATCTATGTTCTAATGGTAGGTAACTGTCAAACACGGGAAAGGTGGAAAGGAAACAAAAATGGATTTGATGGTGATGGAGAACCTTTTTTTCAACCGAACTNGCATATATCAGGTACCATTTCTCATCTGCCAGCTGGTGTGTGTGGCTAGGGTAGGGGTGCTGGAGTATTGGAGCTCTTGTATTGTTGTTATTCTAATATCTATGTTCTAATGGTAGGTTACTGTCAAACACGGGAAAGGTGGAAAGGAAACAAAAATGGATTTGATGGTGATGGAGAACCTTTTTTTCAACCGAAGTATCTCAAGGCTCTATGATCTTAAAGGCTCTGCGAGATCTCGTTACAATTCAGATCCCACAGGGACAAATAAAGTACTGCTAGATATGAATCTCTTGGAAACGCTGCGGACTAAACCCATTTTTCTAGGAAGCAAGGCAAAGAGAAGCCTCGAGAGAGCTGTTTGGAATGATACATCCTTTTTAGCGGTAATCAGTTTTATCATTGAACTTTTGTGTTTCGAAATTGTGTCTCAAATTTTTTAGATGATTTTTCTTTTGGGGTTTTTTTTGGACATAAGGGAATCGGGCATAGGAGTGGAGTGAAATTTGGTTTCAAAGGTGCACCATTAACTTTCTTGTGCTTTTGCAGTCTGTTGACGTCATGGATTATTCCTTGCTGGTTGGGGTGGACGATGAGCGCAACGAGCTGGTCTTAGGTATCATTGACTTCATGAGACAATACACCTGGGACAAGCATTTGGAGACGTGGGTAAAGGCATCTGGTATACTTGGTGGACCGAAGAATGCTTCTCCAACAATCATTTCTCCGAAACAGTATAAGAAACGATTCAGAAAAGCAATGACAACGTATTTCCTCACAGTACCTGATCAGTGGTCACCATAAACCACATCATTGCATTCAATTTATTGGCAGATTATTGGCTAATAATGGAAAGAACTGCTATTGCAGAAAGATGGAGAGGGTGGATAGATCCTTTGCTGTTGTTTGTTTATTATTTTCTTTATTTTTTTTTGGATACATTTATTATTTTCTTTTGAATGTGGGAACAATAGGCCCCAAAAAATAGGTTTATACAAAAAAGAAGGGAACAAAATTCCCCCGTCGGGTTTTCATTGTACTTTCTGTACATGTGAACAAGTTTCCTTGAAGAAAATTCCTTCATTCGACTTCTGCAGAGCTTGCATTTATGGGTTTTTTTTTTTTTTTTTTTTTCTGTGAGAAAATGAGGTCAAAACTATGGCTTAAACTTGTTCTTACTTCATTGTTAGGAGGATGCCATCTTGAAGAGACAGTGACTGGAGGGCTTGTAATCCTTACTTCATTGTTAGAATTCAGTCGAGTCTTCTTTGGGCGTCGATCAATTTATTACTCGATCACAAACCCCTCTGATCATACTGGACATTAGTATCAACTTATCAAATTTTTGCCCCTTCTCTCTCTCTCTCTCTCTCTCTCTCTCTCTCTCTCTCTCTCTCTCTCCCTATAGCCGATCTTCCTTTTAGATGACATGAAAAAACTGAGATTGCCACAAGCTTAACTAGGGCCGTCTTCTCCACCAAGAACTTAGGCTTAAACACATTTCCCTTTTCCTAGTATTGATTCAGCAATCAACAATATTTCACTTTCTGAGATCAATCAGTACTATGTCTTTGAGGAGGGTTATTTTGAATCATTATTAGTTTGCTATCAGCAAAATAATTACTTACCATCCATCCCATACTACCCAGTCAGATTCTCTTCTTTCAGCATAGGTATTGACCAATGGAGTCTAGTTTACTTGGTCATCTTTGATTCTCCCACGCTTATGTCAACCAACAGACTAATGGTAGTCTTTTTCGGATTTCTCTTCACCACTCTTCTGCTATCGATGCAGTATTCAAAAGTTGTTATAATTATTTTATCAATGAATAAAAAAGTAATATAATAAGGTAGTAAAGGCTATTTTTGACCGAAAAACCTAACCCCGTGAATGGTTGTAAAAAATTACTCTGAAAATACCCGGTAGTCAACTCTAACAAATAATATTGACTATATCAATATTTTTAGAATATTAATTATCAGAATGGCCAATAACACATATTTGTGTGCGTGTGTGTGTGTGTGTGTGAAGCTTGAAATATTAATATTGTTAATGTGTTGCAGGATTTGACAGAGGATTAATTGTTCTCTTTCATGGCCAGAGGCTTCATGTGAGGAGAAGTTGGAACAGCCAGCATTATTGCAAGAGTCTTGTAACTATTATACAAGTCATACTAAAGTTATTTCCAAAAACATCTACTTGTGTGAAACCACCTAAAGCTATCTTCTAATTCTCAGCATTTCACAGCTTTGTTGTTCCTTGTACAGAGGTAACACAAAAACAAGTGTGTTTGGTTGCTGGGAAATTTGCTGGAGTATGTAGACGCAAGAGGGAAATTTTTTTTTCTTCTTTCTTTGAATCTTGCATTGTTTCTGGTTCACTTTCAACTGTTTGCAACGTATGATCATCGGCTGCTAAGAGGCCACAGCTAATTGAATCTCCTGTTCATCGACGAGCAGAAAACCGACTCTCTTCTGCAAGTGTAACCAACCAAAATCAATAATGATTATAAATCTGAATAAAATTATTCCTCGTAGAAAAATAAGAAGAAAGGTTAAAACGCATGATTAATAGACATGAACTGATTGTTTAGTTCATTCTTTTCTCTTTCCATCTTCTTTTTACAAGTTTTTTCTTGGTAACAAATACATATCACCCTTTTGCTACATCTTAGTGCTCTCAAGAGTTCAAGACTCGCTAGAGACGTGCTAATTGACTCGATGCAGATGGATTGCAATGAGTCCCAAGTTCCCATAGCAGCCACATCTTTTGACATGTATTAATGAAGTAACTCTGACGTAATAGAGTCTCTAGTTGGTAGAATAGTGTCAATTCATTTTTTTTATATATTGGTAGTCAAACAAATGCCAAACCTTTTTATTACCAAGGGGACTTGAAGAATTGTATATTGGTAGTCATGCAAAAGGACTAAAAACTTTTGGGAAAATCTTATCCCCGATCACCAAATTGTCCATTTGTGTGGGAAGTCGCCAAACTCATAGTTTTCCACTCAAGCACGTCTCTACATACGAGGGGTTAAATTTGAGTACTGAAAGTGAAAGTGTTATTGCAGCTTACGATGCTTCGCTTTCAATGAATGTCACTTCCTTTGTGCACCCTATTCGTACGATGATTTTAAAGGATATATACATTCGTAAGAAGTTTCAATCCTTGATTTACTCTTACCGAAGAGCTTATCAACTAACCGAGGAGGGCATGCCTAACTATAGAAGTAAAAAAACTTGGACTTTAGGCTCTATAATTTTAGAAGGCCTCCTAATTTTAGGTAAATAGTTGGCACACTTTAGAATTTTTAGTCTATGTAAATTACAAGCCCTATAAAAAAATCTTTAGTTAAAATTTAAGGCCAATCAAAAATTTTAATTTTAATAATTTTTTGAGCTCACGATTCAACCCATAATAATAATAACCTAAAAAATCAAAATTTCATTAAAAAAAAACTGATGAGATACTCAAAAGTCAAGTTATAATTCACTCACCCATCCTTAATCACTTCCTCTCTCTATTTCGGATGTTTCTTAAAATATAACAATTTTTTTAATATTGATAGTTTAGATTTATTTTTAATATAAAATATTTTAAAGAAGATTTTATAAATGAAAGAAAATACTCTAATTGGGACACTAAATTATACAAAAAGATTAGATTTTTTTTCTCAAATGTATGCATTGCTTATAAAATATTATTATTAATTTTTGTAATAGTTACTTCTACAAAAAGAAGTTTTTCAAAATTAAAATTAGTAAAATCTTACTTAAAATCAATTGTCACAAGAAAAAATAATTAGATTAGCAATATTATCAATGAGAAAAAATATGATAACAAAATTTAAATATAAAAAATCAATTTATACTTTTACAACTCAAAAAAATGAGAAGAATTAATCATCAATTGGCTGCTACATGTGCAAGAGAATTCCCAAAATAGATCCAGAAACTTAAGAAAAATACACAAAACTTCTGGATGAAAATGAGTTGGAGTCTAACTTACATGTATTTTGACTAATTCCCTCCCTGATTCGATCAGAAGCAAGTTTTCCATGCCAAAATTAAGATATTAATAAGGTATAAAACTATTATAGACCGGTCTAAAAAATTATCAAAATTCAAATTTAAAATGTTTAAATTTATAACTTATTGGTGAAAGAACTTAAACTACCTCTGTGGGGGTCAATCAATGACTTCCATTCTCATCGTCACAATTCCCCAGTCTTTCATATTATAAACGTAGATATGAACAATAAGAAATATCAAACCCATAAAACATGGCATGAAAACCGGATCAGTGTCTGAAGAAAAACATACCTTAGCTCTTCCTTGACTGCCACCATTCCAATGCAATTGTTGGTGCAACAATGCACCATCATGCACCTTGTCGGCCTCCCCGCCACTGCCACTGCCACCACCACCACCACCGTTGGAGTTGTTATCCATGTAAAGATCTACAATCTTCTGAGCTGCCTCGGCCTTGTCTTTGCTTTGCGTCATCAACCGTGCCAACTCTGCCTTGGGAAGCCTCATTTTCATCCTCACATGACCATTTTCTTTTCCTTCCTTCGACTCCTCGAGCATAATGTTCCTCGGTCTCATGACAGAAAGGTCCGATGCAGATCTCTTAGCCAGCATTAGGCTCTCGAGCCGGTCTTTCGCACTCATGTGAATCCCTGACCGGACTCTTCTTGGAACTTTCTCATCAGGAAACTTAGGCAATTCCACTAGGAAATAGACTCTTTTCTTCTTCAGTTCCTCGTGAAGCTCCAAGGGTTTTGCTCGAATTCCAAAATGCTTAACTGCCTCGGAATCTAACAAAACATGGCCGGGATAGTCCTTAACAACCTCACCGGCCTTCACAGGAGTCTTTAACTTGATTGTCTCGCCGGTGATTTTCATAACCTTAGCTGTTTTTTTTCCTCCTAAACTGTTACCCATTCTTGTTCTCTTCACTCTCTTTGGATTCTCTCCTGTGATTATAAAAATGAACAAGAGAACCTTGTCTGTCTCTCTCTTGGTAGATGTACTTTTGGGTCCCCCTCTTTGTCCCACCAAGAGGTCATATGGCATGGTGGGTGTGTAATTTGAGGGTATTTATAGTTTTATTGGCGGTGGTTGTGGTAGGGAGGTTATGGGTCAAAGAAAGAGTGCAAATTTTGAATATTTGCATCAACTGTTTGACAAATGAAAGAGTGTGCATGTGACCCTTTGCTATATTAATTCAAACCAACTTGTTTCCCCACATTTTGCTGTTTGTATGCATATCAACAACCCTTCGTTTTGCATTCAAATGTAATTGAGTTTGGATCCTATGAAATTGGACCAAACTTCACATATAATTTGGCCAAAAATAATACACAATAAACTTAGTGCAACCAGAATTTGATTGTATTGTCTTGTTACCTACATGTTAGCCAAGACCTTAAAGTTTGAATTGTAATGCTATATAACTCAAAATAAAATTTAAAAAAATTATAATCCAAATGAATATTATTTATTAGATGAATGTGTCCCATCAATTTTTCAGTGGGGCTCACTCACCTAACATGTTGGATCTATTTAGATTGTGTAGNCAAGACCTTAAAGTTTGAATTGTAATGCTATATAACTCAAAATAAAATTTAAAAAATTATAATCCAGATGAATATAATTTATTAGATGAATGTGTCCCATCAATTTTTCAGTGGGGTTCACTCACCTAACATGTTGGATCTATTTAGATTGTGTAGTATTTTTTATCCCTAAATCTTGGCCACATGAGTTTTTCCACCATTTATTGTTAAACTATTATCAACCCTAAAATCTTAAGCTATTGGAAAAAGGTTGGACTCACTTCCAATTTTTAAGAATTTGAGGATTGTCAGTTCTCTTTGAATGATCATAATCAATACATATTAAATTAATTCAAAAAGATTTTAAAATTCAAAATCTACTAAATATGTTGATGTGTAAATCTTAACCACTCAATCTTCTTAAATACGAGGGTAGTCAAACTCATCGAGAAAGGTGTAACACAAGTATTGTAATACTCTTCACTTAATTCTTTTTTTTTCTTCCTCTTATGTAAGAAGGAAGGAGGTCTTGGTGTTATTTAAACTCGAATTTTGTAAATTATACCACGATATTAAACCACTATATNCTAAATATGTTGATGTGTAAATCTTAACCACTCAATCTTCTTAAATACGAGGGTAGCCAAACTCATCGAGAAAGGTGTAACACAAGTATTGTAATACTCTTCACTTAATTCTTATTTTTTCTTCCTCTTATGTAAGAAGGAAGGAGGTTTTGGTGTTATTTAAACTCGAATTTTGTAAATTATACTACGATATTAAACCACTATCTATCTTAAAAATTTAATTTAATAAAAAGGAGTATAACATGTGTGTTATTTAATAATAATGTTTTGACTGAACTACACAATCCGAAAATTCAACCCAATTTCAAAGAATTTGAATGCAATAAAGGGACAAAATTGTTTGGTTTGAAACCTACAAAATTAAACCCGTGATAAGTGGGAGACAAAAGGAGAGATAATTACATTATTTTTATCGCTCACTTTTGTCAATGAAAATGGCTTACACTAATCACGGTGTGGATTCAAGAATTTCATTGAGATTCTATTCATCATGTGTGATTTGACTTCAGTGTTATTGTTGGGAGTGATTAAATTTCCATCATGATGAAATTCATCATTTGAAGAGTAGAATATAATAGAATTTAATCCTGTTTNTTACATTATTTTTATCGCTCACTTTTGTCAATGAAAATGGCTTACACTAATCACGGCGTGGATTCAAGAATTTCATTGAGATTCTATTCATCATGTGTGATTTGACTTCAGTGTTATTGTTGGAAGTGATTAAATTTCCATCATGATGAAATTCATCATTTGAAGATTAGAATATAATAGAATTTAATCCTGTTTCATACCTTTTTTTTATTTTAAAGTAATTTTCTTCTTTTTTTTTTTATCAGGTAGATAAAAAAATTTATTCAAGTACAAAAGGTATGACTACGGTCAAATGCAAAACAAACGTGAAACTCTACGAAAGGACAGCTAACACAATTCACAGTAATGGAATCACATAGTGTCGTTGTAGCCACCCAATGAACTGCCCTATTAAGACCTTTAACTTGCGAAAAACTTAAAATTTAGGTGTGTAGCATAAGCTCTAATATTATTTACAGTGATTTTCTCTTCTTGAAAGATCATTTATCGTAAATTTAAACAGAATATTAGACCCGTTTAGAATTAATTTTTTTGAGTGCAAAATATATGTTTGCAAAATGAAATATAAAAAATTAAAGTTAAAAAAGCTCTTAGAACTATTTGAAGTGTTTTTAAAAAAATTGACTTTTTCTTGGAAGGNCTTCTTGAAAGATCATTTATCGTAAATTTAAACAGAATATTAGACCCGTTTAGAATTAATTTTTTTGAGTGCAAAATATATGTTTGCAAAATGAAATAAAAAAAATTAAAGTTAAAAAAGCTCTTAGAACTATTTGAAGTGTTTTTAAAAAAATTGACTTTTTCTTGGAAGGTTTTGGATAAGTCCCATTTTTCATTTTTTTTCTTGGTGTTGATAAAATCTATTTTTGTCCAAAAAATTGATGAAAAAATCACCCAATAAATCCAAGTCCAAACAGATTAGACTTCTTTTTCTTTTAAAATAAAAAAAAAAACTAAGATTTTAAGCCAACTCCAAATAGACAAAGGGCTTGCTTGGATGAATTTTGGAGAGGGGTTTGAATTGACTTCTCTAAATCTTTCTAAACTCAAATCTCTCTTTACAAAAATGTTATTCAACATTTAATTTAGTTCATACTCATGTTTGATATATAACACATACATATATAGAACTCACGGATATATCATAATTATTAATAACTATTTGTCCTATAAATAACTATTCTACTCTTAATCAATTCAATTAATACTCATATTAAGGGGTACATTTATCTTTTGCATTCTTAACCCCTTATTCATCTTTCCAAACCCACCTCTTCCTAGGTTTGACGAAACTTATGATCATGAGTTTAATCTTTGACCCAATTACTGGCTGATTTTGAGAATCTGGGACTAAACATCTAATTCAAACATAAGATTTGAAGGTCTTTTGGACTATTTTTATTCAAATCCATCTTGTCAAGTCCTCCAACAACCCTGTACCAAACAACCCCCTATTATATATAAATGAGTCTCTCAATAATACATAATATGTAATCAGGGGAAAATCTATTGAAGAAGGAAAAAAAAATATATTAGAGTGTACTTTGATTTAGTATTTGACATATTAAAATTTTTGAACAATTGATTTCGCGAGAGTAGACGAAACTCGATAGAAACTTGAACACGCATACCAAAAAGAAATATCAAAGCTTATTAAGGCACCGATCAATTCGTATGACTGTTAATACTGTTCTAGTCTTTTATAAAAGTAAAAGATGATGGACAAAGTTTGTGTTTATCTTGAAACATGTGAGTACGACTTACTGTTAAGTCCATTTTGATGTTCCGTCGATCAAATTTCTTGTAAACAACTGATCTTTTCTATTGTTATCCTGGACAAAGAATGACCTATCAGTGACACAGATATGAAAAAACATGATGTTTCTCCTCTTTGTTTTGAAGGTTGAAATTTCGATCAATTAGGCACATATTAGAAATATTTGGTTCAATGGGTTTCCATGTTAATGTTAGATTTTCAAATTTTGGTATGGGTCAAGCTCGGCCTAAGATGCTATGATTTTTGTTTAAATAGTAATAGGGGCAAACTGTAAATTCAAACGTTTTATATTTGAATCTTGATATTTTTTTGGGATCAGGTCATGAGAGATTTATCTTTCATAAATATCTTAATACCGACATGAATGATCTATTTTTGATCCGATCGAAGAGGAGATTAATCGAGATACGTGTAAGTTGACCAGAATACTCTTGACTATTGAAAAAAAATAGACCATCACGTGCTCAAGTATCACTTTCAGATTTTAGACTCTTACTCAAGCTTGACCCCGCTTCTTGATAATCCTTTTCCAATTTTGTACTACTATCTCAAATTCAAATCTCGAGTAAATTCCAAAAAAAAAAGACTTCCAATGAGACTATAATTCAGAGTCTCTTAATTAGACGTCAAAAACACGTCATACATAGGCTAAGAGTGTTAATTTGCTACTTTTTTTCACTGCAAAAATGTTTGATTATATTAAAAATGAACCGAGCTCAAGTGTGCTAAGCTGAGCTGCACATTAGTTAAAACCCTATTTGAATATTAAACGAGCATAAAAATTTGATCTTCTGCCCTACTGCATACTTCCAGGAAAATCCTTTCCACTGGCATGAATGTTTCATTTAGCTCTTTTCCACCAAGAAACACCCTGCTGATTTTGTCAAAAAATTTCTTTTTTTTTTTTTTGATCTAATATTATATGAATTCTCGAAAACCAAAATATTTTCTAGAAGAGTAAAGAACATAAAATTGTGGTTTCTATTTATAATTATGATTTGAATATGATATAAGAGAAATTTTACAGTATCTATTTTTATTTTTTGATATCATATCAAAAAGTAAAAAAATCTAAAAATGTGATAAGTTACTTTCACTCGAAAGAGTGATAAGTGACCAACGAGTTGTTGGCTTAGTAGGTAAGAATTTGAATTTTCTCACTCAATGTTTGAATTCGAATCTCCATAACTATAGAAGTTCATTGGGGCTAAATCTACACTTTAATGTTTAGAGCACGCGATAGGACCTTAGTTTCGGCTCCGACGTAAGTGTGGTGGGATTCCTTGTAGATAGGTGTGTGATGCTGAGAGACAATGTTTGCTGACGAATATGTACAATGACTTATCTGTGTATCTATTTCGAGTGCCAAAAAATAAAAGAGTCATAAGTGAACCCAAAAGGTGAATTTACTCTAATGCTTCATTTGGTAGGATGGAAAAGTGGGAAGATAGAAAGTTGGAAGGATAGAAAATTAGAGGGATAAAAAAAATATCATGTTTGGTAAGGAAGAAAAGTAGAAAGATGAAAAAGTGGATGAATTAACTTTTTTTTCCAATTCATCAAAATATCAATCCCTCTAAAATCGAAAGGAAAGTGGATGAAAAGTTAATTATTTGTGTGGAGATGTATTTTATTTGTCTATATAACTTATGCATACATTAATTTCATATAAAAATGCAATGGTAAAATATGTATATATATTTTTAAAAAATAAAAAATAAAAAATTTTAATTTTTTTTTTCCATCTTAACTAAGAGTGAAAATTTTAAACTCAACATCATGACATGACTCAAATTCGATACGAAAATAAACAGGTCAACTCGTAACTCGACACGACAAAATTAATTAAATAAGTTAAGTTAGGTTTGATTAATATTCGACACAAACTCGTAATGACTTAACACGAATCTGACACGACACGACTTGACTCGATTGTCACCCCTAATCTTAGCTAGCATACAAAAAATAATAATTTTTTTTTTTTCCATCCATCCAATTAACCAAACACAAAGAAAGGAAAGTGTATTCTTTCTATTTTTCATCCTTGAAGGATAGAAAATATATCCCTCCTATTTTTCATCATTAAAAGATAGAAGTGTATCTCTCTTNTATCTATTTCGAGTGCCAAAAAATAAAAGAGTCATAAGTGAACCCAAAAGGTGAATTTACTCTAATGCTTCATTTGGTAGGATGGAAAAGTGGGAAGATAGAAAGTTGGAAGGATGGAAAATTAGAGGGATAAAAAAAATATCATGTTTGGTAAGGAAGAAAAGTAGAAAGATGAAAAAGTGGATGAATTAACTTTTTTTTCCAACTCATCAAAATATCAATCCCTCTAAAATCGAAAGGAAAGTGGATGAAAAGTTAATTATTTGTGTGGAGATGTATTTTATTTGTCTATATAACTTATGCATACATTAATTTCATATAAAAATGCAATGGTAAAATATGTATATATATTTTTAAAAAATAAAAAATAAAAAATTTTAATTTTTTTTTTCCATCTTAACTAAGAGTGAAAATTTTAAACTCAACATCATGACATGACTCAAACTCGATACGAAAATAAACAGGTCAACTCGTAACTCGACACGACAAAATTAATTAAATAAGTTAAGTTAGGTTTGATTAATATTCGACACAAACTCATAATGACTTAACACGAATCTGACACGACACGACTTGACTCGATTGTCACCCCTAATCTTAGCTAGCATACAAAAAAAAAATATTTTTTATTTATTTTCCATCCATCTAATTAACCAAACACAAAGAAAGGAAAGTGTATTCTTTCTATTTTCCATCCTTGAAGGATAGAAAATGTATCCCTCCTATTTTTCATCATTAAAAGATAGAAAGTGTATCTCTCTTATTTTTTATCATTCATATTTTTCATCCTCTCTACTAAACGGATCATAAAAGTTGATAAACGTTGCCCAAAAGATAATATATACAGATTTTAGGTGTAAATAGATATCCAAAAAAATAGTAAATAGTACGGTATCGAATATTTTTTCCAATCAAAAATATTATATGAACTCAAAATGATGGGACCCGAAGCTAATATGTCTTGAGAAGTGACATGAACCAACCTGAGGTCGCTTTCGACTGCACTAAAGGAGGTGTGTTGCAATAGCAACAGTAGTATTATTTCTACTTAACGACATGCAAAAGTCACAAAGCAATGCAACAGCAAATAAAACTGCCAAAAGTGGTTGATACAACGTTGCTTTCTTCAAACCACAGTTTCAACAGTGAAGCCCAAATGTGTGGATTCAAGAACTTGTTGAGATTCCATTCAGACTCTGGTGTTTGTGTTACTGTGTTAGTATTAACAATTGAATTACATCATAATTGCGTCCCTCAATTAATCGGATTCTGATTTAAATTCAAATTTGATTAGTCCAATATAGATTAATATTGTTTACTCTTAATCTAATCCCGAATTCAAATCCGATACATTATATTTAATAGATTCGGATTTAGATATACTTATAATCGATCCGNTCTAATCCCGAATTCAAATCCGATACATTATATTTAATAGATTCGGATTTAGATATGCTTATAATCGATCCGAATTATTTATATATTTTTATATAAATATTAAAAAAATTAAGTGATTATTTAAAAAAATTTAGTTGAAATTGAGGTATAGTTTGTTAAAAATTAGTTAATTAAGTTATTTGGATCGAATCTCGAATTGTTAACAGATTTGGATATAGACGATGAAAATAAAATTCGTCGAATTATCAGATTGAATTTGNAATTGAGGTATAGTTTGTTAAAAATTAGTTAATTAAGTTATTTGGATCGAATCTCGGATTGTTAACAGATTTGGATATAGACCATGAAAATAAAATTCGTCGAATTATCAGATTGAATTCGATCCGTTGACAAATCTAATTGTAATGGCATCACACAGTGGAAGCAATATGATTATATGAGTGTCAAGCAACTATTTTCATTTATTTTTCCCTAAACGACTGTTAAAATAAGTGTTATCCAACGCAACCTTAGTTTTTGTTTTTTTGTTTTTTTATTTTTTGGGATGCTGCAACAAACTAGTTTAAGTATCAATCAGGTTGTGACCAACTTGAGTTTATCTCCTCTAAAGGCCCAAGGAAGACTTGTGGGGTACTGCTAGCACTCCAGATAATGTGACCAACAAATAATTTCCATAGCACTTGGATTTGAACCACTCTTACAATATTACACCTTGTCACTGGTGATATGAATGTGATAATTTTCCAGAAGAATTGTCACTAATGATATTAGTAGCGAGTTGTCAAGAAAAAATTCATAGTCTCCATTACTTTCATCCCACAAATATATCATCTTTGTTAAAAATTTCGAAACAAAAAGGTCGGATGAATATTTGAAAACGAAGTCGGTAAATACACAATGAGAATGGCCTTACTTCTCAAGCTCAAATTCTCAACTCTTTTTCACACGCCTAAAGAAAACGTGTAACATTCATTGCCAGGCAAAATCAAAGAAGCAAATAGTTAACTNAGGTCGGATGAATATTTGAAAACGAAGTCGGTAAATACACAATGAGAATGGCCTTATTTCTCAAGCTCAAATTCTCAACTTTTTTTCACACGCCTAAAGAAAACGTGTAACATTCATTGCCAGGCAAAATCAAAGAAGCAAATAGTTAACTTATTCAATGACACTACACCTGTTAGAGCTGTTGTGACTTTCGGAGATGCTCTAACAATGAAGTAGCCTTCCGCCTGGCCCTGTCTGTGCCACTCTTGGAAAGCTCAGTCAGGGGTATGACTGCACCAAGCCTACTTATACAAGCAATATTCTCAGTATCTCTCTTGCACAGGGAATGTAAAATGGCAGCTGCATTCTCTTTGTTGCGGGGCAGGCCTATCCTCATATGATCTATCAAGAAAGGAATGGAACTAGCTTTTGCAATAGCAACCTTAGCCTCTGGGTGGTTAGCAAGAATTGAGAGTAGTGCCAGAGATTCATCCACCATGCACCTGCTTGAATCTGTGAGCATTTTCAGTAATGCCATAATAATCCCCGCCCTGACAGCCCTACCCTTGTTCCGCGGATAAATACACAGACTAAACAGTGCTGCTGCAGCATCTTTCTTCCCTCGCATGCTTCCCTCCTGTAGAAATTCTACCAAAGCTGGTATTGCTCCTGATTCACCAATTATAATTTTGTTCTCTTTTGGAACTGACAAGCTAAAAAGGGTTGCTGCTGCATTCTCTCTTGCTTCAACGCTTCCAGCTTTGAGGACTTGGACAATAGAAGGAATGGCACCAGCAAGCATTATGAGCTCCTTGTTAATCTCATGTATAGACAGGTTGAGAATGGAGGTGACAGCAATTTCTCTTGTTAAAATGTCTTCAGATGTCAATAAGTCAACCAGAATTGGAATAGCTCCAGCTTCCCCAATTATTATCCTGTTATCTGTGCTTCTCTTGGATAGTGATCGGATTTCAGACACTGCAGCCCTGCGTTCCTCAATTAACAAGCTTGAAAGCTTCCGAACAAGAGCTTCAATGGCTGCTATGTCCCCACTAATATCACGGAATGACCCATCACTCTTCTTTATCTTCCCATTTGTCAATATCGTTGGTTGCTCAATATTGTGATTCGTGCACCACTGAGTAATTAAACTTCTCAAGACGTAATTTGGGGTTAGAGTGAAATTTTGGAGTTTCTGTTGAGTATTTGGGCATGATGTGTTGCCACAATCTATCCATCTCTGTATGTAAGATCTCTCGTATGTCTGTAGGACGAAGAGAGATAAAATTACAAGGCACGTATGAAAAAATGGTTTTGTCTCTATTAATTTCATATAAAAGAAACAACAAAAAAAGCTAAAATGACATCACAGAAGGACAAATCATACCTGCCCTGTGGCCACAATAACAGGATCCCTCATCACTTCGAGAGATAAAGGGCAGAGGAAATCATTAGGAATTACAGGAGGATTAGGCTTCTTATTCTCCTGCAAATTATTACTGGTTGAGTTGTCTTCCTTGTCAACATCACCACTGTTTGACAGGCCAAACTTAGATGTCGTGGAGGAGTTTCTCGGCCTTTCCACTTTGTGAATCGTCTGATCTAATATGGAATCTTTTGCACTTTCCACCATTGCTCTGACTTCATGATCAAGATTACAAATATTTTCCTTGTTCAAGCTTCCGATTTTACTGTTTGCTGATTCTTGCGGTTCAATCTGTCCGTCCAGCGGCTGAGACAAGGCACAAGATGGTAAACTTGTTTTACCATATCTTTCTGCGGCTCGTCTCAATTGAGTTCTCACCAATTTAACCTGGAAAAAGGGGAGATGTTATGACTAAATTTGGCTGACATAAGCATACCACATAGAGCTCAAGTCCTACCTGTTCTTGCACTTCTTCGGAGATGTCAAAATGATCATATGGTAGGGTTTCCAACACTTTCTCCAATTTCGATGTCACGCATTGAAATTGAAAGGCAATTTTCATGGCTGCTTCATCCTTAAATCATGAAATAAAATTTTTTGAAAGGCATCTAATCTTTCATAATAAATGAGCATAGCTACAGAAGAACTTCATTGAGTATGAAAAACCTAGTCCCGTGTTCTCAATTAACATCACGATTGCATCATTATTATTTCAAGTATTACCACTAACAAACAAATGGAATACCTCATAATATGTGATCCCTAAGCCGAAAAAAATGGTGTATACTAGAGGATACCCTTAAAAGAATTGCTTTCTGGAAAAAAAGATATCCTTAACAGAACAAATTATAGACCTGCCAACCCCTTATAAGTATGCATATTTGACCAGAAACAAACCATAAGAGAGTTTACTTGATTGTCATATCCACTTATCTACAAATTAAGCCGCTGGGAATGTCTTTCCTTTGGAAACATTACGCTAATATGGTTTATTAGCTTCAAGTCTTTCATCCCCGCAAACCAGGTTAATCAGTCAGCTACCAGGAAAGGAAATTATTTCCTTGACAATGTCTGACAGCAAGAAACATTGGGATATCTCAAACTAAGATGACACCTGGACTTGACACAAATTTGTTGAAAATAAAGATCAGAAATATACTTACAAAAACAAAGGGTAACTAAAGGACTTGTAAAACGATGTACTTTCATGGAATTTATCAAATCCATAACAATATTTAGCGATGTAAAGAATAATTAGTTTGTAACGGGTTAGAGACATTACATGTATCTCCTCAAATCTGTTTCAATGATGCATAGCCTCCAACTATTGTATACCCAAATTATAAAATGATTTAAAAGCAGATTTAACTACCAAATGAAAATTGCATTTCTAAACACCCACAATTCAACAACATTTCTCGATATTGGCTCTTAACAATCAGCACAAAGTTATAATAGAGCTATTCTCCATCGAGGGATCTTTGTGTTCTCGAAAATTTAGATCAGTGGATGAGAAATTGAGAACAGAACACCCATAGGATTATCATAACCAGCAGCATATTGCAACAAATATCCTTGAAAAACTCATTAAGTTCACTATTCAACACTAACAAAATGTCCTTGAAGTTCAAAAGCACAGTTGACCTTTACTAATTCAATTCACACATACACACATACACTTGTGCTGATATATATACAGTCTTTCAATCAAAGAGCAATTAAATTATCACATTGTAACCTCCAAAAACTTAGTTAATTTACTGTATAAGAACAACCCATTTCAATTTTTTTGAGTCTAAAAATAAATGCAACTGACCCATTTCCTAACTAAATCAATAAATAAAACTACACACAGAGCAATGAACAATACTTACAGAGGAGGCAGTGCAATCGAAATTGCAGGCAGCCAAAAGCAGTCTTTTTGCATCCTGAAGAGCAACTGTGAGATCAGACAAGCAAGAATTCGAACAAGAAGAGGAACCCCGATCGCCCTTGAAGTCCCGAATATCTTCGGCTAAATGGGCCAGTAGAGCCACCCTCCTTGAGAGGTCTGTACAATCTTCCTTGAAAGAGCCAGTAAATCCTGCGCCTGAGATCTGTACCACAGCATTGACTAGGAGTAGTGGCATCTGCTTGGTTGTGGCCCCGGCGACGGCCATTATTGCTGGTTTCTCTCTCTCTCTCTCCAACAAGAATGTTGGAATACGAGGACAAATGGGGTCGGAGTTCTCTAATCTGCTGCTCGAGCTATTCCTAAATATACGTCGTTTTACCAATTTTATTCCTAAATATACGTTGTTTTATTAATTTTTTTTGTTTCACAATATCTGTCATTTTATAAAATTAAATATAATTAATATTTTTTTTTAAATTTAATCTTAATTTTTTAATGCATTAAATTAGATGGAGATTAAATGTCTTTTATATTCCTTTTTCTCCTAATACGTATTGAATAAGGATATTTTAGTCTTGTGTAATTATTTTTTACTTATATTAGAGTTACTTAATAGTTTTTTTAATCCCTGTATAAAAATCTTAAATGACAAATATTTAAAAATAGAGAGAATACTATAATAACAGATCTCCAACCTCACTCAAAATTCAAGTAAAAAAATTTTAAAAATTTGTCCTAATTTATTATTCAAATTAAAAAAAAAATCAAATTCTTAGTCAAATTAAAAATAATATTTTAAATGTGAGGAGATCTAAATAATTAAATGACAAATATAAAGAGATCTAAGTATAATTTATCCATTTAGTTTTATTTTTAAGTGCGCATTGATATAAATTTTTATTTTTTAAGGATGTAAATTGAGATTTTTTACTTTTGAAGGTATAAATTGAGATTTAAACGATCTTTTAGAGTATAATTTGTAATTAATTCAAAATTTAATGGTCATCTTTACTCTTTTTTAAATTTAAGTTTGTCATCATTTAAATTAAAATTTTTCTTTTTTTAAATTTGTATTTGTCTATCAGAACCATTTGTATTAAATAAAGTTTTTTTACTCAAATATTAGTTTAAATTTGATTAAAAATTTAAGTCATAATTGGAGATACTCTAATGAATTGATAATTGATTGATTTTGAGAGTTAATTTGTACTACAGGTCCCTAAAATATAGAATTTGTCTTATTTTAATTATATCATTTTGCTCCTTAAAATATTGAATATATTTTTATGTATTTGCTCAAGTAGGCAACATCCAAATTACTAACAGTTTTTTATCATAAACTTATTATATGGTACCTACAAAATATTTTATGTAGCTCTTGACCAAATTTGAGAACTCTTGATTGCCCATATTTAGGTATTACGTAACAAATTTATAATAAAAAATCGTTAACAATTTAGACGTTGTCTGCTTGAAGGATCATATAGAAATATATTAAATATTTTATAGACTAAAATGATATAATTAAAATATTAGAGACTAAAATCAAATAAATTTTATATTTTGAGGACTTTGGGTACAATTAACACTAGTTTTGGGGAGAGAAAATGGAGAAGAATCCGAGATTTTGGGAAGAAAGCAAGGAGAAAATATAATTTGAAAAACGAAAATGGGAAGGAAACAGACACTGGAATACAGTTGGATGAATGGGTTTGAATTGGTAGCCGAGGATTTTTTGGGCTGTAAAGCTGTGTGTACATTGTGTTGTATTGATTATGAGGCAATTATTAGGTCATTTTTAAGGTTTTTCTGTTATGGATGTGCATACCAATGGGCGGAATTGATGGGAATGACAATCACTCTAATTCGTTTTTGAAAAATTATTTTTCGATATCATATCATTTTTTTTTAATAAGAACCGACACGTTTAAAGTTTTTGTACATTACTAATAATGCCACATGAACAAATTTAAGTTATCATCAAATATTATGTTGCATGATTAACAAATATTATACATGGTAAATAGTGAAAAATAAAATAAAAAGGTGATTGTTACATTATGCTTCTCGTTCTATCCTTAGATGATTCTCCATGAATAAATAAGAACATGACAAGTATTCTACAAATTCATTTTGTTGGTACGACGTCAAATGGTGTGAGTGACATATATAGAAGAATGAGACTTAATATTTTCGGTAGAACAAAAATGTCATTTGGTATAGTATCCTAATTTTTTCTTTGTTTTTTTTTTATCACAAAAAAGAGTATAAACAGAGAGAGAGAGAGAGAGATTTTAAAGAGGATTGAGAATTTAAATTTGTATGTGTTTGCAGGTATTTTATATTTAACAGTGCAATGAATATAGGAAGATGATAGAACTTGTTATTAAGAGAAAGAGCAAAATACTAATTAGTTTAAAATTAAATGAAAAAAAAGGATATATAAAGATATGATTGACATTATAACATTAGTTAAGGATAAATTTAAAAATTAAAAGTTTTTTTCGTTAGTGTATTTTTATTAGTGGTATAGATATAGATAATACCATTTTCTTTAATTATTATCTTGATTAATGATAGTTGCAACTAAAGTTTCTAATTATTTTTTTTTTTTAAATATGGTACCAGAGTGCTATGGAGAAAACTGTAGTTGTGGTCTGTCTTTGAGGGACTCAAAACAAAAAAGAATAGAGAAAAATATGTGCATGTATTCTTTTGCATGCGTTTATTAAAAAAAAGAAAATAAAAAACGAAAACACGTCTTTCTTGTAGCAAGTAGGATACACTAAGAAAGAGTAGAGAATAACAGTATACATGTAGTATTTGGTGATGTCTACAAGGTATAGTTATGTCAATAGAATATCCATCAGATCATAGTTTTTAACCCTGGTATTGCTAAGTGCATACATCACCGGACTTGTTCATCTTTCTCACTCCTACCAAACAAAATTCCAGTCATATACAACTCTCATTTCTTGTATATATTCACTGCTGACATGGTTTCAACAACTAGTAAATTGTTTGATACCTTGGGCCGGCCATTGGTTGTGGATTTTTTCCTTATTTTTTGCAAAACATTACAACGATTGATCGTCCAACCATGCAACACTCAATTAGATTTTCTGAAAAACAGTAGTTGTAGATCCCATTAAATACATTTTTTTTTTCGATAGCAAATCGCCTAATATTTTGGTGAAAGACCCACTTATATATTGGATCTCACTTTGATTCTTAGTGGACAATCTATTGTTGTGAGGAAAAGGAAAAAGTATTCGAAGAGATTCAGATCTCGGTACAAAAATAAATTAAGTTGAATTGTTTTGTCAAAACTCAGTTATATGATGTTGAAATCCGTTGTCTCGTACCTTTCTTTATAACACTTCTTCTTTTTCCCTTGTAAGAAAAAGAGACATGCAATCTCCCACTAGTATGTGAAAGTATGCATTCAAAAGACCAAATATGTGATGTCAAAACATAGTTTAAGAAAATAACAATTGAGTGGTTATAATTTTTTTTTTCCTTTCGGTTTATTATGCATCAGCAATGCAAATAATTTTATCAGTTTGATTGATGCCTTTGGGAAGTTAGTAGGATACTGTCAACCGAAACCCGACGACTTTCTTAAATTTATTCTACAAATTTGGAGATTCTAATTTTGAGTTTTTGTTTGAGTCACATCCCAGGAATTCTTCTTGGTAACTTTCTAATATGTGTGAGATGGAAGATTCATACCTTTTCTCGAGGATGAGTGAGGTGTTCTTCGAGATCCAGATACCCCGGCTATACCAAAAAGAAAAATGTCTCTTTTTTTATCTTTTTTACTACAAGAATAAAGGTTTTTTGTAATAATTTTTTTACAATTTGTAAATACTATTTGAGACAGACCGTTGCTGCCGTAAAAACCTTTTAAGACCACACTCATTATGGCTAGACAATGCCGCCACAAAAAATATTTGTGACAGTAAATAAATTTTTTTTGACAGTACTGTACCGCCGTAAAACCCTTTTTTCTTGTAACGTTAGAATGTTGCAGACCCCTTCCATACATGTTGAGAGTTGTAAATTGTGGCCATGGAGTTTGGAAGATATTTAATAATCATTCTAAAAGTTTAAATTATTAATACTAGTGTAATTTAAATATTTATATATTTCAATATGCCCCTCACGTGGTAGCTGAATTTTGGCCAAGCATATGAAAGTCTTTAAAGTATTAGCACAGAGGAAAATTTAAATACAGGACCTCTGAACCTCCATATGCTGTAATAGTTTAAGCTTGAATATTTATATTTCGACAAAAGATTGTATTGTTAGTTGTTTTCCATATTTCCACTGCTACACCGAGTTAAGATGATCATGATTGACTCTGTAAGAGTATTTTTAGCTTTGACTCAAATTTGAGTGAAAAATTTAATTTAAGAAGTCAAACTTAAATTTAAATGAGGATAAATTAAAATTTAAAATTGAGATAATCTTAGGACTAGAATTAGGAGATAAAAATAGTTTGTAGGTATAATAAAAGTGGCGGCAATAGAAATAATTATTTTTTGTAGCANCGTTGTCTCGTACCTTTCTTTATAAAACTTCTTTTTTTTCCCTTGTAAGAAAAAGAGACATGCAATCTCCCACTAGTATGTGAAAGTATGCATTCAAAAGACCAAATATGTGATGTCAAAACATAGTTTAAGAAAATAACAATTGAGTGGTTATAATTTTTTTTTTCCTTTCGGTTTATTATGCATCAGCAATGCAAATAATTTTATCAGTTTGATTGATGCCTTTGGGAAGTTAATAGGATACTGTCAACCGAAACCCGACGACTTTCTTAAATTTATTCTACAAATTTGGAGATTCTAATTTTGAGTTTTTGTTTGAGTCACATCCCAGGAATTCTTCTTGGTAACTTTCTAATATGTGTGAGATGGAAGATTCATACCTTTTCTCGAGGATGAGTGAGGTGCTCTTCGAGATCCAGATACCCCGGCTATAACAAAAAGAAAAATGTCTCTTTTTTTATCTTTTTCACTATACAAGAATAAAGGTTTTTTGTAACAATTTTTTTACAATTTGTAAATATTATTTGAGACAGACCGTTGCTGCCGTAAAAACTTTTTAAGACCACACTCATTATGGCAAGACAATGCCGCCACAAAAAATATTTGTGACAGTAAATAAACTTTTTTTGACAGTACTGTACCGCTGTAAAACCCTTTTTTCTTGTAATGTTAGAATGTTGCAGACCCCTTCCATACATGTTGAGAGTTGTAAATTGTGGCCATGGAGTTTGATTTCAAATTGTCGAAGATATTTAATAATTATTTACTCTAAAAGTTTAAATTATTAATACTAGTGTAATTTAAATATTTATATATTTCAATATGCCCCTCACGTGCTAGCTGAATTTTGGCCAAGCATATGAAAGTCTTTAAAGTATTAGCACAGAGGAAAATTTAAATACAGGACCTCTGAACCTCCATATGCTGTAATAGTTTAAGCTTGAATATTTATATTTCGACAAAAGATTGTATTGTTAGTTGTTTTCCATATTTCCACTGCTACACCGAGTTAAGATGATCATGATTGACTCTGTAAGAGTATTTTTAGCTTTGACTCAAATTTGAGTGAAAAATTTAATTTAAGAAGTCAAACTTAAATTTAAATGAGGATAAATTAAAATTTAAAATTGAGATAATCTTAGGACTAGAATTAGGAGATAAAAATAGTTTGTAGGTATAATAAAAGTGGCGGCAATAGAAATAATTATTTTTTGTAGCAAAAGGACATTAATAACTTTAAACTCTTAAGTATTCCGAGTTCAACGAGAAAGAAATCAACACGAGTGGGTATGGTCATCTAAGATTGAGATTCTCTCCATTACATTTTTTCTCAATTTCACTCATAAATAGATGGATGATCAACCTGTGTGTTAGGCCACCACTCTTGCTGNGGGTCATGGGTCAACCCGCATGTCATGGGTGGTGTATTAGTGTGTGTGTTTTTTATGTGCTAGTGTGTATATGTTTTAATGTATTAGTATGTGTATATTTTTTGGTGTAATAGTGTGTGTATATTTTTTGGTATATTAGTATATTTATTTAATTTTATTACTTGTGTTATTTAATAAAAAGATAAATATTCAACTCAATGGGTATCTATTTATAATCCATATTAACCCGTTTAATTAAAATGAATTATATTACTCAAACCATTTGAAACCCTATTAATTAATATAAGCACCCAACTCATTTATTTATAGACGGGTTAAGCGAATTAATGAATAATTAGTTAAGATCGTTAACTCTAGTCACAACAATATGCTCAAATCCTCTCGATCTGAGCAACAAAGTCACTAGTGTCACATGGCACGAGTTCATAGCCAACAAATAAAATCCAGTGACCAAGCAGTCGAAATTGGTATAATCCACCAAATCCTTGATGGCCTTCATGACTTTCTTTGAGAAGACTGTTGGGTGAAACCAAAACACCACTTCAACCAGAATCATCTTCTCTCTATATATATCTATATTGCTTTAAAAAGTAACCAAATGTGAAAAATATTTTTTTTTCATCTATGCCCTCCAAAAGTGTGACTATGTCTTCCATCTCCTTTGCATTTAACGACAGAGAAACAAAATTGCCGCTCCATTTCTTCCCTAATCCAATCATCTCCGTCCTTTCTCCATTTTTAGTTGTTTCTCTCTCTCATGCGTCTTTTCGATTCTCTCTCACCCGTCTCTTGCCGAGGTTTTTCCCAAACTCATGTCCCCTCAAAACTTAATTCCCAAAATCAGTCACTTTTAAACTTAATTCTCAAACCTAGTTTCTTTTTAAAAACGTCATTTGAAATGACGTCTTCTTATCTGAAAACGTCATTTGGAATGACGATTTGAAGTTTAAATTTTTTTTCTTGAAAATGTTATTCCAAATGATATTTTTGAAATCGTTATTCAGAGTGACGTTTTTAAACATAATTTTTTTAAACAGCACTAACAGACGTTATAAAAGGGCTGAAAACGTCATTTGAAATGACGTATTTAAAAACGTCATATGAAATGACGTGTTTAAAAACGTCATCTCAAATGACGTTTTCAACCCCTTATTAGAAATTTACCATATTTTTTTTATAAAATATTATAAATGCATCAAATAAATTTTAATTTTACAAATGCATCGATATTCTAATCAATTTTAATATGATCGTAAATTGTTTTTCGACTTACAATAATATTTTAAAATATCGAACACCGGTCATTAAGTGATAGGTTTTCTACTTTTTTTTTTGAATAAAATGTTAAATGTTTGTTTAATAAAAAAACCCTAACAATGATACCTAAAATTGTTTTGCCCACGTTCTTTTTAAGAGGATGAGTTTTTTTTAT